>OY282640.1:33374846-33974846 GCA_958299015.1 Tetanocera ferruginea | reverse complement strand
CAGTTACCACAGTCGTATCGGTAACACAAGTGTCTGAAAACATTCTTATTGGGAATTTTTTTTTTTACTTTTAGGTTTTGCGATGTGTTCTTGACTTTTACGAATCGCCAGAAATAAGTCGCGAAATGCCCGGAAAAAATGATTGTATCACAATAAGAACTGGCGAAGCAAAGACCATAAAACAAAAAAGATTAGTTCTTTGCAATTTAAAAGAAGCCCATTCTATTTTTAAAACAAAACACCCATACCTAAAAGTTCAGTTTTCAAAGTTTGCTGATTTGAGGCCTAAAAACTGCATTCTTGCTGGTGCTAGCGGAACCCATTTGGTTTGTGTTTTTTGCATTCATCAAAATGTCAAATTAATGGTTGATGGTGCACAACTACCAAAACTTACAAACGACTCGTTAAAGCTTAAAACTTATAAAGATTTTATTAATTACATTATTTGCAACCCACCAAATTTAAATTGCTTTTTTCAATCATGCAATAATTGTCCTGGTTTACAAAATCTGATCGATCAATTAAAAGAAATTTTTGAAAATAATATGATTGAAAACGTAAGTTATAAGCAATGGTTAGCTGTTGATCGTACATCACTAGAAACATTACAATCTAGTACAGAAGAATATTTGGAGAAATTTTCGGAAAAATTAAAGCGCTTGGTAACACACTCTTTCATAGCAAAAGAGCAAGGCAATTTTTTGAATAAAAAAAAAGAGGACTTGCAAATTGGAGAGTGTGTAGTTATATGCGACTTTTCAGAAAACTACGCGTTTGTTCTACAGGACTCAGTACAAGGTATACACTGGAACAACGACCAAGTGACTCTACATCCATTTTCAATTTACTTCAAGGAGAATGAACAAGTGAAATTTTTAAGTTACGTTGCTATTTCTGATTGCTTGAAGCACGACACCATAGCAGTGCATTTGTTTCAGCGTGGCTTAGTTAATTTTCTTAAAAAAAAATTGGGGATACTAACTAAAATATTTTACTTCTCGGATGGAGCAGGAGCTCAATATAAAAACAAAAAAACTTTATAAATTTGTGTAAGCACAAAATTGATTTTAATATCTCTGCTGAGTGGCACTTTTTTGCTACATCACATGGCAAAGGGCCATGTGACGGCTTGGGTGGCACAATTAAAAGACTTGCCGCGAGGGCTAGTCTGCAAAATATCAACGAGCCGATAAATACCCCAAAAAGATTTTTTAATTGGGTTTCAAAGAACATAAAAAATATTGACACTGAATTTTTTTCTTCAGAACAGTACCGCGAAGAAGCTCAAGTTCTCCAAAAACGCTTTAATAAAGCAAAAATAATACATTGGAACTTTGACCCACCACTCATTTATTCCTAAAGGAAAAGGAAGAATTGAAATGCGAGTAACATCCACAGCACCTACGTCAAATATTGTACAGGTTTATAAAAATTTAAAAAAAAATAAAAAATGTTTGGTTTTGTAAACTATTGACTTTATTTAAGTGTTAAAAGATATCTTTTTGGATTTTCATTGGTATTGACTAGTGTCCGACCGATTATTCGGCTTCGGCTTCGGTAATCGGCTTAATCGGCTGATATTTGGACCTTCGGCATCGGCTTCGGCTTCGGCCGAGATAGCCGATTATTTTTGCCGAATGTTTTTGCTTTGCTAAACAGTTTTTTTTATAAGTTTTTAGAATTTTTTTGAATTATTCAGTGAACTCCGTTCATAATTCCACATTTGGAACATTTTCCTTTGTTTGTTTTTTTTCTCTCTCCTTTCCAGTTCTCTCATGAGTTGGTGTTCACTCGTTGAAAATTTTATTCAAATGATAAATCATTTCTTATGAATTGGTTCGTTTTTCATACCAAATTTCTTTACATTCGGTCCAGTCGTTCAGGCGTTATTGAGTCAAATATATTTAATTACTTTAAGCGCCCTCTATCGAAAGTTTATAATATGAAAGTTTTCTATGCTTGGCGACACTTTCGGTACCTTCATGCTGAAGAAATAGAAGATACTCAATAACATCGCGATTAGACGGTAGCTTTGTTAAGTTTGTGTTAATTTTCACGAAGCGCATTTTTTATGAAAAGCATATAGTTTGTTTTTAGTATTGAAAATATTTTGTTCGCTTGTGTGTGGGGTTGTGTGCCTTTTCCTTTAGTTGCTGCTTTGCTTGTTAGATTATTTTTTTATGTAATAATTTGGCTAAACGGTCGACTGGCTAAACGACTGGAGCGATTTTGATAAAATTGTATGAAGATTCTTCTGACCTAGTAATACAAGATAGACTTTAAGAAGTTATAAAAACTTTCGATAGAGGGCGCTTAAAGTAATAAAATATATATGGCTAAATAACGCCTGAACGACTGGCACGAATGTAAAGAAATTTGGTATGAAAAACGAACCCAAACGAAGATGAACCTAAGGCTAAAGTCCAAAAGCGAAAACGAACTTCACTGAAATTTTGATTCGCTGTAACTATTTTTCCTTCGAATGAAATTTAATTGTTTCTTCACAAAAGTTTAATGATTTTTTATGAACTTTTGTTATATTAAAAACAATTTAAAGTTTTGGGAGTGCTTGTGTACTAATTGAGACCTATACAAAGATATACATCTTTTCACGATCGGGTTTAAACGGGTGAAGTTATACAAAAAAAACCATATGGGGTATTGTTCTGAAATCCTCTCAACATAAGCTTTCATAGTAGGGGCGGTAAATGCACACTTTTTTCCCCATATGGGGTGACCCACCTTAATACTCATAAATCATGTAATAAAATGCACGAATTTTAAAATGCTATATCTTTTAAATGAACCATAAAAATCACTTTAATTTTTATATCATCAGAATCCTCATTTACGTAGTCTATTTTACATTAATTTCAAATTTTTTCACCCGTGCCCATTGCAGATATTTGACCCCAAAGTTGAGGCAAATTTGAGATTTCTTATTTTTTAAAGCGATGTAACCCAAAAAGTTTATGATCTAGTCACTTTTAAAAATGTATAATTTAAGTTCTTACTCAGACGTACATAATACCAAAAAAAATAGGTCTGCCACTAACTTCTTTACATTAAAATTTTTTTTCAAAGTTACCAAAAATTACGATTATTTTCGGAAACTTTAACGTTTTTTTTTTAATTATGTAACATCCCAATTAATTTTTCTGATATGCAAGATAATAGCCTAAGGTATAATTAATATTAT
The DNA here is from genome assembly GCA_958299015.1 of Tetanocera ferruginea. Lineage (NCBI taxonomy): Eukaryota > Metazoa > Arthropoda > Insecta > Diptera > Sciomyzidae > Tetanocera > Tetanocera ferruginea. The sequence continues at coordinate 33,971,647 of OY282640.1, read as the reverse complement.
GTTTATTCATTTATTACTCTATGTTTAACAGGAGCTGAGATATGATCATTACCGCAAACTCTATAAAATACGAAAATCGCTCGTGGTTGTATGAAAAACATGGTCGCCATTTTGTTAATACAACAAAAAAAATTTTTTTAAGCAGTTCTAAGGTGCCGAAACATTACGAAATTAATGGTAAAAAAAAATTTTTTAAAATGGTTGACAGACCGAATTTGCTATTTTAAGATCAATATCGGCGGAATGATCCAGTTAGTATCAGTTAGTAGCTTTTTTCGACTGGGTCAAAAATTGATAACATTTTTTTCTACGTTATCCTGACGTCAATAAATCAATTACAGAAACATCCGAATTTTGTAGAAAAACTTTTACATTTAATTCGAATTTAATGATTTCATTACGTTTTTTTGTACTGAAATTGTAAATGAATATATAACAAAAGCAAAGAATAAATTTTTATAATTTTTTTGACTTTAAAACATTTGTTTGTTATTCGGCTTCGGCTTCGGTCTTCGGCCGATTATTTACCTTTTGCCGAAGAATCGGCTTCGGCTTCGGCTTCGGCAAAACTTCACATTCGGTCGGACACTAGTATTGACATAAAAAAATGGAAAACTTTCGATATTAGAATAAGAAATATTTTAAAGACATTTAAAAAGAAAAACGTTAAAAATAGTAATTGTTGAAATTCCAACCTAAAATTTTGACTAAGCCGTAAGAGTTGATGCTCTAAAAAGACACTGTATAAAAAAGGTAAAAAATTTGTTGCGATGACCTTGAAAAATGAGATTAAAAAATTTCAGCTTAAAAAAAAAAAAAAATTTCATAAAACTGCTACAAAAAAAGTGCACCACCAAAAGACCTTGTCAAAGTCTTTAAAATATATCCTAATTTTTTTTCTGTGCGACTAACGGTTTCAAAGTTACAGCGGTTTGAATACATGCACAGTTCGTATATTTTAACATATTTTTATATTTTTCACAGTGTATATCTTACAAAAAAAAATTAAAACCCAAAAACAAAGTACGCAGATATAATACTTTTTAGGAGAACTATCCAAGCAGTGAGTTTCAAAATTTTCAAAAATAGTGATGTCAGAAACGTGGTCGATTTGACATGGAATTACTGATATACATAATGCTTACACATTTTTAAGTTGAAATTCATTCAATTCATTCATTAGATTAATTTGACGTAAATAGGGTTTTTCACTCTCAACATGTACTGATTATCAATGGTTTTCCGTTTTGACTCAGCTAAATGTAAATAAATAATCCAAGCATTGAGCAATAATGCAACTCTTAAGGAACGAGTATGTTATACAAAACCTTATAGAGGTATATAATAAAGTTCTTATATTGCCATGAACTTCACTATTTATACGTTAAGGGTATTCATGCAAATAGGCAATGCCTTATAAGTGGTATAAGCCGTATAAGTTTATCAGCCTTATAAATGAACTGCATGGAGAACCGTTTGCACAAACGAGACATATTTGCTCTACGATTTAAGGTTGAAAAAAAATATTACAACACTGGTTTTCATGTAAGCATGCTCATTGACGTAACATTTTTCTGTTTCGTTCCTTTTCGTTTTGTGTCGTAAGTGAGCATCAGCCTTTAGGGGAGCAATCGATCTGACAAACTTATACCAGCAATCAGCTGTTTATAGGCATGCTGAAAGTTGACTGTTAAAAGTTAACAGCTGGCATATCTCTGCAAATGCACAATCGATTTAGGGGACTTTCACACAATCTGCCTGATTAAAATAACTAATTGCCCAAGATATTAGATTGCTGCTTTGCATGAATACCCTTATTATGTATTATAAAACACTGTTTAATGTTATAACATGTTATAATGTTAATGTTATTTGGTTTAGATTTTATTAAAAATTTTGTTTCATTTGTTTTATAAATTTTAATAAACTTAATTTAATAAACTTCGAATGCTTTAACAACTATATTAAGCAAAAATTTCGTAGTAGTAGAAGTTTTCAATCTTAGGTAACATAAACACTATTTCCTGAAAATATTACTTTAATCTAAATTTGTAGTCCAAAAATAGTCTTAAACTTAAACTTTTTCGGATTAAAAACAATTAAACTAATGTATGGAATAGAAAGCAGAGAGGTGGTGACCGATCAGAAAAATTTTTTTATTGAAAAAACTTTTCGCCACGGTGGTGACCGTGGCATGCAGGTTAAGTGTGTGGCTTAGCATGCTCGGAGCCCGGGTTCGGTCCCCAGCCGTGGACAAAAGTTTTTTCAATAAAAAAATTTTTCTGATCGGTCACCACCTCTCTGCAGACAATCCCAGCAAAATCTTCGCTTACATATAATCGAAAAAGTAATCCAGAAAATTTCATTCATCGCTTACCCTCTCGCTTACGGAACCCATTATTTTAATACAGGCATGTCATTGGAGGTAATTGATGAAGCTTTCGCTTGACATGGGAGTACTTATGTAAGCACTTATCAAGCTTGATGAATAACTTCTTCCAATAATCACTTATTTAATAACAACTAAGAAGTTATTGAATAAGCGTTTCTCTGCACAAATTAGAAAAGCGATTCAAATATTAAAAAAAAAATTGTTTTCGTACATCTTTTGCTTAACAGTGCTAAACAGATCAACAACACCAATCAATAGTTAGAAATCTCTAACACAGTCTCTAACTCTTGATTGGTGTTGTTGATCTGTTTAGCACTGTTACGCAAAAGATGTTTAGATTTCTTCTTTAAAATGAGAAAAATGCTTTTATTTAATAGATATATGTATCAGTTAATTAATTAATGTAATATATTTACCTTTAGCACATTTTTCTGTATTTCATTCATAAATATGGCATTTTTTCATATTCAAAATTACAAAAATTTGACACTTTTGAAGCAAAAATAAAAGTAAAACAAAAAATTTCAATTGTCTAAAAAAAAGTACAATCATTTTATAAAGCAAAAAGGGCTGACATTACTAACTGCATTACGAGTAATATACAATATAATGCATTATTGGCCACCAACATTTTTGTAATGGGTTTTATAATCGAATGCAAATCAAGGCAATACGAAAAATTTTGCTGGGATGGCAAACCTCAGAGAGTAAATAATGCCATGTAAAGCTTCTTGAGAACATGAGCCGTTCGGAGTCGGCATAAAACATGTAGGTCCAGTTCTCGGTCAATTGTGTGCAAAAATTTGATAACACACACAACACAATCGATCCTAAGAAGCTCGGTCAAAGTCCTTTCAAGGGCTGAAATGCCCAATTTGTTTTGTTTTTTTTTTTATGGAATAGAAAATAGTACTTTTTGGATTAAAAATTCCTTTAAACCAAAGTTTGTATTAAAAACTAGTCCAAAATTTTTAACCATCCGGTTTCTTTTAGTTAATTTAATTTAATGTATACTTTTTATTTAAGGAGCGCAAAAACTGAAATCGGCGCTGAATGTCATTAAGAGTTTTGACACACATAAGTAAAATAAAATGTTTGTTGACTTGCTGCATGCAAAACAATAAATTTGGGGATTATTTTTTTCGCTTAAAAAAAGCTCTTTTAAAATAAATTTAAATATCTGCGGTGAATGCACTCGCTAATAATTAATTGCAATTATTATAACTCAATAAGCCCCGATAACCTTAATAAACTAAGATTCTGTTGAATTTTCATTGCACATTAATAATTTCTGGTGATAACAAAATTGTATTTATCTGTTGAAAAACAGATTTTTTAAGCAATTTCGATTGATCTGGGTCAGTAAATATAAAAAGCAACTAACCTTATCTGGGTTGAAATGTCCGCCGGTACTCAAACAGCCGTTGGTAAGATCTCCCTTTTCGTGCACATGGAAACCATGCTTACCGGGCGAAAGACCAGTGATGTACACACGAATATAAACATTTTCCCCGCAGGCATTTTGAGTAAAAGTAACATTACCGCGAACATGTGGCTTATCGGCGATTTCAGGACCCTCAATATAGACAACAGCTTCCATGGGTGTGTTTTTCTGTAAAAATATTATCGAAAAATTTCATTAGTATTTATCTTTAACTGTATTTCAATAACAACTCACCTCAGCTACAACTGCAATGGCGCAGAAGGCCAACGTTGCCACAATAATACGATATGAAATCATTTTGTGATTTATGTTTATTCTGAAAATAGGCAAAGAAAAAATAAAAAATGAATGTTTAATATCAAAATCAGTTAACTATGATCATATTGTTTTTATAAAGAATAAAATTAAGTATCTATGTTTTTAAAAAGGTGTATAAATGTGCGCGTCACTGCTGTTTTAAAGAGGTATTGAGTTACCTCTACGAATTATTTAAAATTGAACTAGTATTAATGATCTACTTGTGCAGAATTTTATAATTACTTAATGCAGTTGTCATATCATTAACATAATCATGAACGTGATCAACATCAATATCAACAACGACATTATAGCTATCATTAACATAACTACTATCATCATCATTGTTTTCATATGCATCACTAGTAAGTATGATCAACATCAACGTCAACAACATCACTATCATAACTAATGTTTAGGCTTGAAATAAATATTGTTTCAAATTTTTTTTTACCACAGTCAATGTTTGTCGTCAGCAAGTTTAATAGTCAGTCTGTTTTTTATTTTTTTAGCATTTTATGAGGGTCTTTCATAGTTCACCCCAAATAGTTTTTTTTCTTACATTCTTTAATGGTTTGTTTAATTTGATCAAATTTCATGGTCTTTTCAATGGGGTGACAGTAAACTAAACTCAAAAAATGTTTATCTCGATGAAAAAACAAACACGCATATATTTATATCTGTTCAGTATCAAAAAGAAATTTAGAAAAATTGACAAAAAAAAGTTTAAAAATAAACAATTGCTTTTGAAATTTGATTTTACTGGCTTTTAGTATTTGATTTTGATATTTTTTGAAAGCATCGAAACTGCAAAAAATTAATTATGTCGACATTTTTTTCATATACGGTTTTAAACATTTGCTTGATTTTACAAAAAATACAATTAAAAATACTTAATCGTCAGATTTCAGCTGCCATTTTAGATGCTAGTTACTGAAATTTATATTGGACAATTAAGGAAATGGACATTTATTTTAATTTTACAGAAAATTTGTCATTTCAGCTATTTTTTTTTTTGACACCATTGAAATAAGTAGGCAAATATTGACATCAAGATCGTAGCCAGGACTTTCCTTGGGGGAGAATTTGATATCATTTATACACGTTCTTAAAAAAATGAAATTAAATAAGTTTTCATAAAGCCGACAATTTTTATTTTTGCCCATAGTTTCTTGTTAAGAGGTATGACTAGAACTTTTTGAAATGATTTCTTTACGTCAGGTTTTGATGAAGATTTTTTCTTTAGTGTCCTCTCAAAGTTTTTGACAAGACCTATTTTTGATGAAGAAAGTTACTGTTTCTTTCAATAATAAATTTAGAATGGTTATCTTTAGAACAAATCAACAAGCATCTTAAAAATACATTTAAGGGAACTCTTAAGTCGGCTTAGACCTACTGTGTTAAGTGACCTAAGCCCATGATAGAATTATAAGGTAGGCTCCTATTAATATGACCGCTCAAATTTCTAGTTTTACACAAACAATGCTTTGAATGCTATAAACGTCAAACGAAAAGTCAACAAGAACAATTAGAACAACTCAAATTCGAACAGCTGATTTTGACATCTACCTCACTTCCTTTCCAATTTGCAACTACATTGCAAACCTAATTAAACCTATATAATATAATATTTAAATATATGAGCGGCTTAGATTAAAAAATTGTAAAGTTAAATAAATAAATAAAGTGATGATTTTTTTAGTAATGAATATTTCCCAAAAAATTTCATTTCTTTACATTTAAAAGAGTTATTGTAAAAAAAATGATGGGACTTTGCCAGTTTTGAGACTCCACACAGGCTCTTAGCCACTTTTGAAACCCAACGCAAAGACTAAATTACTTTTGAAACTAAAGTAAGTTTGAACATCAACAAATGGACTTTACCATTTTTGAATAATTTATTATTAGAAGTTATTATATTCATTGATTTAAGTTAAGTTTCAATAATAATAGAAAGTAAATGTTAAAACTTAAATACTTTGTGAATACTTCAAATAAATTTTCGTTATACTATTGTAAAACTTTTCAGTTATTGAAAAAATAATGAATCCCTGCAAACATTTGGAAGACGATTGGAAGATAGATTATTTGGTGACGCGCTAGCGATTTGCCTAAGGGATCTTTGGAAGATGGATCGCTTTTTGATCGCCTAAGCGATGAATGCTCTAATCTCGCAATATGTTCAAAAATCTTCCGTCGCGTATTCCGGCGATCGTTGGAAAATATATCACTTTTCGATCGCCCAAAAGATGATTACAAGATTCAAAAAATTTTCCAAATCTTCTTTCTCTCATTCCGGTGATCGTTGGAAGATGACATTAAAAAGCTTTCAAAATCTACACGGAGAGAAATTTGAGCTGAAAAAAATCCCAAACCAATTAATTTTGGGAGTGATTCTGAGCTTAGCCATAATTATCTTAATATCAAGCCATAATGCGATTGTTTATCAAAAAAATTAACACGCTCATTTGTGCATCATGTATATGATTTTTGGATTGTTTAAGCAATTTTGGTATTGTTTGTGAGCACCAAAAGAACCGAACAAAACAAAACACGATGACAAGCAAATTTAAAATTTTATTTCATTGTACAAATTACAAATATTTAATCCAATTTGAAGAGGAAAATAATTAAAAATAATTTTTTAATTTATTTTCTGCACTTTTATACCACCAGGAACAAAAATCAACTGAGAATCACGCTGTTCTGTTGCCCATGTTTTTGATGTACAAAAACAACAACAACAAAATTAATTTTTTACAAAAAAACCCAAGATTACAGTTATCAAGCACAAATTGACGTGCTTAACAAAAAAAATTTCAAGCACAATTTTGACATAAACTGCGAGCATTGAGCTGATTTCAGTTGCGAACGCTTTGAGCTTGAATATAGCCCAGTTTTTTTCTCCCCGTGATATCATTGGAATATGAAGCAGGCTCTGGAATATAGTTTAAATTAATCAAAAAATTTTACTCCGGCTACTTCAAACTTACAACAAATTGTAAAGTTCAACAACGATGCTTTGCAACAAATCGCTGAGGACCTCTAAAAGCGATATCTTTGCCACTTTTGCAGCGAATCACTTTAGACCGCTTCTGCCGATGCGTGTGCGACTCTTCCTGGCGAATCGCTTAAGACTCCTCTTGGCGATTCGTTGGCGAATTTTCCCAGCGAATCGCTTTTATGGCCTCAGCTGCTTACATTCGGCGATACCCGGCAGATGCTCAGAAGAGCTCGCCGGCGATTTTTTTATCTTCCAAGCGATTCGCTGGAGATTCTTAGACAATTGAAAATGTTTGCAGGGACATCATTTATTTCGCACAAGCCTAGAACAAGGCAACATTCATAAGTTATTAGGAGGTGTTCGAAAGGTTAAGCTTTTTGGAAACGTTTCGTTTATTTATTTTCGTACCATGACCCCTTTTCCACTCGGCAATTTTTCTTGCTGGCAAGTCGAGTTTGTTGGCATCGGGACGTGACGAAAGGGGATGAGTACAGACTTGCTCGTACCGGCAATTTTTCTTTTGTCCTGCTCTTTCTTTGAAGTTTCACTTTAGTTTTATTCAGAATTGCTCAAGAAAACTTGCTGAGTGGAAACGCAAATGGCAAGTTCAAAAGAGAATTGAAAACTTGCTGGCAAGAAAAATTGCCGTGTGGAAAAGAGGTCCATTAGTTAAATTGCAAAAGCAAAGTCACAACAAAATGAATGAGAGAAAAAACTTATCAAACAATGGTTTGAGTCCAAACTAACAGACTCTAACGAATAAAAACACCAAACGAACTAATCAACAAAATTTGAGTGCGCAATTTTTTTTTTAAGTGAAACTGCTTTAGCCGCGTATACAACAATACGGCGAATTGAAATGGGGAGTAAAACCAAACTAAAAGGTTTGAAATCTCGGCAGGTTTAGCTCTTTTGATTCTTTTGCTATGTATAAAGCACTTAAGGATGCATTGAATTTATTTTAAGTCATGCCCAAAATTGTCTCGTCTAAATCAAATCAATTTTACATCGTTTCATAACAAGGAAGCTAGTCCGGCCGAACATCTCTAAAACAGCAAACTGACATTTGTCTTTTCTTTACAAATTAACACGGTACATAAAAATTATCAAAAACATATTTTTCTAGACGGACTCAATTCCAAATTGTTATTTTCTATACAATTTATACATGGAACATTCCACGAAGATCCTTACATACGCAAAAATCTTTTATTTTAAGATATTGCATTAAACTCTATTATTTCCGTCAAAGATTTAGTCCTAGTTTTTTGTTCGCTATACCATGCACACACGTAGTGACCATGGCATGCAGATAAAGTGTGTGACTTGGCATCCTTGGAACCCGAGTTCGACCCCCAGTCGCAGCAAAAAGTTTTTTTCAATAAAAAAATGTTTCTGATCGGTCACCACCACTCTGCAGACAATGGCAAGCCTCAGAGAGTAAATAATGCCATGTTAATCTTCTTGAGAACATGAACTTTAGCCGTTCGGAGTCGGCATAAAACATGTAGGTCTAGTTCTCAGTCAATTGTGTGCAAACATTTAATAACACACACAACACAATTTGATCATAAGGAGCTAGGTCCAAAGTCCTTTCAAGGGCTGAAATGGCCAATTTGGTTTTTTGTTTTTAGAAACGCATATGCGTTAAACTTCTATTTTAAAATTTTTTGTTTAATTTTAAAGTACGTTTTTTTTCTCAGTGTATCTATTCAATTATGTCCTAAAAATACTTATTCGAGTTCTACCGTGTATGAAATATGCTTTATAGGAGAGGTTTAAAAAACGACATCATTGATTTGAAATAGGTTCTATCTACGAGGATTCTGTTACATCCAAATCAAAAATAATAAATAAATAAAAGAAGGGTAATGAGATTGTTTTCGTTTCGGGTAGGTTTTAAAGTACTTTACTCAAAACGCTTTGTCAGAACAACCAAGTAGTGCATTAAGATATTTTGATTATTTTTTTTTTTAAATTTTTTAATTTTCTGCTCTTTGGGCGACTCTTCGTGTTGTTTTTTAAATTTTTTATTAATAACTTTTTATTACTAATGTGAGTACCGTCACTGCTAGAACACCACGAAATTAATTTTCAGCCACAAAAAAAAAAGTGTTTCAACAGTCAACGATACTGTAACTGACCCACTATGACAATTTGCAACAAGGGTCTGCAGAGGCTGAACGTCATACATAGTATGTATGTTATTAAATCATACTCAATCACGTTTAAAATTGTATGTTGTTTCATACAATTGAATGTAACGACCTTTAGTTTTTATTTATTCCAGTCTATATGTTGTGCAAAGTAGATGTAGAGCACCAACAACAACGAGTTTTATATAAAATGAAGGATTTTTGGATAGTAAAGGTTAAATAAAGTGTTCGATATAAAAAAAATGTTTGAATTCGTGTATGTTTGTTTTCGAATGACGAAATGCATAGCTTTTATCAATTATGAAATTATTCTCATTGATACACAGGTCGAAACACTCGAACTATATTTCAAGTTAAAAATTCATAAAACAATAATATTTATGATCATGAGATTATTATCTCAATGAACCCGTGCAGGAGCCAAACAACTTAAAGACTGATGCAAACAACTTAATGCCTAAAGGATTCGTGTAACCCTTAATAAAATTTAAAAATACCTTGTTTACTACAAGTGAGCTGCCGGTTATATTAAAGCTGTGCTTATATAAGAATGACTTTTTATTATTAATAAAATCCAATCAATGACAAAACAATCAATTAAAATAAAACAGCTTAAAACCAGCTGCTTATCTCATGATCATGATCTTCATAATGAAATATATTGACTTTGTTTTGCATTTATTTTAATTTAATTTTATTCAACAATAAGAAGAATGGTTTTTAAATTAAATAAACTTTTTTAATTCTCATCAATTTAAACAAAAGCTGCTTTCGATTCTGTTGAAGTAAAAGTATTTCCTAGGTATATAAATATTAAGTCATTATTTATGCAATAATGCTAATTTTGTTCTTAAATTTATATTGTTTTGTTTTTTAAAACAACAAAAATATATTTCCATTCTCTGTTTTATGAAATTTTTCACATACATGGTTGTGAATAAAGACAATTGATGCAGCTATTGAACTGATTGTTCGAAAAAAGGGAAATAATAAAATATAATTTACTGAAATAAAAATTCTCTGTTTTATGAAATTTTTCACATACAGGGTTGTGAATAAAGATAATTGATGCAGCTATTGAACTGATTTTTCGAAAAAAGGGAAATAATAAAATATAATTTACTGAAATAAAAATTTCCTGATTCCAGATACTGTATTAATAACGACCACTTCCGTATTTTAGTCAAAAATGTTCAATGTAAAGGTGTTTTTTTTTGTCAGAAATTTAAAAAAGTTTTTTATTGAAAGCGAATTTCAATAAAATTTCCTTTTGACTTGTATTGATTTCAATTAAAAGTATATTTGTTGATTCCTTTTGCGTTGAGAGAGCATTATTTTGGATTTTAATGTAAGTTTTTGTTGACATTTCCATGCTTTTAAAAAGCATTAAATTCTCCGGTTGAATAAACTCCGGGTGAATAAGTCAACCGACTGACGCATTTGTTAAAAATGACAAATTTAGTGTTGAATTAGCTTTACAATGTAGTTAAAGGAATTACAGAGTTGTCCATTTCTAAAGGGTGATCCAATACGACGTCCCTTTTTCAACTGTAAGCTGTTATGTGTCAAATGGCTCGTCCATATAACGTTTATGTTCAGTATTCAATACGATCAATCATGACTCCGACTTAATTCTGAACAACGTTTATTAATTGTGAAAACTAACTACCAAATTCAGTCATCAGTTCGATAATATTCTAGAGTTCTTCGATGAAAACATCATTTCAAGAGATGGTCCTGTTATTTGCATATCTTTGGAGATATGTTAAATCACTTTTTAATGTCGACAAACCCTAAATTATTGACACTGTGGAAACCAACATAACTTTTGTTATTTGTGTAATACAAGCCGATATGCTCGAAAGAGTTGTCGAAAATTCGACCCACAGAATGGACCATTTAAGAGCTAGTCGTTGGCAACATTTGAAGGAAATAATTTGTAAACATTGAGTTGTAGGAACCGAACTATCATTCCAAATAAAGATTTGCATCAATTTATTTAGAAAACAAAGGAAGGTAGGAAGCTCTTATTGAATCGCCCTTTAGTTGGCCGTTTTTAAATTGTTTAATAAAAATGGCGTTTTTGTCATAGAAAACGAGCTTTGAACGCATATTTTTTGCACTGAAATTGAAAATATGGAGCTGGACGATGTGTGGCTTCAACAAGAAGGTACCACAAGCTATACTATAGCACCAATTAGGGCTTTGTTGCAATAGAAATATTTAGGATGACTGATCTCGAGATTTTTCGCTATCAACTGGCCTCTAAGATTGTATGTTTAAACATCTCTGGACATTTTTTTGGTGGGGCTACTCAAAATATTATGGCTACGTGAATAAGCCTCAAACTCTTTAGCAATTAAAAAATCAACATTCGTGGAGTCATAACCGAACAAGTGCCCCAGTTTTGCACAAAAGTCATTAAAAAGTTCCTAAAAAGAATTGAGTCCTGCAAAAACTTCCATGGAGAAATATTGCATTCCACGTATTCCAAAATCAAATATTACATCGAAATATCAATTTTATTGAAATTTGATATTTCATTACTTTGATTTAAGGGCTGCATGCTTTGTATCGTTTTCCGGATGACCCGAGTTACAAGACCCGAGTAATTTTGCGACCCAGCTTTTGCACACTATCAAACATTGAAATAAAAAGCTTTTATATCAAAACAAAGCTATTCAACTCTTTGAACTTTAAACCGGTTACCAGAGTGATTACCAGCCAGAAAAAAAAATGTTTTCTATATTAATTCCAAAATATCAAAATTGTGGACATCTATAGGAGTACAATGCAGGTGGCCGGACTACTGAATCACGTCTAGGGCTGCTAGATTTTTTTTTTGAAAAAAAAATCAAGATTTTGCAAAAAAAATATGTGTGTGTCCGCCACGCACGGTATAAGTGAAACTTTAACCCAAAAAAGTAGAAAGTTTTTAATTTAGTCTTGCTAAAAAAAGTTTCATTTCATATTAAGACATGAGAAGATTAAGTTTATTTTAAAAGAGCGAAAATGCTGATCCTCAAGGTCATGCGTCATCAGCGAAAGCAAAATATAGAGGTAAGACTTCCCATTTCAGCGTTTAAAGGTATGATTTGGCCGGCTGCGTGCCTTTGATCGCACTCTGGACGTTTTTGCTTCAATGCTCGGTTCAAACGCATCAATTGAGTTCGGTAGAGATGCCCTGTGATAGTTTCACCTAGTTGTAGCAGCCTATAGTACACCACGGCCCCACCAAAAAACTCGAACTAACATTAACAAACGGCGCGCTACGGGTCTTCTTATTTAGCCTCTATTTTTACCCCTCACTCTCAGTATCAACCTAACTTTTGCTAACCAGATTTTGTTCCATAGTGTAATTCATCTGTTAATTTGGACTAAAATCATTGTTTGATAATTTTTTCCTTCGAATTTACAAGGTGTTTCGAACACCTAATTTCAACTTATTCACCTAAATTGCATTCACCTTAATTCGCCGGCGTTTCATTCGTTTCATCGGTTTTACTACTCGTTTCGTTCGCCGTATGTTGTATACGCTGCTAAAGAAGTTTCACTTCAAAAAAATGTTATAATTGACTACCCACGTAAGTTCTTCGCGGAACGCACATTTTTAAGCTAAAAATCGTTACAACCCGCGTGAAGATCGGAACCTGGCAGCCCTAATCACGTCGTAGTTCAGAGATTCAAACTTTTTTCACTTGATTAAAACTATTTTTTTCGAGATAATTATAATTTTTGAAACTCTCTCCTACATTACGAAAAATTTATTTTACGGTACAACAAGAATTTCAAGAATTAGAATTATTCTTAATTTGGTATATTTTTCTGCAGGAATAAAAACTTATCTTAAATAATAATACGTAAACCTTAAACTTTGTCGTACGCATTTTTTGGTATTAATAAGAACTCAAGATAAATTTAACTTATATCATTCGAAAAGTACTGTTAAGCAGATGTGCAGAAGGTATATATATAAATGATATATGTGTCTAATGGAGCATGTTCCCAACTTATTCAGAGAGAAATACAATTTTTGAGAAGAAATCCTTTTTGATCAATTTTAAATTTAATTGGCAGAGAGCTCTTGAGTTGTTTGAATTTGAGTTTTTCTCAAAAGTAAAATTTTACTCACAAAATTTAGTTTTATGCATTCATTAATGGTGAAATTTATAAAAAAAGGTGTTTTGAATTTAAAAGTTCGACTTTCCATGTCAATATCTGGGTTGAATTTTAACGGTTTTCCAATTTTTCTACTCATTTCTAAAAGTTTGTTAAATTTTCTTTCCATTGTGAAGCTCTAACCAAAAGTATTTTTAATAAATTGTCGATATATTGTCGTTAGTTATTTAGCGTGTACTTAAGAGAGAGAGAGAGCAAAAACTGTCTCAAATTGAATGTTCTGAATTGGAAAGCTAATATCTTCACCATTTTTGAACAGATTGTATTTATTCATTTTTTATATTTAAGTTTTATCAGTTAACTTTAAAAAATTTATAAAAATTTTACCGTTACACTCAGAAAAAACACCTATCTTTCTGCGATAAAAAATTAATCTCTTTCGATAATACCAATTTTCTCTTTTTCAAATAAAATGTTCTTCAAATAGAATAAATGTTCACATTTTTGCAGAAATATTACTTTATTTGTGGGTGAGAATAAACATAAATGAGAATAATTATTATTCTCGAACAAAAAAATGCTCGTTTATAGAGAAAAATTTATTGAAAATGAAAAAGTTTTCTCTATTTTGATAAAAAATTCACTATGCGAAGTTTTTTCTTCAATAAAAAAAAATCTTTTTTCAAAAATAAAGAAGAACTCTTCTCTAAAGACGATATATTTTTATGTATTTCTCGTGGCCACGACCTGAAAAAAAAAGAAGCTAAATTGGCCAAAAAAAGAAGTCAAAAAAAGCTAAAAGTTTTGAAAAAAGAAGCTAAAAAAAATCCAGATTTTTCATACAACTTCAAGTTTTATTTTCGTTTTAACATAACATTCATTTTTAATATAGGTACATCAGTATCACAGGTACAAATTTGTAAAAAGCAAAAAATCATATGGTATATATTTATAAAGCAAAATAATACCAGCCTTTTTAATTCAGAATGACTTATTTTTCATTAATTAAACTTACTTTTCATTGCATTAACTTTCATTTCATCATTTAAATATAAATGAAAATAATATGTATATTGAATTGATGTATATTGAGTCCTATTAAGAATAATTTGCTCATGGGAACTGTAAAAAGGAGTTCTCATTTTTAAGACAGCAGGATACAGACATCACATATTATGTTAAAAGTTTTAACTTAAAACACTCATGAATATTCACGGCTGATGAACAAATTTGTTTAAAATTTTCCAAAATTTCTTGAGCCTTAAAAATGGGCATCTCCTTTTTCCAATTCTCGGGAGAAATTTTAAATGAAATTGAAGGTTTGAAAAATTGATCACTGTCGTGCTAGGAACTTATATTATTTCAACATGGTTTATATCTCAGATATAATTATTCCCTCTTCATCAGATAAATCGGAGGAACTGCAGCTTGCATAAGCACTACGTGAATCTAACAGACATATGAGATCATCAGTTACCTCAAAGTCATGACAACATTTTTGTAATCTTTTCATAAACATCGAATATTAAGCAACGAGTTAGGCATTTTAATTTTAAATCAATTTCTTTGCTTAGTTTTTACAATTTTCATTGCACTAAAAATTCTTTCAACCTCAGCGTTACTAATTCGTAAAACTAAGAAACTGAAAACCAAATTGACGAGCTCAGAAAAAGGATTTTCAGGCAACGAGTTTTTAAAGTGCTTTACTTCTACCCAAAACTCAATTGTAGAGGACAGGCTTGACCATTTACGTGTCAATAGTTTTCGCCATTGAAGCTCAATCGAGGTAACTTCGTCTGCGGAATATTTGGACTTTTCATTTGCAAATGAGAAAATATATTTGGCTTAACAACGTTAATAGAATTTTCAATAGAAACAGAATCGATCTAACATTTATTTACATGTGAAACGAGAGAGCTCTTACGGGCCCAGCGTTGCTGCCAGATGCAAATTTTCATGACTACACACTAAAAATTTGTATAGAATTTTTACACCGATCAGTGTTCCAGGGAGTCCTACACCGTTCGGTGTTAAAAAAAAACACCGTGTCAAAATGCTAGAATTTTATATCCGAAAGGGGACATTTTTTCACACCGATCAGTGTTAATAACTAAATATCCGAAGGATGTTTGTGTCAAACCCTGTCAGGTGTTTATTTAGAATACGCAAAATTATGATTTTTTTCAACACCGAAAGGTGTGATTTTTTACTATTCGGAAATATGTGTTTTTAGAATTTTAATATATTCATTCAAAATGCTAAAAATAATGTTATACCAAAAATAATGGCATTCATGCTCGAAATTTAGATTGGATTTAATTCTATTTAAACCGTTTTTTTATTTTATTACTTTTATGTCAATTTTGGCCAGAACTGATTTCACGAACATGCCTGATAATTCTGGACTTTTATTTTCAGTCTTGTGAAATTTCAATTTTCAATTTGTTTGTCAATGCTAACGTGATTTCCATATTGCTTTTCTTCTATGCCTTTCTTATTTTACACCGATCGTATAAGTTTGTCATATCACACCAGGTAAGCGGTGTAAATAAACACCGTTCGGTGTAAAAAATGTAAATATTCGCTCACCGGTGTAATTTTGTTTTAGAAATTTTTTAGTGTGTACATATTTTTGCCTTACAGTGTTGCATTTAATAGGCAAATTTTTTAATTGTTAATAAATCTAAAAAAGGCTGTTTTCTAAGTAAAAAAAGGCTAAAAAATCACGAAGCTAAATCGTTAATTTTGAGGCTAAACCGCAAATAAAAAGGCTAAATCTAGCCTCGAAAAGGCTAAAATGGCCACACTGGCTTTTAACCATTTGAAGGGAATTTTTTGGATTACATTTAGAGAAAAGCACTCTCTGGTGCAAAGTTTATACCATTTTTCTAAATATGATGCCGATTTAATCATATTCCGAGACATTTTTTTGAGTGTACTTTTTTGTTCGCATTTAAATTATTCTTTTTAAAAAGAGACTACAAATTTCGATTTTTTCTCAAAATATGGGTTAAAAATTATTTCTGTTGTAAAAAAATAAAAACTAAAATGTGCATTTTGGATTTGGAATTTGATTTTGATTAATTTGAAATTAATAAACTTTCCGTGCCATCAAAAAATCAAGGCCAAAATTAAATTTTTTTGAAATGTTTTTCTATTTTTTAAAAAAATAATAAAATGCAAAAACAATTTCTTTGAAGAAAATAACTTTATATATCCAATTAATTAAAAGTTATAAAAAAAAACCAAAAATTTGTCGAATTTCGAACCCAGGCGATACTAAATATTAAAAAAATAAATTAATAAAATTTTTGTTGCCACTGAATAGCGTTCCTATTGGGTAATTTGAATTGTTATCATAACTATATATAAGTAACAATATAAGTTAAAAGATTTACTTTTGAGGTAGTTCAGGCCTTATCGTTGAAAAATATTACATAAGCTTATGTGCGCTACAATTAAAAAGGAAATGCTTAAAATTGTTTGCTTGGTTTGTGATTTACTTTTTCCTATTTTTTTCTAAATAAGACTAAAAAACTTAATCATGCCTCTAAAAATAAATTATTGGCAACAAGAAATTTATTTAAAACCATATATATTTATTTCATAAAATTTAAAATTTGGTGAATATTTTAAGAAATCTTTTGTGTTATCTTGGAAACTAAGTCTTAACCAAGCCTTCAAATCATGCACAAACATTTGGATTCAATAAAAATATAATTATAACAACGCGACCAACAAATGTTTTCAAAACTCAATACCATATTGAGTCGTGTCGGCTAAAAATTGAACTCATTTGTTAATTTAAATTGCTTTCGTTGGAATACATTAACATTGAAATTTAAAAAAAAAAAACAACACACTCATGCATTTACATATTTCGTTAAATATAAACCTGGCTTAAACGTACAGTCACAGCGGCAATTAATTTTATGTGACAATTTAAACCCAAAACAAGTTTAGAATCGAAAAATGCACTTAATATCCGTCAACAGGTACAACAAATTATTAAAGCAGAACTCTGTGATTTTAAAGCGGCACTAAAAATAATTGCTAAAAACAAAAAAAAAAACAAAAAATTCGGAATAAACAAAAACCTGTTATAAATAATAACAAAAAATTATATAAAAGCGTATACAATAAATTAAAGACTTATTTTTGTTTTTGCTGCACCTTAAAATCAAACACAGCAAAATTTTTTTAGCACAAAAACCTGATTTTTTTTTAAAATGCTTACAATTTCAATTAAACTATTTATTTCGTTTAATTAACGCTGGGAAGCGGTTACAAATAATTAAAATTCGAAGCATTTATGATATTTTATTTATATGTTTTGCATTGTATTTGTATATTTATTTACTTGTATATGATATTTAAGATAAACACTTACTTGAATAATAAATATTTTTAATGAAAAATGCACAGTTTCTTAGTAAAGAATATTTGCCAAACTTAACTGAACGAACGCTGGAACGAGACTGTTTTAAAACGCAACAATTTTGTGTGGAGATCAACTAAAGCAGCAGCTCAACTGATCACTCATACGCATGGTTGCATGTTTGTTTGTGAGCAGGTGTGCAGTGACCCAGTAAGAAAACATTTAGTAAGAGTAAGAGTAAGAGTAAGAGTAAGAGTAAGAGTAAGAGTAAGAGTAAGAGTAAGAGTAAGAGTAAGAGTAAGAGTAAGAGTAAGAGTAAGAGTAAGAGTAAGAGTAAGAGTAAGAGTAAGAGTAAGAGTAAGAGTAAGAGTAAGAGTAAGAGTAAGAGTAAGAGTAAGAGTAAGAGTAAGAGTAAGAGTAAGAGTAAGAGTAAGAGTAAGAGTAAGAGTAAGAGTAAGAGTAAGAGTAAGAGTAAGAGTAAGAGTAAGAGTAAGAGTAAGAGTAAGAGTAAGAGTAAGAGTAAGAGTAAGAGTAAGAGTAAGAGTAAGAGTAAGAGTAAGAGTAAGAGTAAGAGTAAGAGTAAGAGTAAGAGTAAGAGTAAGAGTAAGAGTAAGAGTAAGAGTAAGAGTAAGAGTAAGAGTAAGAGTAAGAGTAAGAGTAAGAGTAAGAGTAAGAGTAAGAGTAAGAGTAAGAGTAAGAGTAAGAGTAAGAGTAAGAGTAAGAGTAAGAGTAAGAGTAAGAGTAAGAGTAAGAGTAAGAGTAAGAGTAAGAGTAAGAGTAAGAGTAAGAGTAAGAGTAAGAGTAAGAGTAAGAGTAAGAGTAAGAGTAAGAGTAAGAGTAAGAGTAAGAGTAAGAGTAAGAGTAAGAGTAAGAGTAAGAGTAAGAGTAAGAGTAAGAGTAAGAGTAAGAGTAAGAGTAAGAGTAAGAGTAAGAGTAAGAGTAAGAGTAAGAGTAAGAGTAAGAGTAAGAGTAAGAGTAAGAGTAAGAGTAAGAGTAAGAGTAAGAGAAAGAGAAAGAGTAAGAGTTCACTGAGAAAAAATCAAACAAATTCAAGCTTGAAGTAAAGCAAACCATGCTTGAAAAAACATCGAGCACGATTTTGAGTTGTTTTAAGCAAGTTTGTGCTTGAGTAAAGTTAACAAAAATATTCTTAATTCGAGCACACATTTGCTTGAAACACGAACTACACGAAATTCTACAAGAAATATTATTCTAGGAGGGATTCATTTTACGAATCTCTCAAAATCTAACTCGCTCTCAGAATCTAACGCAAAATTTTGCGTTATTTGAGTCCAATATATTAAAACAATTTTCCGCAATCTTTTTATGTAATATTTTGGACAAGTAAAATATCATCTATCAAAAATAAAGTCTTTTACGACTTTTTATTTAAATCTTTTTAATGTATAAAATCAAAAAAGATGGGCTTTATCTACATTGCAATAAAAAACGAGAGTTTACTTTCAATTCTATCAGTTTTTCTTTATGTGAAACAACTTATATCGTCAAAGTTTGATGGGCTCGAGTAAAATCTGACGCCTGGCTATTTTGACCTATCCGCAATAAATGGTTATGGTTCAGATGGTCAGATGCGTTTATTTGACATAATTTGTAGGAGTTTTTGAAAAATTATTGAGGACCAAGAATATGTTAAAAAGTTTTAAGATTTAAAAAATTGAGTGATGAATATGAAAAAGCAATCCTTTTCATAAAGCAATATATTATGTCATTAAAAAAATTGTAGCCAAATTTTTTGGTAGAAACAGGAGGAAAAAAAATTATTGTCACATGCAGTTTTAAAACTTTGTATATATGTATGTACTAGTGGCTTGGGAACATTTGAAACTAAAAACTTGGCTAGTTTTTGTCAAATTAAATTAAACTCTTAACTTTGAATTAATTTTGAAATTGAAAAATGAATCGTGGCAAATTAAAAATTTATGCTTTCAGTAAAGCTTGTTTATTACAAAAATATACTTTTATGTCTAGAATAATCTGTAAATTAACTGTCGAAAACAATGAATTTAAACGATTTAAAACACACAGTGCATGCTAAGATGTTTGGTGTGACGGCTTACAACTCGAAATAGACCAGAGTTCAATTCATCCATCTTACATTTCTTACAATAGAAATACAATTTTTTTGACTGGCAGACAGTGAAAAGCTTCAGTGAGTAATCACATGTAAAGGTTCATAAACAGAAGCCAATTGGAGTCGGCATAGCTTATATGGTTTAATTCTCGATCTATTGGGCACAACATTTTAATAAAGACACATAATGCAATTGTTGTATTTTAAATTAAATATTTTGTAATATTTTAATTGAGTAGGGTAACTTTTGAAAAATGCTCATTGAACTTGTTTAAGAGGTATTCTTAAGGGAAAATTAAGAAACTAAATTAAATAAATCGTTAGATTAAATCTGATCTATGAGTTTTGAAAAATGTCAATACAAATATATGACAAAGTGGCAAATGTTTTTAAACAGTATATCTCGAACAAGCAGTTTCGTGGATCTATTATCTTGCAAATATATGTATGCTCAATTGCATTATTTAAAGTGGTTACTTCTTAGGTTCAATGCAGTAAATTATGAGGCAAGGTTACAGAACATTTGTACAGGAGTTGAAAAAAAGCTTCGCGTGGATCTTGAAAATTCATAATTCTTAAAAAATTGCCCGATTTAAATTTAAACTTAGCACAAAATTATAATTTTAAGAAATTAATACTAGTTTTTACACTCTGAATTTTTCATGATGTAGTAAATTGTTATTGAGTTCCTACCGGGTTTTTGTGGATGAACTAGTCTTTCAGTTTCACTTTTAGAAGAGCCACTGAAAACAAAAAAAAAATACAATGAGCGAATTGTGATAATAAGAACGCTATAGTCAAACCAAAGAGGGTATGTAAGTTTTGGGCTTAGTGTGTGGTTGAGCAATATATTTTTATTTTTTTTTTTTTTGTCGTGATAAACAGCAATAAACATCAGTTGTAGCTTTTAGCGAATGAATACTGTTAATTTTGTGAATGTATTTTAAATATTGCTGAATAATAAGATCAAAAGATAAGTGTGGGAAAATATTTAGAATAACATTGTTTTTAACACAGTTCAAATAATTAATTTATGAAAAATGCATCACTTCGAAAAACTCACTTTAATTTAATTTCGCAACAGTAATAAATTCTACCTAGAGTACTTAGAGTTCCTCATATTTAAACTCACAACACTTAAGTCCAAAAAATTATATTTTTGGTTGTAATGTCAAACCAAGTATCAAAACAAATTTTTTGATTTAGAAATATTTTTAAGATTTGGATTTGATTAACCTCTCACACAATTGATTAATTCTCACATAATTTATATTGAAATTCACTCAAACAAAAGATGCTCTTAAATCGAAAAATATGGTTATTTTGTCTAACCTGAGAAATAATTATATAATTAAAATAGCATGTTGTTTCATAATTTATTCACCAATTAAGCTATCGAGTTAAGTTAAATATTTAAGAACGTGCAGTTAAAATTTTGAACTTATATCACGTTTTGTTTTGTTTTTGTTCACCTATATTATGTGAGAAAAAATTATATGTACACTGAGAAAAAAGTTTCTCGGAATATGATAAAAAAGGCATCATATAGAGAAAAATGGCATAGATTTTGCTCCTGAGAATGCTTTTCTCTAAATGTGATCCTAAAAATTCTTTTAAAAATGATAAAAAATTGAACAGTTCATTTTTGTAATTTAAAAAAACAAATATATTTAAAAAAAACATAAATTTGTAGGTCTTGCCGGTATTTGAACCTAGAATAGTCATGTACTTGTACTACTACTCACACGTCAGCACACTCGGCTAAATACGAACTTTCAAAACAGTGATCAAATTTCAATAAGTACGTTTTTATGTGTTGTATGAAAAAGAGAAATACATAAAAATATATCGTTTTTAGAGAAAAAACCTTTTTACAGGTTTTTAACTTCAAATTCAACCTTTTCCATTTCAAATTAAACTTTTTCCAAATCAAATTAAACTTTTCCATTTCAAAAAAAACTTTTTCCATTTCAAATAAAACTTTTTCCATTTCAAATTAAACCTTTTCCATTTCAAAAACAACTTTTTCCAAATCAAATTAAACTTTTTCCATTTCATTTTTTTTTTTTTTTTTCATTTTCAATATATTTTGATTCTATAAATGAGAATTGTTTTGTGCGAGCAAAATACTTATCATTATTAGAGACATTGAAATATTTCCATTTCCCACAAGTGAAGAAATATTTCTTCGAAAATGTGAAAATTTTTTCTAATTGAAGAAAATTTTATTTGAAAAAGAGAAAACTTCTATTATCGAAAATAGAGAATTTTTTAACCGGAGAAAGTTATGTGTTTTTTTCTGAGTGTATGCCTTGGTTTTTTTTATCTCAGAAATAATCTCTATATGTTTATCTAGCACCGTAACCCAGTGAACCGCAAGCGAATATATGGCGAAATTATATGAAAAATTCATATTTGCAGAACTATAATATTTAGTATGTCAAACCATGCGCATCGCAAATCACTGACGACATGACCTTGCCTGCTTATGGAACTGTCTGCGCCTTCTTTGGAGCCTGCTCTACACTTTCAGTCCATTGATTTGACTGTTCTCTTGGAGGCTTCTATCATTTTTTAAAAATAACGGATTTTAAGAAATTTTTAAAATTTCCCTCAAAGGGAAATTTTTCAAACAGCGGTAATTTTAATTTTTGCTTCTACTATTTAACAAAATAACTAATTTTAAAGACAATTTAAAATTTCCTTATGTGGGAAATTTTTCAAGCAACTATTTTATTTTTTTTATAGTTTTTACAAAATAACTGATTTTTAAGGTCAATTAAAAATTTCCTGCTGAGGGAAATTTTACAAAAAACAGTCATACCTTTTTTTACAATTTTTAACAAAAAAAATTGATTTTTATGGACAATTAAAAATTTCCGTTTTACGGAATTTGAGGAAAATTTCCATTTGAGGGTATTACCCTTAACATAAGAGTTCAAGCTTATTTTGAAATTTAAAAAATTTCCCTCTGATAACAAAACGCGCAAATTTTTTTTTTAATTTTAGTACCTAAAAATTTAAAGTTTTTAAAAAATATTTCACAAAATAATGATTGTTTTTAAGGAAATTTAATTAATGTCTTGTAAGGGAAATTTTTCTTAAAACGGTAAATTTATTCTACAACAAAATTTAGCATTTTTAATAATATAACTGATTTTTAAGGACAATTAAAAATTTTCTTTGGAGGGATATTTTTCAAGAAGCGGTAATTTAAATTTTTCTTTTAATTTAAAACAATTTTTTAATTTAAAACAATTTTTTAATTTTGATTTTTAATGAAAATTCAAAATTTCCCTGTGAGGGAATTTTAAGGTCGTTAAAATGTTCCTATCAGAGAATAACCGATTTTTAATGAAAAGTATTGTTGCTTGAATTTAGTAGAAATTTAATGTTTTTACAAATATTTTACAAAATAATGAATTTCAAAGAATATTTTGAAAAAATTTCCTAGATTCCTAAATTTTTCCTAGATTTTTCAAAAAACTTTTATTTAAATTTTTAATTTTTAATGAAATAATTTATTTTTAAGACAATTAAAAATTTTCTTATGAGGGAAATTTTTCAAAAAGGGGTTATTTTAATTTTTCTTCATATTTTTAACAAAATATCTGATTTTTAATGAAAATTCAAAATTTCCCTCTGAGGGACATTTTTACAAAAGGTGGAAATATTAATTTTGTTTGAATTATACTAGAAATTTTTATTGTTTTGCAAATTTTTAACATAATCAATTATTTAAAGAACATTTCAAAATTTCCCTTTAAGGGAAATTTTTTCGAAAGTAGGAAATTTTAATTTTTCTGTTGTTTTAGACATCAATAAGAACAAGAAATAGTGCATCGACATGCGCATCACATCTCTTCCATTTTAATTTTTAGAAATTTCCGTTGCTATTTTGTGATTTTCTTTAAAACCATCTCTAAGGATCCTTAAATAAAAATTCAAAAAGTCGAAATTATCAATTGTGTATTTACAATAAATAAATTTGTGCTAAGATAGAATGAATATTATAATAAAATTACATAGAAATATTTTAAGATAATGCAAAAATCGAGCGTTATCAAATATGTATATTATTATAATGATGTTTCCACAAAAACTGACTAAAATATAAAATTTTTTGCACATAACCGCCTTCAATACATATAATTTACAGTTATTTAATAAATATTTTAATTGCAATACGAGTACATTTAATTACATAATACGTGTGCGTTCTTAGAATTAATTGCATTTCTCTTCGGTGCGTTTAAAGAGAACATTCAGTAATTTTCATATGTTCGGTTTAGGTCGACCCAGCGACGACGTTTGTAGAGGGCTGCAATTCTCGATGAGAATTTCCTCGCCGCCAAGAGCGTTGCGTTCTGTTATGTGAGCACGTTTCATGGGCCTTTTGCGATCATGATCAGCCGCTGGATTGAGCTCCACTGTCTGCAGGCTTTGAGCGCGTTGCAGCGAGAGACGTAGCGGTTTCTTTGGCGGTGTAGGACGCACAGAGCGTCCAACCTCGGACTGGGAATCAGTGCTAGGTTTTGCCTCATTCTCGCTGTCAAAGTCGAGACTTTTGACGCTGCGCATGTCCAAGTGCGTTTTGGAGGAACAACGAAGCGTGTGTGAATGAATTTCTGTGGAGCGCGGAATTTCACGGCGACGCTCTAGGCTGCAAGTTGAAAAAAAGAGGGGGATGAATAACAATTTTTGAGCAAAATTAATGATGATTCTAAACCTACCAGCCGTTATAGTGATTTAGATGCTCTACACTGCGCGCCTGCATTTGAGCGCGATGCTGCAGCGCACTCGTCTTGCTGGCAGATTTCTCATAGCGATCGCGTTCACGTTCACGTTGACGTTCCTTTTCGCGCTTATATGTTGGCTGTATATAAGCCGAATCGCTGTTGATGGAAATTTTCGAGGCAGACAAGGACTTCGATGGCATGTAAGAGTGCAGCGTGCGATGATGATGATCGTTGTTGTCATGCATCGTACGACTCTCTTTGATGAGCGTTTTAGTTATATGAGCCGCTGAGTTACTTTTCGAAAGTTTATTCGTCGTGTTTTGGTTGTGGTTGTTAGCGTCACCCAGCAGTTCAATAGGTTTACCTCCTACCAGCGTGGTTATGTAATTTCCACGCTGAAAGATCAGCGGCTTCTCGGGTGGCGTAGAAGGCGGTGAGGAGATACTAATGCTGGTAACATGCGCTGTGGACTCGTTGCAATTTTTCGCCAACATCGTGTTGTGAGCTGGTTGCTCTTTGACGTATTGTAGCTCCTTGACTTGTTCCTCCAAATAGGAGATTCTATGCTGCAGGCGCATGTTGTTCTCTTTCTCCTGATCCAACTGCTTTTGAGGTATGGCAGCGGATTTTTTGCGCAGCACAACCATCTGACATTTGCCCGAATTTCCAATAAGCTTTTGTAGCTCTTCTTTGGTCTTACATGTTATGATCTTGCCATTGATCTCAAGTATACGATCACCTTTATAAAGCCCATCTCCTTCAAGAGCCCACTCAATGAAAATGCCTGGATGTTCGGATTTGGTTTGTGCGGCCCAGCGTCCGGTGGTGGCGTTAACAGCGTGTAAACTGAGCGAGACACCGGATGAGACGACGCTGGAGGAGAGAAAAAAGAGAGTTATGAGTTATAAATAATTTTTAATGATTTCTTGTGATATGCCCACCTATATAAAGTTTGTGCTTCCGGCTTAGACTTCTCCAACCGTGCCTGAAGTGCACGCGCCTCTTCCACAACCGACAACATTTGTAGCTCCTCGCGGCCCAGAGCATATTCCAGCTCGGCCTGACGTATGCGAATATCAATATTACTGAAAAAAAATTGAGAAATTGGAAATTAAGTCATGCCAAGTCAAAGTCTTCTTAGTACCCAAACTCACTCTGTTATATCCAGCTTGTCCAAAGCGCTCTTCAAATTTCGTATCTTGATCTTTTTGTTCTCTGCTTCTGCCGTCAGGCGTACTAGTTTCTGTTCGGCTGCCGGTTTCTCGCTCTCATCTAGTGGTGGACCCGTGGGACGTGGCAGTTTACCCAAACACAGCTGTATGCGTAAATTTTGTATAACAGCCTCGCGATCTTGCAATGCCGAGCGTAACTCTTTAGCTTCAGAACGCGAAGATCGAGTAGAGAGCGTGCCACCCAATGAAGTACCTTTGCGTCGACGTCCTACGGTGGCACACTGTGTTATCTGATGTTGACTGCTGCTAAGCGCCGATTCCATGTTGGACATCTTGGCTTCGACCTGATCGTGTTGATGGTGATTATATTTGGCAGCTGCAGCGGCGGCAGCACAGCTCTTTGGATTCAAAACGGTCTGCAAGACAAAAGAAGAGATAGTAGATTAGAAAAACGGATATTTTTGGTTCTGGATATTTTTTTATTTGTTTAATAGGCTTGAAAAACCAAGTATTAAATATATGATTCATTAAAATGATGGATCGTACTGTTACGAATATGATCACCTGCGAAACAACCCATAATAATAAAATTAGTTTATTCTAAAAACTCACACATCTTTATAATAAATGGATTTGAGAACATATAAATAATTTCTTTTGAGAAGGAGTGCACTTTCTATTTTATCGCAAATCCGACAAGGAAATCAGAACACGGCAGAATTTTCGACATCTTTTTGAGGTAAGTTGAAGCTTTCATGGCATCTATTTTAAGAAAATGTTCTTCAAATCTACTGGGTCCTTTGAAAGAACTTGTTTTACTTCAACCATCTATGCAAATAGTCGTAGAGGTTCAATTAATGGTGGTGTTGAGACTATTTTGGGTTAATTTGGAATGGGTGGATCCAAAGACAATGTAGCTGTAGATACTCAGCAAAATTTTTGATACAATCTTGGTATGCATTCATGAATACACTGCTTCCAGAAGACATTCTAAAAATGAAATTGTGCTTCTACTCAGCATTATCGAAATGTGCTTTCAGGAGGCTTTAACTTCTAAAAAACTATTTGAATAGGTTCCAAGAATGCTTCCATGGCTTGTGCAAGGCAATGATTAAATATTTTCTTAGAAGTATATTTTCTTGTCTTCTGAATCATGGAATCCTTTCATTGAAGGCCTCAAAGAAATTTTCCATTGAAAAAATCTAAAGGGTGTTTTTTTAAGAGCTTGCTGATTTGAAATTAAAATAAAACACATGCCAAATTATGAAATGGCCAAACAAAATTTTTTATTTGGTAGATAATTTCTTGGCATTTAATATTTAAAAATAATTTCGGCCATATGGCCACCACGACTATTTTGCACAAAGGTCATTCTGGCGATCCAATTTTCGACCACCTTTTCAAGCATTTGAGGCAATGTATTTCAGCAATGACACGTTGAATATTGGTTTCCAAAGCGTCAGTCGTTGCTGGTTTATCCACATAAACCAATGGCTTCACGTATCCCCACAAAAAATAATCAAGTGGCGTCAAATCACACAAACGCGGAGGCCAATTCACCGGTCCATTTCTCGAAATAATGTCGTTGAAATGTTCTTTCAATAAGTCGATTGTTTCGCCCGCAGTATGACAAGTGGCACCATCCTGTTGAAACCACATTTCGTCCACATCTATATCCATACAAACACTTTTTGATATTTTTGCAAGAGTGAATCCAAATGCAGACAGGCAGACTGAAATCTGTGTGAACAAGCGAGATAGATAGCTATTTGTGTCTCGTTTGTTCTCACAGATTCCACCCTGCCTGCCTGTCTGATTCTGGATACACTCTGGCCGCAACCTAAGACACTTTATCGCTGCGTGGCGTGGAAACACTTACTATAGGTGCATTATGGTCTTCCAAGGAGCAGAGATATGAATTACTGTATTTCTACATTGTATTTTTTTGGCCTATTTTTCATGTCTTTTCTATCTATCTAGTATATAATTAATAGGCTATGGATTTTTGTGGCTTTAATAAATAGATAAAGCAATAAACCAATTTTAATGGTTCGGGTGTCGTTTAATTTAATAATGTGGTGACCGTAGCATGCAGGTTAAGTGTGTGGCTTAGCATGTTTGGAGCCCGGGTTCGATCCCCAGCCGTGGCGAAAAGTTTTTTTCAATAAAAAATTTTTCTGATCGGTCACCACCTCTCTGCAGACAATGGCAATCCTCAGAGAGTAAACAATGCCATGTAAAGCTTCTTGAGAACATGAACTTTAGCCGTTCGGAGTCGGCATAAAACATGTAGGTCCAGTTCTCGGTCAATTGTGTGCAAACATTTAATAACACACACAACACAATTGATCATAAGTAGCTCGGTCAAAGTCCTTTCAAGGGCTGAAATGGCCAATTTGTTTTTTTTTTTTGTGTCGTTTAATTAGGTTAAGGCTGTAGATAGAATTTTATTGAAATCAGTTTTAAAAATTGTGTTTTCGCTTGAGGAGATTCCCAATCTTTTAAAATAGAAATACAATTTTTGAAAAAAATTCGCTATTTAATTGATTTGATTTGAAGAAATTTGAATTGAGGAGTGCTTATGAATTTGAATTTTTTCAAAACTAAAAGTTCTTATTAGAAAAAAGACCTGAGAATGAAAAGCTTAAATATTTGATAATTTTATGTCTCCTTTATAGTTTCTACAATTTTGTTATTAATTTAGCACTAATTTAGTTATTAATTTAAGCAGGGAAAGCTTGAAAAAGTATGTGCATTTTTGCTTTATAGTGTGTATAGATAGATATGTATGTTTATTTGTAAAAATAAATACAATGATGATTAAGATTAAGTAAACTTTAGCACATAACTTTTTTTTGTAAAAAATTAATTTTTTTTCGATTAGTTGATCATTTATCTTATTAACTTATTGCAGCAAATTTCATGTGTGTGACTTCTCCACAACAAACTGGAGCACAGCTCTATTCAGTGGGAATGCTATAGACACCGCATTCACGATTAGCGGGTAGCGAAGCATCTATAAAAATTAAATAAATAACATTACTCAAAGCAAGAAGTCAAAACATTTTCAGGCAAACATACCAATTTTGCGTGGATATGGTAAGTTTAAGTTATCCATAATACTGACAAACTCCTCCAAAGATTTAGTCAAGCGCGGATTGTAGGTTTTCTCTTCCCATACTGAGCTCTCCATGTTGCCTCTATTAAGGACAAATATTGCATTAATATTTTAAACGTCAAACCTGATTGAAATACTTACTTATAATCATGTGCTGGAAAGATGCGAAAATTATCGGGTAGTGTGAAAATTTTCTGATGTACATTTTCATAGAGATGCGTAGAATTGCCTTCTTGAAAATCTGTTCGTCCACAGCCACGAATTAGTAGAGCATCACCAGTAAAAACACAGCCTTGCTCTTGCACAACGTAAGTGACACAACCGTTAGTGTGCCCTGGCGTTGCTAAAGTCTTAATCTCATGACGTCCAAATTTAACGATGTCCCCATCATTGACATGTACATCGGCTTTGGCGCCACTGCAAGCAGAAATAATACTCTCACAGCCGGGTAACAATTGTTTTAACCAACCGGAGCCAGTTATATGGTCAGCATGCATGTGTGTGTTCACTTAAAATAGTGGAGAAGAGAATGATAAAAGTTTTTTGTTGGTTTCATGCAGAGGTAGACAATAAGAGTAGCGTAGAAATTGTTTGGATTAACGTTTGAACGTGATGGTTTCTATTGGCAGCGATAATTAATAACAAATAATCGATTTTAGGAAAATTACAGCTTTTTGATACTTTTATTAGCTTTCATAATTAGCTCTAATTGATTTCAGAACTAATTATGCTCGTTAATAAAACTGAAACTAAATTCATTTATTTAATTGTAGCCACAAACAGTTGTTGATAACATTAACTTGAAGCCGATATGCAGTTATTTATAAACAATATGTTTAAAGCTTTCATAAGAAATCGGAACAAATAATTTAGCGTATTATATAACAGTTTTCTGATTTACGGCAGTTCAATGTTGTTGAGTTCAAATTACAAAAACTATAGAAAATTTACTGATTATGACCAAATGTTTTTGTTGCTAATTCTATTATTAGATATTAGAAAATGGTTGATTATATTTCACATGTAATCAACGGATTTCATTGTACTTTCAGTTTTTATCGATTATTTATACTACATACATAAACACAGCTGTGGACAAAAGTCTGAGAACGTTTAATAATTTTCATGAAGTTTTTTTTTTGTATTAAAATAGCGTAAAAAGGGAAATTATTTATACTTATTATTAGTACATATTTAGAAGTCAATAAATATCAAAGATTTTTTAAATTTGGGCATGAAAAAAAGTAAGAACGACTTAAGTCAGTATAAAGAAAAATTACTTAAATTAAGTTAAATAAAAAAATTATTGTAAGAAAGCATTAATATTTTATTGCAAGTCCTGTCTGGTTCAAAACCTCTTGGTATCGACGCTTCATCGAGTTTATTAAGCTTCATCGAGTTTAATCGTTCAACGTGATGTATGAAGAAATTTAGTAACGGGATTTTGATACCCACGAAGCCTAAATTTAGTGAGATTCGACAAAAAATGCATTTGAAAAAAAATTCGGGGTGACGTGGGGTTTAGTTGAGACGCTGCCGATCCAGAAACCTGGACTGAGCGCGAAAATTAGCAGCAACCTTAAGAAATATTGCGTTATCTACACGTTGTCAACGACGACGCCAAAAGAGGCGTAATATTAATAGAGGACTACAACAATTTTGTATACCTAAATGAGGAGGAAAAATATTTTTGTTACAAATCGTCGCCAAAAATCGAAAGAAATATCCATCCTATGACAAAAAAAAAAATAAATTTGATTCAAATTTTCTTGAAACATATTTGAAAAACTTTGCTCGAAAAAAATTTCGAGTAGAAAAATTAAAAAAACAATTGTACAGAAATTGAAAGGAGCCTCCTTAAGGATTGAAAATAGAGGACAAGTATGTTGGGATAAAATGTTGGAAATAAAAAACCGATGGTGGTTAGTCACACATCTTACCCTTCTAGACGCATCCTGGGAGAGGTGGTGTCAAATTTCCTAAAAAGATAAATTTTGTATGGGAGCCCCCTTAGATGGAGACTCGGGGTAAGCATGTTGCTTAAAATGTTGGGAAAGAAAATTGAATGGGGGTCGATCGAAAACACTTGGGTAGTTATGGAGGCTTTCGTCTAATTTTCAAATTTTCTCGAACTTTTAACCCCGATGCGGCACAGCTTAACCCCTCGCCACCCTGAACTAATTTTGCAAAAGGATTTTTTTGTCGAACTTAACAATGTAACATAGCCTTTACCAAACATAGCACCGTTCGGGTTGACACACTTTTGTCAGTTTCATATATATTTGTTTACAGCTATATATAATTATATAATACTTTTATTATAATTATGCTTTTATTTTATTTCTTTTATAGCTATAAAAGTAAACGTTGAACTATATATTGCCGACGTAAAATGATCGAATCTTTAGGGGCTTAACTATAAAACTTTAACAAATAACAGCATAAGCAAGAGTGAGAATCGATAAGAAATTCTTAAGAAATGCGTAGAAATTGAATCTTTAAAAACTAAAGGTTAACATTGAAATGAGAACCCAAATAATTTATTTTTTTTTAATGTGAGGTAGTTTAGAGAAGCACAGTGAAAAGTCCGCGGTAAAACGATTTTACAAATACCTATAGCAGTCGGAATTGAATAAAATTCTTTGTATCCTTCTATTTGTTGTTAATTAAAACCATTCATAAATTATTACTATTAATTCGTCATGAAAAGGCAGAGATAACGTCAGAAATAACTTTTATAGCGATTTATGCAAGTCATGTTAAGTTGTAAATCACTACATCACATTCATTCATCAAATTAAATTTCAATACTCAACAGATTGTATCAAAGTGCACCCAACATACTTGCATATTTCAGCTTGAAGCCTAACTGCTCAACAAGTAGAGCATCACGTTTAGCTTGTTCCAACACGGGATCGATAATAACCGCCTCCTGAGTGTTCAAATCGGCCAGCATATAAGTGTACGTGCTGCTCTCGGTATCAAAAAGCTGTTGATATATAAAAAACAAACAATAACTTTTTAATGCATTCCATAAAAGAAATCCACAACTTACCTGACGGAAGAAAAAATCCGGCGAGAACTGAATGCGCGACGTTAAAGACATATTTTCCGTGCAATGATGAAATCGGTTGATATTGTAGAGCGGAGTAGAAGAAGGCTTGACCACTTTGTTAATTCTAGTACTCAAGGTAACAGCTGTTTTAGTTGTATGAAGTGAAATACTGGCGAAACGTTGTGTTTGCACTAGACTTGGACGAAAGACCGTTGAAAACAGACTAAGCGATGGAATCTTCATGCTAGCTAGTATGACTTGTTCAGTGACTGCTCGTTGGCGAAGTTGTTGTTTTCGTTTTTGTTGTTTGTGTAATTGCTATCGTTGATGGCACAATCAAAATTGTTGGAGTGGAATGGAAGACGAACAGGTTGGGGCCAAAGTAGAATGACGTTTTGTTGTCCGTTTAATCAGTTTTTTGTTATTCCCTGTTTAACTTAGTGTTTGTATGCTATATTTACGAAACTTGCAGATAATGATGCTTATTAATATACGCGATAAAACAAAAAGCAAAATATATAAAAAACAAAATTATTAAAATAGAACCAAGCGCTTGATGACTACGTGACCAAACTTATAATTTTAACTTTACCTGCATTGACTTGGTTGGAATTTTTGCAGTTGCTTCTGTTGCTACGGTTTTTTATATTATTTATGCATATCCACTCTGTCACTTCTTATTCCTATCGATATATTTCACTTATTGAGATATATTAAGAACTTAAAACTTTATTAAAAATTAACAAATAATAAAATAAACGAATTAGTTTACAACAAATAACAGCTGAGCGCTACAATGTCGAATGGCGAATGGCAACGCCGATTGATACCAACAGGTTATTTTGACACTTGCTGACGAAAGCTTTTTACAAAAAGCTTACAGTTTTTTGTTGGTTTTTTTGTTTACTTCGCGCAGAAGCTTTTTGCGAGCTTGTTTTTGTTGAACGTATACTGCGTAGAGTTGCCTATTCTTTGTGATTTGCACAAATTTAAGTGCAAAATTTAAAAGTAGGAGACCATTAAGCTACTACACTTTATAATTGATATGATAATAAGTAGTAAAATTAGTAGGAGGTGAATGATAACCGTAAATTCTTAATACATATATGACTCAGTTTTATTTCTTACTTATAAATATCGCTTGTTTGGTTCAATACATTTTATGCTTGAAACCAAATGTATGAATTTCTAAATACTTAGGAAAAAAGTATTAAAAACGTGTTTCGTATTTTTCACTTTTTTAATTGCGATGACTCTTAAAAATATTAAACCTTGACTCTTGAAACTTTTCAAAACATATGCAAGCATTAGCTATAAGTTCTACCGTCTTAAAAGTAAGACCGATATAATCAAACTCCTTTTTAAAAAACATCGTTTTATTAAAGATATTGCTACTCTTTTAGACCATTCAACGGTATAAATAGATAATGAGCAGAGTTAAGTACGGTAATAAAAGGAATTATTTTTTAACAACAAAATATAACTTCTCAAGCTATTTTTACTCAAAGATTTCAAGAGAATACCTTTATATAAACTGACTTTACTTTTTTTATTCATTGAACTTAAACTTTTATATAAAAATGTTTTGAAATTTTCACTTCAACGCATTCACAATGAACTTAAAGTTGTCTCAATAAAACCTTTATCATAACCTATTTGTTAGAAATGTACACGATAGTGAGCACAGAGTAAATAAAAGAACTAGAAAAGAACATTTTTTATTTTAATTGTCTTCCTCAGCTAATATATTACCAATTCAAAAACTGTATTCGATTATCGGGTTTAATATGGTCATTAAATAAAAATGTACGACTGAAGTATTTTCACGAATATACCTAGTAGTACTTGGTATTGTGTCCTAAATTTTTTAATACTTCCTGACATCTTCGTCCTATACTCTACGTAAGCCTCTATGCTTTATACTTCGGAATAGAGCAACAAACCTTCTTAATTCCAATCCATGACTCATATCAATTAGGGATGGGCACATTGACAAAAAAAACCTACTTTTCGGTTAACCTTTTCTTTTAATTTTGGTTTTCAAAAGAAACTAAAAACTGAAGTAAAACACCGGTTTTCCCAAAAACCAATAGTTTTTTAAAGAGATTTTTTAAAAATATACACATTGTACTTTAAAGAATTGTTTTTAAAAGTGGCTTACAAAATATTTGTAGGTTTTTTATTCTGCATTAAATCTATCAAACATTTTTTGACAATTCGCAATATTTTGTATCTATTACAGTTAATAAAATAACAACTGTTTTATGACTAGTTTCTCAAAATTCTTCATTGACTTTATTTTAAACAGAACGTTAATTAAATAATGCACATTCTAAAAAATGTTTCTATTGTACAATTTTCATTTTAAAATAAATTTACTTTGAGAGGTGTTTTTTTTTTTATTTTTTATTATATAGTTTATAAACTTCTGTGAGGATAGCCCAAAATCAGCCCAAATTTTTGCACAATACGCCGCAAATCATTTCTGAGATAGTAATTCGCCGCAACAACAAAATAAAGTGTAAAATGAAATTTTTATAAAAAATTTATAAAACACACCGGTGTTTTTAACATGATGATTATTAGGCAAATCAGTTGCCGTATCAAAGTCACCTTCCAAGGAATTTTCAAAAAATTTTTTTAATTCTATTTTCAAGTAGCTCTAATCTGCTCATTTACCTTGTTACTGTATCATGGTTTTTAAGAATGAAAGCAATTGAAATCTTCACTGAGTGCCTGTTCTTTAAATGTTGGCACATACTTGATGTGCTACCTGACACTTTCAATCTATTTGTGCAGGGGTTACACTCTGTCAAACTATTATTTATTTTTAAAAATATCGCCACACTTCACTTTTTATTTGAAACGCATTTGCTTATTGGAAATTTTCATTTATTTGTTTTTTTACCCTTACCATTGTCTGCGGCTTATCATTGTCTGCAGAGAGGTGGTGACCGATCAGAAAATTTTTTTTTATTGGAAAAACTTTTGCCGCGACTGGGGATCGAACTCGGGCTCCGGGCATGCTAAGCAACTCATAACCTGCATGCCACGGTCATCACATTTTAGTGAAGTATCATTCAATAAAATCGTTTTTTTTTTCAAAATATAACAGAGAATAAACAAGTTATATGGTTCCCAAAATGCGAATTGCGCAAAATTTTTGATATTTTTCATCTCTGAATGCCAATTTTTCAAGCTCAATTATTTTGTTGAATTATTTGATCAGAACTTAAAAAGCTCAACATGTAGGCTAAGTTAAAACATTGTTTAGTTAAAATAAAAATTTAAAAGCTATTGAAATCAGCCAATGTATCAAAAGGATAAAGTCAAATTACCAGAAAAAGATTCATTGTACTGATTTTTGCTTAAAACTCCTAATCTAGAGCTGATAGCGAAAATTAATATCATATATACATTAGGCTGCTTCAACATATTTTTCGAATTATTAAGGTATTACAGCAAAAATTGATAGTATGTGATCCAAAAACAATATACTAGAAAGATAATTAAGAACTATCAAGTTTTCCAGCTATCGCATGAGCTCCAAAGTATCGTAAAATTCTTCATACTGAAAATTAATGAAAATTGCATCATTTTAGCAAGTACGGATGTATAAAAAATGTGTTTTTTACGTATTTTTTTACGAGGATTGCAATGCCGTTTGAGTTGAGTTTTATTGACAAAACTTAAATTGAGGTAATAAAATTAAAGTTTGATTTCATTTTGTTCATTAAAACAAATGCAAAGGTTTGTGGACACAAAGAAATAAATGATTCCTTTTTCTTTTTTTTTTACCATGTAATGAGATCAAAATCAAAGCTACTGTCGCTACCGTCTTAAACTTATGACCAATTTTGTCAAACTTCTTTTTCACAACGCGTCGTTTTGTTTAAGAAAATGATAGAAGTAAAATTTTCTTAAAAAAATGCTATAAATTGATATCAAACAAAATAGTAACCAGCAAGAGTAACAATCGTTCATTTTTAACCCATTCACGCCAAAACGGAAAAAAGTTAACTTTGAAGCACCCTAATATATATACTACAATTTTTGCAAAATGCCATTTTGTTTCCCTGTGCATTGCTATCAAAAGACATTTTTGATCAATAAAAAAAGATCAGAAGCAACCATTATTTGCTCGAAAAAAAACAAAGGCACAACATAACTACTATTTTTGTCGTATATTCTGTTAGTAGCCTAATTTTAAAGAATAAATTAATTTTAAAGAATAAATTAAAAATTATTATAAAGATAAATAATTTAAAAATACTTAAGGGACAGCGACAAATATGAAAACATCAGTTTACTTATAAACTTGGACTAACAAGAGCTACCTTGCAAGTAGCTGTATGTAGTCTTTTTTCGACATATCGAAGTTAATACATATTCAGAGTGTAGTTACATAGTAATGGCTTAACATAAAAAGCATAAAAATGAATGCTTGGCAACGCTGCATAACAATGAAAGCTGCATTATGTTATCATCAGCTGTTAGATTGGTGAAAATCAGTAAATGGTGACCACCTCTGTCCCAGCCCCAAAAATTATCAAAAAAAAAAAAGTATATATACCATTCAAAAGGGCTCAATTTGCACCTTCCGAATATAAGCATTTTAGAATTTGCACCCTCGTACTTTTTGCAAAAAAAAATGTCAAAGTTTGCAAAATTCAAATGCTCATATCTCGGTAATTAATTGATATTTCGATGTGCACCTTGCGTCAATAATTTGCAACTTTACTCCTCTAATTTGCACTATTAACACGTTCGCTGCCATGTGACCCACCGGTGGTTCACAAGAATTTTTTCCTAAAGGCCATGTGCACCACCGGTGGGTCACACGCTACCTAATATTATTAAACAGTTTTCAGTGCGGCCTGTGAAGCAAACACTTTTTTCTCTTCATTGGGACCTACCTGAAAGCTTTATCTTTGTTATACAAAAAAAATTAATTGATTTGAGACACTATTTTCAATTTTATTTTATTTCAATTTTATTTCAATTTTATTTTATTTCAATTTTATTTTATTCAAAAAAAAGTATAATAAAAATTATTTCATGGCTTTAAAACTTAAAAAAACATTTCATTTTCATTGAAAAATAAAACAATATTATTTTTACTGATGTTTGGTAAAACATTCCAAGCAAAATGCAGGACTGCCTTCACAATCACTGCAAAAGGTTGATACTTTCTTTGCCTTTTTCGCAGCAACGCTCCTTCCTTCAATTTTGGCTAAGTTCTCATAACAACTCAAACATCGCTTTCTTGTTTTTCTGTTTGTACTGTCTCTTGTTTCGAATTCTTTCAATTTGTGTTTAATTGGATTTGAAGTTGACGGCTGCTGGTCAAGTTTTATATCGCAAAGAGCTTCACAAATGGATTGCCTGAACTCGAGGATCGTCATATTTTTAGTACTTTTATAAATTACTAAGGCGTTCACAACTGCTGTTGAAAGCAGATATTCGAACGCAATTTTGTGGTACCATCTAATGGTTTTCCTCAATGGGGTGAAATAACAAGCCATTTGGTCGGATATGTCGATACCTTGTTTTGCATGATTGTAATCTATAACTACCTTTAGCTTAGTTATTTCCTCCCCTTGTCTTGTTTTTTTTCCTGTTGGAGCTTGCTCTAGACCATGCTTTGTGCTAAGCATCAGTACTTCACGCTTGTCCTTCCATTTCGATATAACAATAGAAGAATTTTCACGCCCAATGATTTCAGATCTTTTTAGCTTGGCCATGGTTACTTCTTTGGGATTTCCTATTCGGTTTTTTCGTAGGGTTCCAATAAGGTGAGTTTTTCGAGCAAGGAGCATTTTAGCTAAAGAAACCGAAGTGTAGAAGTTGTCAGTTGCTAAAGTTCTTCCGTGGTCTAGGTATTTTTCTGCTAGATCGAGAACAATTTGTGTACTGTGTGATGTTGTCGTTGTAGGCTTACCCCTTTGGTGAAGACTTTCATTTTTTCCTGCGTAAACGGAACTTGTGTACGTGTAGCCGCTCGGATCGCAAAGTTTGTACACTTTGACTCCATATTTGTGGGATTTCCCAGGATTATACTGCCTAAATTGCAGTCTTCCTCGCCAAGGAATCATTGACTCGTCAACTACCAATACTTCACCCGGGCGTCTAGCATTTACGAAATTGTGTTCTAGCATTGCCAACAATCCACTCACTTTTCCTAAGCGATCACTTCCAACCAAAGAATTGTCGGAAAAATGGATAAATTTCAAAATCAACTGAAATCTATTTCTCGACATCACTTGCGGAACGAATGAATTTTTGTAGAATTGGTCAGTCCTCCAGTAGTGGGAAATAGATGGATATTTTACTATTCCCATATATAGCACTAATCCCAAAAACTTTTTTATTTCGGCTACTGTTGTACCTACCCATTCCTTTGTACGAGAATTTCGTGTGATCGTATTGTTTTGTAAAAAGTTGTTGGCATTTAAATTTGTTTGATTCACAATGAGATCAAATATTTCCTCAGTGACCATTATCCTAAATGCATCAATGGGACGGAACGTTGATTGCCCTCTTTCGATACCAAATGTTGGAGCTTCGTCAAAAACAAAGGTATTCAAAGATGTTCCACTTACAGGGGTCCACAGGTTTGCTGAACTGAGGGGCATATCAGGTGCATCTGGAATATCTTCTTCAACTGCCGAAGGTTCTGAGTCTCTTGAAAAGTCAGATCCACTTGATTCAACTTCGGATGGAACGTAATCCTCTGAGTCCGATCCCTCAAAATCGACTTCATCAGTGTCGGAGCCTTCGTCCCTATCTCGGTTTCCATAAAAAATGGTTGTATTTATTCCAGAATTGTTGTTTGCCATTATGATTTTCTATTATTTATTCCTGAAATGTGAATGATTAGATCCAAATATATAAGTACCTCGAAAATATTACTGTGACCACCGGTGGGTCACGTGGCACCATGTGCTCTTCTGTAACACTTGAGTGCCGCGTGACCCACCGGTGGTCACACTCTAAAAACACATAAAAAACAACACAAACGTAAAACTGAAGACACAGAACGGTTCACTTACACTTAACATACACTTTTAAACAAAAAAACACTTTTGGCACACTGGTAACTTTTTTTATAATATATGGCGGCAGCGAACGTGTTAAGAACAAGCGAAAAATACATCGAATTTTTCTGAAAATACAAAATAAAATGTTTTAATTCGATAGCTCATTCTGCGCATGCGTCGTATCAGTGACACGCGCGCGCCGCGCATTTCACTAGGGACTTTTTTGTGATAGGGTCACAATGAAGTGTGCCTGGCGCCATTCGTTTAAATTAATTGACAAATAAAAATAAAAAAAAAACACCCCCCTACGATGGTTGACATCCATGCGATTTACGTATTTTTACATTATTTACGAAGAACCGATTAATTTTCTACTATTTTAACGAAGGTGCAAATTAGAATAACAAAATTGCAAATTTTCGGGCCAAGGTGCACTTTGAAATATGCATTTTTAAGCGAGATATGAAAGTTTAAAAATTGCATCATATACTCCATTTTCAATCTAATTTATTTCAAAAACTATAAGGGTGCAAATTATAAAATTTTCATATTCTGAAGGTGCAAATTAAGCCCTTTCAAGTGGTCTATACATTTTTTTTTTTTCGATAATTTTTGGGGCTGGGACAGAGGTGGTTAAATGGTGAAAATTATTTGTGTAACCGGGTTACCGTTAGAATAGGCTGAATATAAATGTTCAATTCAATCATGATATAATAAAGAGGTACGGTAAAGAGATTCACCACACCGTCTACGAATGTCATGCACACGTGAAAATGAAAATTAGCGATGCCACTTTTTCTTTGAGTTGATAAATGTGGGACAAACTCTTTGAGAGGGAAAAATATGAGGGTAAAAGGGATAAAATAAGAAGAAATGCATTTTTAGACTCGATATCGTTATTAAATCGTTTTTATATAATTTTTAAACTACTTCAGTTTGGGAAATAACGTGAAGAAATATCGATATCGATTTGTAAATAATAAATTGTTCTGAAATTAAAAGTAATTTTATTTCTTTGATGCCAGCAGTATTTATAATTAAATAAACTATGAACTTCATAATATATGAGATGATATTGAGGGTATTCATGAAAAGCGGCAAGCTGATATTTTGGGCAATAAATTATTTTTATCAGATAGATTTGTGAAAGTCCCCTTAAGTTGATTGTGCATTTGAAGAGATAAGTCAGCTGTTATCTTGCAAACAGCAAACTTTCATCATTTCATTTCGTTTTAGTTTTTTGTAATAACAATTATTTTTATTGAAATTTTATAAGGCTTAAAAGGATAACGTAAGAACGAATGTGTTAAATAATAAACGCTTTTATTTTAATTTTAAAGTTTTATTTTTACTAATTTAGAATTGCTCATTAGCTTTTGTTTAGCTTTTTGTATTCTTAATTTTTTATTTAAAGATTTTATTCTTGCATGCATTCTAAATCTAATAAATAATTTTTTAACATCGTTTGGCAAGGAAACGTGTATTGTAAACGTGGACTGTATCACAAGGAAACGTGTACTGTATCACAGAACGGATTTTAGCGAATGACTTACCTCATAACATCAGCAAATGTGGAGCAGCGAAAAAGCTGATGCATAATTTTTTAATTACAAAACATGTACTTCCCCGTTTTCTGCCCAAGTAATTCAACAAAATCACTGTGGACAAACATGGATATTTAATGAATGCTTTTTAAGATACGGCAGCACTGATTTTTTTTGATTTGACATTCGTAGACGGTGTGGTGAATCTCTTTACCGTACCTCTTTATTATATCATGAATTCAATCCTTTTCAAAATTAATACACATACATATATCGTGTTGATGTTTGATTAAAGTCGGTTCAGCCAAAGATGACAGATGGTAGCAGAAGCTCCAATCAGGGGCTTAAAAAACGCTTAACATCTGAGTCGACATAGTCGGGGACATTATCATTAAATCAAGCAGTGAAGGAATTATATTGTGTTACAATGGATGAAATTGTTCATGTTAAGAAAATGTTCAACTCGATATTCAACGATCAACGCGGAAGAGAACGTCCACGTTTTCATTGTATGGAACAAATATAACAAAAGCTGAGGGTGCTGCGATTTTATAACTAAGCAAGAATGAAACAAATCGACGAACGATTTTGAAAGAGCCACTCAGTCAGTTTGTACTGACGCTTATCAACGCTTTTAGCCTAGTTATAAAACTATTTTGGTAAGTGATTGCTTTGATTCGTGGCTTTGATTTCTTTAACAATTACTGTAAAAGGATTTCTGATCAGATGTCTTATCTGATGTCTAAAGACGATTATCTTAAAAGGGTTTGAGGGAGTTTCGCTTGTATCAAAACAGTTGGCAGAGCAAAGTTTTGCGGAAACATTAGGTCTTTTCCCGTACTTTTGGGACTTAAAATGGTAAAACTGTCAAAAGTCTGAGAGTAAGAAAAAATCTCTCGAAAATAGAGAAAAACACAAAAAAGTACGGGAACGCTTTTCGGATTAAATTGTTAAAACTGTCAAATATGAATGTTTGTCCAGCGTTGGCTTGATATGGAACATTGGTAGTGCAAACGAAATGCTTCTTTTTTTTTTTTAAAATAATATTGAAAGTAATTCTGATGTTTAGCATTTATATTAGTTTTTGCAAATTTTCCCATGTTTCTGGTTTCTATTTTAATTGTTTCAAAGAAGTTTTGATGCTTCGCAATTCTTTGCTTACTTGTAAACAGCTGATTTTAAGCTGTTTGACACTTTTACCATTTTTACCCGAAGAAATTTCTCGGACTAAAACTTGCAACTTTTGACAAGAAGGGGAAATGTTTTACTTTCTCGATTGCACTCTCTTTTACCATTTTTTCGAGTACGGGAACGCTTCTCGGACTAAAACTGGTAAAAACTGGTAAATTGGACTAAAACTTTAGATTACGGGAACAGACCTATTGTTTAAGAAGATGAAATTTTGTGATTTCGTGTCTCCTATTGAATAAAAAACGTTGTTCTAAGCATAATTTTATGGCTCGACTTATACCAAAAGTTGATTTGTTATCAAAATTCCATATTTTTTTTTAATTTATTCAAAAATAAAGTGGGCGCTCAAAACACTTAAATATATAACGTGTTGGACAGACTTTACTCGAGTTGATAAAACTATCAGAATATTTAAAAATAGCTTATTTAATACCTACAACCAATGTGCGCTAATCTCCACACGCAACTGACACATCTTTTCATTAGTTTTCAATTTAGATTTTATGATTTTGAACATAATTCTTTAATTGAATTCGTCTATCCGTTTTTAAATGTAATTTTAAATTTATTTGAATAGAACTCAACAGTAGCAAACAGTAGGCAGTCTCAAACAAAAGCATTAATGTTAAATAATGCATTTTTGTTTTCATCGTCATATTGCCGACATACATTGAGTGCCTAAAGACAAATTAACAAATCGACAAAGAAAAAGAAAAACAATGAACACATGACTTCTTTTGGGTTGATAACCTTGGCTGGCTACCAACCAACTCCAATCCCGACAGGCAAACGCATTTAATGAAATTGTAACACATTTTTATTAGACAAAGCAGGGTGTCGTTCGATTTGGCTTATGTTGAGTGCTCAGACGTCTGCTGTGCTTCCTTGATTGATTTTTAGACCCTTAGCTGGGGTTCAAGCTAGATCACGAATTAGATAACAGCATGACTTAGATTACTTTTCGAGCATTCAAAGCTGTTGGAATTTTAATTTTTTGTTTTCTACATGGTTTATTTTAAGAACATTTGTAGTTTTTTTCGAAGATGTGTTTTCGTTAATGTCTGAAACTGATGCGAGATGGCATTGACAGGCGCAGATGACGCGTGCTGTGTGATCATCAGATCAGTTGTATTCGATTTTGTTAGACATAAGATATTTCTTTTAGCGGACCAACATGAAACTTTAAATATCTCAACACATTAATGTGCTTCAAGAAAAAGAAAAAAAAAAATTGGAAAAATATATTTTTTATAGAAACACAAGAGTTAAGTTTAAATTCTTGAATTCCCATGATCATTGCTTAAAGTCTTTCGTAATTATGTTAATGCTGCATAAAAACAAATCTTTAAGTAAACAAGTTTTTCCAACTGTTATGTATTATAAGTAGATGGCAACTCCTATCCTCTCAGTAAAAGCTTTACTGTAAGTTAAGATTAAATAATTATATATGTAACCAATATGAATAAGACAATGGACATAATTTAAGTTTTACAGTTTTTAATAAATTAGTCTAAGCAAAACCTCCAACCGTGTCATTGCATTATTTTGTACATATATAACATTGGCGACGAGAACAGTAAAAGAATTCCACGTGGTGCATTTTAAAACTTTATTAATTTCTCAATTCAAAAATAATTAAGGAGTAAAGTAAAATTTGGTGTTAAAAGTTTTTACCCGGTTTTTAAAATTAATCGGGATCAAAGACATTACAATGGCTGAAGGCAAAGTGTTTGTTGGATCAATTGAATTTTACACACTTGGTGATGATTTTGCATTATATGCACGAAGGTTAAATCATCTTCTTTCGTTGAACAAAATTGAAGATAATTGCTCGAAAATATCATTTCTGGTGAGCTTGGGTGGACCAGATTTGTACAAGGTTTTGGTGCAAAGAAAAACGTAATAGCAGAATGTTTTAAATTTTTTAAGCGATTACAACACCATAATGAACTGCTGCAAGATTACGTAATTGAATTAAAGCACATGTCTCAGCACTGCGAGTTTGGTATTTTTCAAGAAAAAGCTTTGCTAATACAATTTGTTTGTGGAATCAGAGACGAGCGAATTCAAAATCGTCTTTTGAACGATGCAGATTTAAGAAGATTCGATAAAGCAACAGAGATTGCAGCTGCTATGGAAATGACCAACAACAATTTAGTTATGATGAAGCATGGCGAGAACAACATTTGTGCAGTTAGAGACCAACATGTGTCGAGTAGAAGACATTTTCGAACATCAGCGAATCAGCCGAGAAGAAGAGATAGTCGTGAGAACCGTCGAAGCTTTTCAAAAAGTTCTGGAGGTCGGCGCAACCAACAACAACATCGTGGAGTAATTTGTTATGCATGTAGATTACCCGGAC
This sequence comes from Tetanocera ferruginea, assembly GCA_958299015.1. Taxonomy (NCBI): domain Eukaryota; kingdom Metazoa; phylum Arthropoda; class Insecta; order Diptera; family Sciomyzidae; genus Tetanocera; species Tetanocera ferruginea. The sequence continues at coordinate 33,927,544 of OY282640.1, read as the reverse complement.
ACATTAAAAAGTTTTGCCGAAGACGAGAGAGCTTCAAAGTCAACAACGTGGAAGCAGACGAAAGTTTAGACAGTAACGGGTATTATAGATGTGGGTTTATTAATAATTGCAAAGCTTTGAGAGCAGATTCACATAAAATTAAGTTAAATATTGAAAAAAAATTAATAGAATTTGAAGTAGACACGGGTGCATGCGAAACAATTGTAAATAAAATTTATTATAGAGATTATTTTGGAAATTATGAACTGGTAAGAGATCTAAGAAAAATGAAATTGATATCTGGTGAATATGTTAATACCCTAGGAAAAATTAAGGTGAATGTTTTTGTATTTGATAAAACGTATTCTTTTGATTTAACTGTTAAGAATACTGTTGATAATTTTGTTCCTTTACTTGGCAGAAATTGGCTTGATTCATTGTTTCCTTTATGGCGTAATTGTTTTGTATTCCGTCCAATCGAAAATGTTTGTTATGCCTTAAAAAGTGGTTTGTCAGACCTTAAGTCAAAATATTGCGAAGTTTTTCGTAGGTCAAGTAATTGTGTGATAAAAGATTATAAGGCTGAAATAGTAATGAAGGAGGATGCATGTCCAATTTTTTGCAAACCTAGTGTTGTGCCTTATGGTTTAAGGTCCAAAGTTGAAGATGAGATTAAAAGATTGTGCAACGAAGGTGTCTTGATACCAGTTACTAGAAGCAAGTGGGCAAGTTCGGTGGTAGTTGTTAACAAAGGTAATGGTTCAATTAGATTATGCGTAAATTGTAAACGTACTGTTAATAAATATGTTGAAAGTGAACACATTCCAATTCCCAGAATCGACGATATTTTGGCAGGTATGGCAGGTTGGAAGGTATTTTGTAAGTTAGATCTCATGGGTGCATATCTTCAAGTGGAAGTAACAGAGAGATCTCGAGAATTTCTAACAATTAACACACATATTGGACTGTTTCAAATACTTCATATTTGGGTATGATAAATTTTTATCACAAATGTATAGCCAATTTGTCAAGTCAGTTGGCATGTTTGTATAGGTTGAATGGTAAAAATGTGACATGGGAATGGAACGCCGAGCATAGCGAATGTTTTAAAAAAAGTAAAGATTTAATTACAAATATAAATATACTTACTCATTATGACCCATCTAAACAAATTATAATTTCTTGCGATGCAAGTCCATATGGAGTAGGTGGTGTATTATCACATATGGTTAATGGAGAAGAAAAACCAGTGATGTTTGTTTCCAGTACGCTTTCAGATGCGGAAAAGAATTATTCTCAACTTCATAGAGAGGCTCTTGCAATTGTATTTGCAGTTAAGAAATTCCATAAATATATATATGGATTACCGTTCATAATTTATAGCGATCATCAACCGCTACGTGCGATTTTTGGGAGCAAGAAGGATATTCCTGTTGTAGCGGCAAACCGATTGCAGAGGTGGTAAATTTTTTTGTCAATGTATGAATTTCAAATTCAATACAAAAAAGGGTCGGAAATGGGGCACGCAGATGGATTATCTCGATTGCCGTTACAAGTTCCTACTGATGTTGAAGAAGTTAGTATTAATAACGTAAAGTTAAATGATTTTGCCTTAAATTTAGAAGACGTAAAACGGGAAGTAAACAGAGACAGTATTTTGAGTGTTGTATACAAAATAGTTTGTGCTGAAGGTTGGCCGGATAAAATACTATTAGAGTGGAAACCATATTATAACAATAGATACTCATTAGGAGCTGAAGATGGTTGTTTGTTTTATGGAGATAAGGTTATAGTTCCGTTTTCATTAGAGCTACTTCACGAGAGCCATGTGGGTATCGTTAGAATGAAGGCTTTGGCGCGTTCTTATGTGTGGTGGCCAGGCATGGACAAAGACATTGAAGCTTATGTAAATCAATGCGTAGCATGCAAATCAGTTCAAAATTCATCAAAATCTATATTCACTTCGTGGGAGGTAGCACGTTATCCAATGGAAAGAATACATATTGATTTCTGTAAAATTGAGAATGTAACTTTATTAGTGGTTTTTGATGTTTACTCAAAATGGATTGAAGCAATACCAATGAAGAATACAGATGCAAAAAGTTTGTGTGATGTTTTAAGAAAAATTTTTAGTATACTAGGTTTGCCTAAAACACTGGTTAGCGACAACGGTCCTCCTTTCAACTCTAATGTGTTTATAAAATTTTGCGAATCAAACGGAATAAATGTACTAAAATCTCCTTCGTATCACCCGCAATCGAACGGTAGTGCTGAAAGGGCAGTCCAGACTGTCAAGCAAGGGTTAAAAAAGAGTTTAATCGATCCAAAAACAAAATACTTATCTTGGGAACTTAAATTGAATAATTTTTTACTTATGTATAGAACAACACCATCCACAGCGACAAATATAGCGCCAGCACAACTGATATTTAATTTCAAACCACGAACACTTTTGGACGTTTTTCGAAATAAAAAGGTTGAGGAAAGAATCAAAGAAACAAATAAAGGAAACAATTACAAGCCAAGAGAAGTAAAGTTGATGGATAAATTGGATGAAAAGAAAATATTTAAAGAAAATGAAAATGTTTTGTATAGAAACGTATTCTCAAACTATGTTAAATGGTTACCTGGAAAGATAGTTAAAAAGCTTAGTAATGTAAGATATTTAGTGGTAGTGAATGGTCATCAAAAAAATGCTCACATTAACAAATAATCAAAGAAAAAGACTTCGTTCAAATGATGAATCTCAAATAATTACTAGAAGTAGGGCTAAGAAAATTCGAGATGAATTCGTAAATTGTCTACAGACAAATAACACTTGAATTTTTTAAATATGAATTTGTATATTTAATACTTATTATTTATGATAAAATCGAATGTAACTAAAATTAAACATTATATTTGTAAGCAAATAAAATATTGTTGCTTTCTAAAGGATAAGGAATTGTTATGTATTATAAGTAGATGGCAACTCCTATCCTCTCAGTAAAAGCTTTACTGTAAGTTAAGATTAAATAATTATATATGTAACCAATATGAATAAGACAATGGACATAATTTAAGTTTTACAGTTTTTAATAAATTAGTCTAAGCAAAACCTCCAACCGTGTCATTGCATTATTTTGTACATATATAACACCAACTAGTACTCTAGCTGCACTGGTCTACAAAAGCCTTTGTACGGTAATCATCATAACTTCCGACTTAATTGTATTCCATTCTCCATTCAACACGCACACTCTATTCTGTTGTCTTAATGATCCTGTCTACTTATGATCCTGATTATCTAAATGCTGATGCATTTCAACAAGATGACTCATTTATTTTCTTATTTTCCTAAAGCCTTTGTGGCTTTTCTTTCATGCAAGAAATTTTCCTACTTCATAATAGAAACATCTGTTGCGGATACTGTTATGATACGCATAGAAAATCTAAAAGGGTAAAACCTGATGTAAAGTGTTGAATGACAGTGACGACAGCTGCAGTCGAGCGTTGTAAAAGGATTTTTTCTTATTCTTGTATTTTGCTTTTTCTTATGTGGAACTGTTCTAACGGCGTTGAGTTAAAGAGAAGGTGTGACTTTTGAATGACATTCAATTGTCACAAGCTTAAATTATTTTCTGCGTCATTGATTCGGTTTCCGGTTTTAAGGGAAATTTTCTTTTTTTTTTCAAAATTAACATTTTTATTGGTGCAATGTGAGAAATTAATGAGGAAGCAGAAATTGGGAAAATTTTGTGGTTGGCTTTAAAATATGTCAAATTTTTCAATTTGAAAAGATATTTCAAATTCCTTTCCTTTGTCATAATTTCCTATTTTACACATTTCCTTTCTAGTGTTAAAAGAAAATTTAGTATTTATTGAAAAAATAAAAACCTATTTTTTTCGGGTGATTGCGTTTGTTTTTTTTTTTTTAACCGACTTCAAAAAGGAGGAGGTTCTCAAGTTGGTTGGTTTCTCTGTTTTTTTTTTTTTTTTTTTTTTTTTTTTTTTTTTTTTTTGTGAATGTATGTACATCGATTACTCCTAAAGTACTTGCCCGATTGCCGTAATTTTTTGTCAACATATAGAGATTATCAACGCGGAGGTGCCCGTTTATGAAAGGGGGCGGTATTCGGAAAAGGGGCGTGTCTCTATAAGAAAAACACTGTATCTCAGTAAATATTGACACTACGGTAATATAATTCACAGTAAAATTACAAGGGCAAGCACAAGTATTAAAAATGACGATCACTTAAGTGGGCGTAATTCTAAAAAAGGGTGTGGCAATATTGTAAAAACTCTGTATCTTAAAGAAAATTGACACTAGAGTACTGAAATTAAGTACAGAGGTAGGTACAATTATTGGAAATTACTATAACAAAAGTGGGCGTAATTCGACTAAGGGGTGTGGCAATATAAGAGAATTACTGTGTCTTGAATAATATTGATACTAGGGTACAGAAATTTATTACAAAGGTAGGAAAAATTACTACAAATTTTTGTAAAAAAAAAAATGGGCGTTAATCGAGAAGGGGAGTGGCATTATTTAAAAAAACACTGTATCTCGATTACTATTGATACTACGATACTAAAATTTAGTACAAAGGTAGGTACAAATATAACAAATTACTGTCAGTAATGTGGGCGGTATTCGATAAAGGGGCGTGTCACTGTAAGAAAAACACTGTATTTCAGTAAATATTGACACTAGAGTACTAGAGTTAATAAAATTCACAGAAAAAATGCAAGGGTAGGTAAAAAATAGCAGTCAATTAAGTGGGCGTTAGTCGACAAAGAGGTGTGGCAATATTAGAAAAACTCTGTATCTCGAATAATATTGACACTAGAGTACTAAAGTTAACTACAGGGGTAGGCACAGTTATAAAACAATTAATTTCAATACAGTGGACCTTGTTTGATAAAGGGGTGTGGCAATATATAAAATACACTGTATCGCAAATAATATTGACACTAGAGTACTGATATTTAGTATAGAGGTAGGCACACTTATAACAAGTAATTGTGAATAAAGTGGGCGTCATTCGACAAAGGGGTGTGGCAATATTAGAAAACACTAAATCGAATACTGACACTACTAACTGAAGAAGTACAGACGTAGGCACAATTATTACAAATTACTACCGAAGAATTGGGCGTTATTCGACTAAGGGGTGTGGCAGTGTGTAAACAACTGTATCATATTGACTTAAGGGTGGTAAAATTCATTGTTAGAATGGGTAGAACTATTGAAAACACTATAACAAAGAGTGTGATATTCTCAACAAAGAGGCGTGTCAATATTATAAACACACTATATTTCAGTCAATATTGACATTGGGGTAGTGATAAAAATACAAGAGTAGGTACTGATAAACATACTGACAAAGACCAGAATAAGAAACGACAGAAAAGCATTTTCCATATTATGAGCATAAATAATTGGTGTTTAATTAATTTATACACTTTTTTAATATACATCATTTTCTCTAAAAAGAAAGAAATAAAAACTTTTTAACAAAAAAAAAAACCTACTTCAAAATCACTAGAAAGTAAAAAATAATTTTAAATTACTTTTACTATTTATTTCTTGGTCAAATTTGTATTTTTATAATAAATATATTTATTTTTTTATGATAATAAGAGCTTCGAAGTCGGCGCTAATATAATCACATTTTTTGTGCAGCTGCAACACACATATAGCATTTTAATTAAGATTTAAGAAAAACTAAGATTACAAATTAATACAGCGTCACCCAAGCAGGATATTTACAAATAAAAAAGCCTTAAATAGAGTAGGGATGGCGAAAAAATCATGATTTTACGTCAATGATTAGCGCTGACTTGAAGCTTTTATTATCATAAAAAAATAAATATATTTATTATAAAAATACAAATTTGACCAAGAAATAAATAGTAAAAGTAATTTAAAATTATTTTTTACTTTCTAGTGATTTTGAAGTAGGTTTTTTTTTTTGTTAAAAAGTTTTTTTATTGTTTTATATCCACATTCTAATCGAAATCAGAAACCCAGCAGCGTAACACTGACGCCGACTTGAATTTTCTCGAACGCATATCTCGTGGACTCAAAAAAGTCCACATGAAAGCATGACAGCATGTAAGGCGGCCAAAAAATTCCGCGTTTGACCCAAAGAACTTACCCCGGTACTAAAGCATGGCGGTGGATCATTAATAATCTGGGTCGTGGAATGGAGTTGGGACGATACACAGAATTGAAGATAAGATGGATGTAGTCAAAAACGTTGAAATTCTGCAAAACATAATGTTGCCATGAGTCGAAGAAAATATGCCCGTCATTTGAAAATTTCAACAAGATAATGACCCAAAACATACATTTTAATTAGCAAAAAAGTTTTGTGAGAACAATTCTGTAACAGTTATTGATTTTTGCCATGTATAATGATGTGAAGAATCCACTCAGTACGCAGAATATGAACCAATTATTCGAAAGGCAATTCCTGTTGAACGATGCAGGACCTCAATAAAATCAATAAAATCAAAACAGCGTTATGCAGCCGTAATAAAGCAGAAAGTCTTTTCTGTTTTAAAATGTCGATTCTAAATTTTAATTTCTTTAATGTCTTTATTAATTTTTAATACTTTTTTGTAACTTTCTGAGTCATTCTTAACCCGTCGTTAGTGTGATGGAAAAAAGTCACGCCATTACTGTGGTGGGGTATGAAATACCCCAAAAGTATAAGTCGTATAAATGCTACAAAAAAAATTGTATCGAAAAAATTCAAATAGATTCTCTTTTCTTGATTGATTTACTGTTAAAAAAAAAATAATATTTTAAGTGCGTTGCAATTGAAATAAAAAATAGTTTTATTGAAACTTACAAATAAAAAAAAAAGAAAAACAAAAACAAATTGGCCATTTCAGCCCTTGAAAGGACTTTGACCGAGCTTCTTATGATCAATTGTGTTGTGAGTGTTATAAATGTTTGCACGCAATTGACCGAGAACTGGACCTACATGTTTTATGCCGACTCCGAACGGCTAAAGTTCATGTTCTCAAGAAGCTTTACATGGCATTATTTACTCTCTGAGGGTTTGCCATTGTCTGCAGAGAGGTGGTGACCGATCAGAAAAATTTTTTATTGAAAAAAACTTTTCGCCGCGGCTGGAGATCGAACCCGGGCTCCGAACATGCTAAGCCACACACTTAACCTGCATGCCACGGTCACCAAAACTTACAAATACTACAAGAAATAAGGGGGGAGGCTTTACAAAAAATCATAAAATGTAATAAAGACTGTCCCAGAAATAACTGTCCTTTTGTTTTAAGGTTATTTATAAAAAAGTGTTACCTCTATAGCAACATATTTGGTACCTAAGTACAAAAAGATCGCTAAGGAAGTTGGTGTGTGCGTAACAACTGCCGGAAGGACCATAAAATGATATAAACAGCTTACCCCTTTATCATAATCGCCAATGTTAAGCGGCTGTTTACTCAGAATCCAGGCACTTCGGTTCGTGATATGGTAGCAAAAGCGGGAACATCGAAGTCAAGTGTTCAACGGATTAAACAATTTTACAACCTAAGGAGCTATTAAGTACAAAAAGTACCTCATAGGTTAGAAGAAAAGGACGACGAAGCCAAGAGGAGGGCTCGAAAACTGTATCGCGATTGCCTGCCTAAATTTGATTGCGTTATCACGGCCGATGAAACGCACTGCAAAGCGGATTTCAAGCAGTTACCTGGACACGGATATTATACTGCGGTTAGAAGGAGTAGAGCATTCTCTAAATTTACAACCGAAAAACATTTCAAATTTCCAAAGAAATATATGGTGTGGTATGCCATTTGCAATTGTGGCCTTCGAAGTAAGGAATTTGTGACAGATCGCACAATCAACACCGAAATTTGCATCAGAGAGAGTCTGGAGCGGCGTTTGCTGCCTTTTATACGTCAGCACCAAGGTTCAGTACCAAAAATGATAAATAACAGATTGCGACATACGCATGAGTTGCTACGTCACAACAGATCTGATGTACAATTCAGCTCTGTATTTCGTTCTCTCACAATCAAGCAAACACACAATCACACAAATATGAAACAGGCATCTGTTGGTATTTCGTGACGAGATGCGCAGAGCTGTGCAACTTTTTTTATGCTCTGTTTGCGCTATCTTGTTTTCTATCTTTCTTGGTTCAGTACTATTTTGGCCTGACCTAGCAACATGTCACTACGCCCAGAGAACGATGGATTGGTACCAAGCCAATAATGTCACTGTGGTACCAAGAGAAGTCAATCCTCCGAATTGCCCCAACCTTCGTCCAATCGAAAGATATTGGACTTTAATCAAAAGAAATCTTAAGAAGACCTAACAAACTGCGAAAACCATTGAAATATTTTGACGTCAATGACGTCGGGCATACACTAGGGTCAACGAAAGTTCGGTAAAAAAAACTATTGGAGGAGCTTTATCAAAAAGTGCATAATTTTTTTGAAGTGTATTTTTTTCAGTGTAAATAAAGTTTTCATTTATTTTGTAATGTTCACTTAACAATAAACTGAAGGAAATTTTAAAAAACATAATTGGTTTTCTTATACAATAAAAAAAAGGACAATTATTTCTGGGCTAGTCTTTAAGTAATACATTTCAATAAACAAAATTTGTTTTTTTTTCAGATTACAATTGGAGTCATAGTTTTGAATCATAAACGTGTGTCCGTTTTTCGTCAAATGTTATGGATTTTTCACAAAGCATACTCATATGATCGATACACAGTGGAGCCTGGCAGGTCACACATGCATAAAAAGTTTTGTTGTCCTTCTTTCTTGGACAGAATGAGCATATAGAGCTATATTGTCGTCATAGCTCACTTACTCAAGCAAATTCACGTGCAATATTCACTCCATCTTTAAAATTATTTAGCAATAAATTTGGAAAAATTTACCTAATAAATACATTTTCTGAAAATAAAAAATAATAAAAAAATTCCAAAAAATGGTGTGGGGTATGGTGTGTGGGGTGTGAGGTATGGGGTATGATATACCTCAGCCGACTTTGGAACGACCTGACCTGTGAATGAATCCACCTAAGAAATATTTTTTGAGCTCATCTCAATTATTGATGTTTTATTTAAAACAATTAGAATCTACGAACTTGTAACTTTTCAGATAAAGAAGATATTGAAAGAAATAAGGTCTCTGGGCTATGTCATAACCCACCACACTAACGCCGGATTAACAGAAGAGACCACTCCGTGCACACCGTTTTGAATCGATAGAAGGGATAGAAACCGAAACGTAGAAGGAATTGAAGGCTAGAAAAAACGTTGGCACAAGTTGCATGCGGAGGGGGGGGGGGGGGGGGGGAGGGGGCCTATTACTAATTCAGTTTTCTAAAATCAATTTAGAAAATTAAATAAAGATAGTTTTTGCCCACAGAAAGTTCCTTTAAGGGGTTATTTTACATGTTTTTTTAAGTTATAGAGGCTTTCGTTCTATAGCACGCATGATTTGAAAACCGGTTTATGGGTTTTAAACTAATTACTTACCTTTCAATATATTCGAATAGTAATTTTTTAATCTAAAAAATAAAGTTATAGAGGCCTTTTATGCCATAACACGCATAATTTGTAAACCGGTTTACATGTCTTAACCCGGTTATTAAAAGTTAATTATATTCGGAAAGTTCCCTTTTAGGGTTTTTTTTTAATGATTTCCAAGTAAGGAAGGCTTTTTATTCTATAATACGTAGGAATGGAAAACCGGTTAACGAGTTTTAACCCTTTTTTAAATTTTCAATATTCGCGAAACCGATTAAAAAACTTGTTATTTTCTGGTTATAAGAGAATCGGTTTTTACATTTTGACGACTAAATGATAACCCTAGGTCTAATACAACAAAAAAAAATTTAAAACTCTATTTAAAAATGCGGCGTTGCCAACTATGCGTTTTTATTCACGGTTAAATCTATGGTGGTGCCAATTTAATTAAATTAAAAATAAAAAAGATTTAAAAATTCATGAACCATCTCGCTGCTAGTGTCCGACCGAAACCAAAATTTTGGCCGAAACCGAAACCGAATTTCGGCCATTTTTGTAATATTCGGCCGAAACCGAAACCGAAACTGAAAGTCTACATACAAATTTGTTTTTAAAAACATTTTATTTTTTTTTTAATTTTATTAAAAGCTTTCAAAAACAAAACAATTCAAACAGATAATAATAACGTATACATATGATAAATATTCTTTGAATATTAAAGTTAAACTTTAAAATAATAAATAAAGAGATAATTTTTAATACCACTTTAAGGAACTTTTTAGTGTTTAGAGTTATTCGGTTTCGGTTTCGGTTTCGGCCATATTGATGCCGAATAGCCGAAACTGACTAAAAGGGCCGAAACTGGCCGAAACCGAAACCGAATATTCGGTCGGACACTACTCGCTGCTCCCATAGCAGATAAAAGAAAATATTTGTATTAAATGAAGCGTGCCTGCGCTTCGCTCTTCAAACATTTTCAGCAATTATTAAGATAACCCTACAATTCAAAATTTTCCAACAATCTATTGTATAACATTTATTTAATTGACTGTTCATTAAAAAAAAAAACAACTGAAAAGTTGCATCCGTTCACGCATGAATTTAACGTGAGCACGAGTCTGTTGCACGTTATTTAAACAGTTTCGCAGAATAATGCAAAAAAAGAAAACAAAAACAATGAACACATAAAAATACATTAATGTGTGGAAAACTTAAATATATACAAAATAAACTAAAAAATAAAATGCTAATAAATAAATAATTCAATTTGAAATAGTGTTGATTAAACTTGATTATGGCGAAAACAAAGAAAAAGGTAGTTTTTTGCGCCTCAAAGATTTTAAGTGCAATTTACAGCAAAATTCAAGTTAAGAGAAAGTTTGATACCTCCAAGCATCAAATAGTTTTGCGTTATTAAGGTGTGTGTGTGTGTTCATTTTTTTTGGGCAAGTGTTTAGAATCTAAATATAATCAAGTTAAAAAAGAAAAAATAATTTAATGCAATTTTAATCAAAAAGAAAATAATTTTTTAAATGTTTTGTTAATGTTTTGATAAATATAGATACGCAACGTTGGTTTTTCGAAAGTTATGCCTGAAGTGTAACTAACACTTTCCTTTTTCAAAGCGATTTTTTGGCATTGATAAATATTCTACTCTAATCAATAAATGTTTAACGCAAGTTTATTGTGCAGAATATGATTTAAGTTTTAATGTTATTTGAAATTTCTTACCATTGAAGCTGATTTCTGTTTTGTAAATGCCCGATGATGTGCCGAAATTGGCACACTGACTACACTTCCGGAATCCATTTTTGTATTTTAGATTAAAAAGATGAAAAGGAAGCACCAATTAAAGCTGACTAGAGCTCAGGAAAATCATAGCTGCAAGTAAATAAAAGTTTAAATATTTAGTATTTTCCGAAATAAGAAACAACAATTTTCATATTTATTCAAAAATATATATGATAAAATTGGTTTTTTTTATTCAAAATAATTGATTTTGAAAAAGAATTTATTTCTTAAGCTTGTACACAGTTAAATAATGACTTTAAATGTAATTTGTACTATAATCCTCAAACATAATTGAAGATTTGTAAATAATTTCTTTAAAAAACTGCATTTTGAGAACAAAAATATTCTGTTAGGAATTCTCAAAATTCAGCTTAAAAGCACTCATTGGTAGTTTTGCATATTTTTGAAAAGAAAAGCTTGTTCAATATTCGTTGGAAATTTTGTTTAAAAACGTTATCATTTTTTCATATTTTTTATTAAATTTTCAAAATAGATATAAAAAATAAAAATATTCAAAAATAAAATTAAGTGTTGAAATATGCAAATGTTCTGCACACTACCTTTGTTATCTTTGTAACTGTTTGGAAAAGTAACTTTACACCACCGGACGCAGTGATTACAAAACACCCCACAGCGCAAGACCATTACTACAAACGTTACAAGAATTGCACTTTTTTAAGAGCATAAGTTTCGAATTACAGCAACAGCAATACCACCCATCCAACCAACCAACCTACCAACCAACCCACCCATGGACAAATACTCTGACGTACAAGAGCAAATATCATGAACTGGTGCGCTCAGTAGCGTAGCAAGGGGGGGCGGGGGGGGGGGGGGCGGTCCGCCCCGGGTACACGCCAAAATGGGGTGTAAAATTTGGCAAAAAAACTTTTTACCACATAATTTTTGATTTTTTTAATAAAAAGAACACACCTCAATGACTTCGGTTTTATATTTGAATATCAAGAGGGTGCAAAAGTGAATGAAAATATTTTTTTATTTTTTTTTTAGTGAATTGTCAGCTCTTTTTGAGCCATTCATGAGTCTTGACCTTGATCAACCTGGGCAAGTTTGCTTTGGGAGTTATGTAGATAATGAGAATGAAACAAAATTTCTGATATCAATTTGGTATCACTGTAATATTGTGATACTGAGATATTTATGGTGGTATTTATGGTGATATTTTTAAAGCAGTCAAATGTTACAGACCTCAATCTTGTCTATAAAAGTCCAAGCGGAGATTAATATAGATACACTGAGAAAAAAAACATACTTAAAAATTAAACAAAAAATATTAAAATAGAAATTTAACGCCTTTGTTTTTCTACAAAACAATATTTAAAACAAGTGTGTTTAATTTTCACCTACCTATAAACTCCTTTCTTTTTTTTTATTTTTCTCTTATTATTTTTTTGAAAAAACAAACAAACATTTGAATTCAATGACAATTTTTGAATTTTTTGAATTGGTTTGACAAATATCGAACATATGATAAAATAAAAACTAATTAATTAAATATTAAAATATTTCAAATGCAAACTTCATCGAATTAAGTTTACATTTGGTATTCGGAAGGTCCCGGGTAGCTGGTTGTGAATCTGGTGCTAAAACTCGGAAAAGTAAATAAAATGGCATCGAAAAAAATATGCTTTAAAACATGAGTTTTTAATTTTAAAATGTTTGTTTTAAATTTGGTTTTCATAGAAAAAACATTGTTTTAAAAACAAAAACTTTTGTTTTGAATTTAACTTTAAAAACAGCTCTGTTTAATTTTTTTGAATTTATTTCAAGCTCTATTTCAAAAACAAATTCGTTAGATATGAACACACTTTCATTTAATTGATAAAAATTATGAAAAATGTTTATAAATGAATTTTAATATTTCATTTATTTTATATAGAAAATGGGGGTTGATTTCGAAAAAAAAAATAATTATATTAATAGTTATTCAGGGTCACTGGGGAAAATTTGTCAACGTTTTGCTTCCAGGTCCTATTTTTTCTTCAATTATGCAAAATTTTTCGTAATTTTTTCAAAGTTTTCTATATTCAACTAACTAGAGTTTTTATATTAAAACTGATATTGTGTGGTTTACTCTTAGTACATTTGTCTCTCACAACTTATAAGCCCGGAGACAAAAATATTGGAACAATTCAGAAAAAATTCTTTAAGTTTCTGAAAATTTTAGATTCTCACTTCTTTTATCAAATATTCATGGATAGCATAGTTTTGTTTTTTTTTAATCTCTTTTAAAATATGTCATTTTTTTAAAGGTTGATTCGAAAATATGTAGTAAGATTCATCGACTTATTGTATAAAAAAAAATCTTCTTAAGGGGTGCACAATTTAGTTTCCGCCCCGGGTGCGACCAACCCTAGCTACGCCACTGGGTGCGCTAACGGCGCTCAACCATGAGGGTCTTTTTTGGCTAATGCCAGTAGCTAAAGACTAGGTGGTTGCGCATGCGCATGTTCGAGTGCATTTGCATAGTTGAGCATTTGTAACGGTAAAGTGGTGTGGTTTTACAATTCATATAATAATGAAAATGCATTTTAAAAGGATTTTGTTTGCATTCTTTGTTCTTCAAATGCAATGCAATGCAATGCAATGCGATGCGGTGCGGTGCGGCGTTGCATCGTCGCGTTGTTATGGTGTAATTATGGGTTAATATATCATGCATTTCTAAAGAAATTTGAGTGATTTACATGTATTTGTGTGTGTGTTTTATTTTTTGGCACCACTCTGTCAGGCAGGGGACAGCATGAAAATGTATAGTATTATTTTTATAATTATATGTATTTCAAAGTGCATTTAATTGACAGTTACTAAATTATTACTCTTGGAACAGTTTAATAAGGCTTCAACACAAAAATGCAACGGGCTGGCTTTAAACGGTGTGACAGAAACTATAATTTATAGTTTATCCTTAATATTTTCTTCTCACAAAGGGAACAAACATTTATTTTCAGCTTGGAAAAAGATTCCAAAAAAATTATAGTTTTTTTTTAACTTTCGAAATTGAAATTTTCAGACAAAATCATAGAAACTTTAATATGATTAAGTTAGTTTATCTTAAACATTTCTTCGGCATACTTATAAAAACCTTTCTAGAATTACATCAATTTATATCAAAATAAAAATGAGCTTTTGTTATGAATTTACCTCAGATTTTACTCTGGTTTGTTCGCGTCAAGTATAATAAATCATAAATTTTGTTCATACAATTTAAACTTTTAGCTGACGTGAACATCCCAAATTAATAATATCAGTTATTACGTATAAAAAATTAAGTATTTGAAATAAATCTTTGATTTTGTTTCTATAGGAATAAAGTGCTATAGCAATAGCCACTGGTGTTGTGAATAATTAAGTGCTGCACAAAACCTTCCATACTTTCAGAAAAGTAGTGTAAGTTTAGTACTATTATGTAGTACTATTACATGGTTTCATTCTTGTTTTTTTATTTGTAAAATCACTTTTAATAAAAAAAATTTCTATTCAAAAACTTTTCCTCTGATAAAAAAAAAAATGTTTATAAAATGAAACATGTAAAAAAAAATTGGAGTGAAGTTTTGAAAAAAATACCTCTTTAACAAAGGGTGTTTAATCTTTTAAAATTTAAACAAAATTAAACAACTGTAATAATATAGCATGAGGGACTTTTAAAAACTATTTCTGCATCATTTTTTTTTGAATCGGAGAAATCCCCATGGAGTGGTTTTGGTTCTCCTGAACTTCTTTTTTGCCCAAAAAATCAAGTTTTTTGTCTGTAACTTTTTTTTTTCTTCAGAACGCATACCCAAGATAAGCAAAAAAGTGAAGATTGTCATAATACAAAAATATTGGTTAAAAAAATTTTGAAATTTTTTGTTTTGACAAACTATTTTTAGACCCTAAAAATCGATATTTCGGCATTTTCGAATAGACGTTTTTTTAAAAGACCTATAAAATATGTATTTTCTTATGATATTCACATGCATTTAAACTTGTTGGAAAAGTGTTAAGCTTTTCTTTCTATTGATATATCGTATGGTGTGGTTTAACCAAAACCAAGTGCCGCAATTATATAAAACATGAGAAATTGATATTCAAAAAGCTTTTTTCAGCTTTCGATTTTGACAAATCTTGGTATATATGGGTTTGTAGGTAAGCAAAATCGAATTTTGACAAACGTTTTATAGAAAAGTGTATGCCAGATGGCGCTCCAGTACAAAATTCATGATTTTCGAATATATATTTTTTTAAAGATACGTATATTTCATAGAACTCAGTTTTGATTGAACCACTCCATACGTTATACCAATGAAAAAAATAGCTCAACACTTTTCCAATAAGCTACACAATAAAACTATATATTTTATAGGTGTTTAAAAAAAACATCTTTTCGAAAATGACGAAATATCGATTTTTTGTTTGCAAAGACCAAAAATTTCAAAATGTTGCTTATCCGATATTTGTGTACATCAGCAGCTGAAGAAAAAAAATTTATAGGCAAAAAACTTAATTTTTTGGCCTAAAAAGAGTTTCAGGCAAACCAAAACCGCTCCAAATGGGGATTTTGCCGGTTCAAAACAAAAAAAAAAAATGATGCAGAAATAGTTTTTAAAAGTTACATGATTTGAAAGTGAAATAGTCTCGTCATGAAAAATTCATGAATGGAAAAAGGTGTGGAAATCAAAATTTAACAAAAATTGCTATCAACCATTTTTTTACGTACAATGAAAAATCGCCCAAAACAAAAAAAAAAAAGACTCACACCGTTACATGATTTGAAAGTGAAATAGTCTCGTCATGAAAAATTCATGAATGGAAAAAGGTGTGGAAATCAAAATTTAACAACGATTCGCTTGAAAACTTTTGAGTTGGTATCCGGATGACTTTTTTTTTTCCATACAAAATCGATCAGGCTTATAATATAGGATTTACACTTCTGTGATATTCTAAATTTATGATAGCCCATAAATTTCAGGGCAGGTATAATAATTTTCTCAGTTATGAAAATAAGCAGATTATAGCTTCATAAGGTATGTGAAAAATAGTATTATCCTTTTGAACGTAGAAATCGGTTTTCCAATGGTAAATTGCAGCAAATGAGTTATTAGTTATTTTGAAGATATTTCGGAAAAACCATAAAAAGATATAAAAGATTCATAGTTCATATTCTGGATTTTTGCTCAAAAAATATTTTAAAGAGAAAAATCGATAGGTGTCATGCCAAACTACCGATGAGTCGTCATGAAAAAAAAAAAAATGATTTTTGTGTAAAAGTTAGACATCCAGATTCTAAGACTAGCACTAAAACAAAAGTTCTCATCCTGGCTTTGTTTTGAATGTTGATGTGTCAGAGCTGATAGAAAAAAGATTTTGTCTCTTAATCTCCAAATTGCTATCAACCATTTTTTTACGTACAATGAAAAATCGCCCAAAACAAAAAAAAAAAAGACTCACACCGTTACATGATTTGAAAGTGAAATAGTCTCGTCATGAAAAATTCATGAATGGAAAAAGGTGTGGAAATCAAAATTTAACAACGATTCGCTTGAAAATAAGAAAATTTTTGAAAATTGCATTTAAAGTGATGAATTTGCATCAGATCAGTCAGTAATCAACAAAACAATAAAAGGAAATGAAAAAACGAAATAAGGGGCAGACAATGGAAAGTTCTCATATCCAAGAACTGTTTCAAAGAATTTTGAAATAAAAATCTCACAATTTCGCCGATTACAATAAAAATTGTCTTATGTCAATAGGTTGATAAAAAAAAAGAACAAATAGTCCTGAAGGGTAGTCAACTAGAAGTTAAAGAACAAGAAAAAAATCTGAGATGCTAAAGTGAAATGGTTTTCGGTTTTTCGTTGAATGCCTCATATCTTATGAAAACTGTGTGCCAAAGTACCAATAAATATTTACTCTCTTGAGATATTAGTTGTGTTTTTCAAATAATCTTCAGTTTATTCATTTGTCCCGTAAAATTTTTTAAAATCCAATTTTTTTCTCAACAATTCCGCATTTGTTCTGTAACCCTGCAAAAAATCTGGTAGCATGAGCAATAATGTAGTGGAATCTATGAGTGATTTGAGATGTATTTATTTTTTTTTTTTATTGTTTTCTGTCCTATTTTTATGTAGCGTGATTCCTTGAAGTCGGCCGAATACGACCACGGGTTGTCATGGCCAGCTAAGTAAGTAAGTAAGTGACCTCTTATCTATGCGTCCCGATATTTCCATCCCACTTTAATACTCGTTACATTTGGTTTTTTAGCCATCTCACTACGCTTTCACGATATCTCATCTTTTATAATTTTTTTTTATATTTTTGGTATTTTATTTTGGTTTAGTGCGTTCATTTTGCTATTTACACTTCCCAATATTTCGGGGCCGCTGTGATACTAGTCCGATGTGAATATTATAATTTTAAGAAAAGAGTCCTCCACGAAACGGAAAAAGGTCTGATTCGGTTGGATTCGTATTTGAAGTCCGTTCCATTTTCAAGACGAATCTGTTTCGGATGCAATATACGAAAAAGCAAAACCAACTCGAATTCCAAACCGATCCATATGGCACTCTCATATCACTCATAGCACTCTCATATTATTTTTGGACTCACTTTTGAAAAAAAAATTTATATTTTGTCTAGTTTCAGTAAAATGTCAAAGATTATCATATCATTTATTGCATTTAACACATTAAAAAAATCTACGGTAATTTACTGAGAATTAAAAGAAACATTCAGAGCTCGAAAAATTGAATTACTCGAGATTATTTTCACTACATTACGATTAACTTTTTGCAGCTAGCTTAGAAGAAAGATATTATTTCTATTCTTATCTGAAACTCTATAATTCTCTCGATTGCATGATAATCTGCATATCACATACATACACGAAGACGACTGACTCCCTACACTTCAAGCCACTCAACAGCAACACAACACTTCAAGACCAACAATTGTTCCCATTCAACAGACCATGAAATGAATTAATTGTTCTTCCCTACAAGAAACATCATGGTAGTGTCTTCACATCGCAGAGGAACTCACCGTCTAAGAGAATTTTAATTAAACCCTCGCTTGGCTAACAAACGACAATGATTTGCCTTCGCCAAAAGAAGGCAAACTTCACAATTCAAGTTAATAAATGAAATAATGTGTGGCAAGAAAATTGAGTTCAAAGGCATTAGAGAGAGAAAAAAAAGTAGCAAAAAAAATACTATTAAGAAAATGTTTAGGTATAAAAATAATAAAACTGAAACACACGCGCAGCGCAAAAGTGATGCACTCTAGGCTATGTGAGCCGCCAGTTGCCCACGAGTGCAACTTTAAGTTGTGTGCGTGTGTGTGCGTATGTGTATGAATGTGTTATTCTGCAGCTTGTAGCTTGCATAAAAAAGAAAAAATAATTAATTAAAACTGAACAGCTTAAAACTAATTTAAATGAGCAACTCCACCATACAAAGTGCAGCTCTAATGAAGCTCAGGGCTTTAAAGTACAACAACAACAACAGTGAAACCAAAAAGTAACAACTTGAACATGAGCACGCACCCTAGTGTTGTTGTTGTTGTTGTTGGTGAGGTTGTTGCTGCAGTGTTTTTTTAGTGCTTTAGCCACGCTTGCTTTAATGAAAAGGTTAAAAAAAATAACACCACAAAAAAACAACAAAAATTGGTTTAGTGAAAATCATCAACAATAAAATCTACAAAAAAAAAAAACGCATTGTTTTAAACAAGGTTCGCAAATTGCTTGTAGTTAGCTGGCAACACTGCTGATGCAACATGTTCCGCTTCAACATCTAGCCAGTGCTTAATTAGCCAAAACTTAAGTTACAAACATGCGAAGCAGTTGAAATTTTGTGATTTTACAAACCGATTTATAAGTATGTAATATATTTATAAACTAGACTTTGGGCTGTGTTAGGCGGAAGGTGTTGCTTGATTTATACTTTCGAGCTGCCAGGCGTAGAAGAGTGGGATTATTTTTTGTTTTTATGTACTTCAAAAATTCAGGTTGAGAAATTTTTTAAATCTTAGAGCCTTGCAAAATGCAATATTGGCTGAAGAAGTAAGACTAGGCAGAGTTGTTATAGCTATCCCGGTTTGAACCGGATAGCTCAGTTTGTTTGACATAGTACGATTGCTGCTCTTACATTGTCTACATCATGCAATAAGAATTCCTTCCTCATTATTCATTATTCATTGTAATTGTTTCTGTTTCGTGTGGGATTTCACAGTTTTGTATGTCAAAATTCTCAGCTCTTTCGAAATTGTGTCAACAATTATTCTGATGTCAAGTTGTTGTTAAAGGGTGTGTTTCTTGAGCGCAAAGAAATGATTAACAATAATTGAGCATAAATAATAGAGCAAGTAAAATGTATACCACGAAAGAGAATTCGAATATATTGTGGGCATTTTATATTAAACTTTATACATTGTACATAACTATTAAAGGGACGCCTACAATTTTCGAAAAATGTCTCTTTTTTAACAGAACCGCCGAGACATCAAAATCGTTCAACGAATAAAAGTTCGTACAACTACCTACTTTATGATGCTTTCATCATATACCATTCCGTATTTTCTACGGCAGATGACGCGTCATTGAACAGAAAAAAAATTTACCAAAAAATATTTCCTATCAATGTGCACGGAGTGCGGAGAACTTTTGCTGAAAAGAAATTGAAATAAAGGACAAGTTAGGATTGATATGTAATTTTCCCGCTCTTAGCTAAGCCCAGACCAAGGCTCATTTGTATAAGGTTGCGTACATTTTTTGACGCATCCTTATTTTATGTAAACAAAAATATTTTAACGTTTGCAAAGTAGGGTTTTGTGCTGCTCGAGAAAAAAAAAGTATTTTTGAGGGTTTTGTGCAGTTTTCTGTTACATTGTGTACACACTAAGTCAAGATCTGTTGAAATTTTGATTTTTGTCAAAGTAAGAAGTAAAATTGGTTTTAAAGATCAGAAAATATTTATTTTGTCTCTTTTTCTTGATTTTCTTAGCATATATTTAGTTCGTTAAAACTTTTTTAGTGTATAATACTAAAATTCTTCAATCAAAATTAAAATTATGGGTAGATCAGACTCAATGGCTTAATTTTATCAGGACATCCGAATTTACAGATAAAAAAATAGGACTAATAAAAGTACTAAGCAAAAATTTTAGTATTCAATTTACAAAATAGTAATACAAAAAACGACCAAATAGTATTATATTCAGGCAACCGTGTCAGTTCTTTGCTCAAATGACTACGCTCTTTTGCTCTCATTTCAAAATAAGGGTGCCAAAATGAGAAAATGTCAAAAATGTACGCAATCTTATATAAATAAGCCTTGAGCCCAGACCAAATGAGATGAACTTGGCCCATGCGTTTGTTCAAATCTTCTGACTTTTGAAATTGCAACCAGATTCTGTTCACCGATAATCGATTGACTCCGATGATCTCGGATACCCGCCTTTCGAAATAGCTCCGCATGTAAAGGGCTGGTTACCCGGTTATCCCTACAAATTTGTCTCCGAAGCATTTCGATGATTATTGGTATCACAGTTTGAAATGCAAGAAGTAAGGAGATTTCATCCTTGAAATCAAGAAAATTTTTTTTTAATGCTGGGTCACCTTATCTGGACTTATAGTGGTATAAATATTCTAAAATGAGCTATTGTATAAAGGGACATGTAACCAAAATTCTGCGTTTTTTTTCCACAGAAATGATTAAAAAAATGAAACCATGAATTCATAAATCAAAAATTAATCAAAACCCCCACAGCTGATTTATTAAAGATATTTTTATCTTTATTTTTATATACCACTCTATGGTTGGAATTATAATTATGTCAATGTTTCGTTTATTTACTAGTTTTTAAAAATAAAAAACTTTGAAAAAAAGTGCAAAAAATAACTTTATTTTCAAACGGCCGCCATTTTGTAAGAGTATAATTTTTTAATTTCCGAAGTTCAGATTATAGCGGTATTTTTGCTAATTAAGAATCTTTTTCTTTTCGTTTTCGGATCACCATAAGGATTGGAATTATGTCAAGAAGAATACACAACCTTATTTTTCACCCCTCCCTCCTACATTTTTTTTTAACTTTTTTTATTGTTAAAATATCAATAAATTTTTTCTAAAAAATGACTACTACAAATATTCTTAGTTTGTTTCTTTATCGAATTTTAAAAACACCCAACATTAATAAAAATTTAATAATACCTCAAGATTCTAATCTACCGCTTTAAGCAAAGCATTTAGCAAAAGTACGCACTCTGTAAACCTATTATAGGTCAAAACTAGTGGCCATCAATCCCTTCTGCTTGGATTAAATCTTTCATCCAAGATCGCCTGAGGATATTCTGAATTTCTTATAGCTGCTTCTAGTGTCTCTTTAGGTCATATCACCAAAGACTTAAACCCATCGATGACTCTAATCATCTACAAAATTTTTTTTTGTCTCTACAAAGACTCTAATCATCTACAAAGTTCTCAAAGCGGCTGTTAATTCCCAAAATAACTTATTACGTATTTCGCAAACTAGTTTCCTTAGTTATTCGCTTACGAGTCAGAAGAAGGATTTTTCTCCTTTTTACGAAAATTTCCAATCTAAAAGAGAAAACGGGAAAAACAGTCTTAAGAACGAGGAAATTGATGTTGGATTCGTTTTTTGTGAAAAATTGTTTCTTTAAAAAATACAACCAAATTTTTTATTTATAAAAAAGGTTAAATAAATTAAAATTGAATAGTTTCAGAAATAGATCAGTAATATTTTCAGGTGCAATCAAATAATATACACACATAGTACAATAGATTGGGTCGGTTTCCACTTAAAAAAAAAAGATTGAAAAGTGCATCCGTTATTTTAAAGATGACCTCGAGACAACCCAAAAATTTTTAAAAATTGTTTTGGGCCTTCGGAAAAACCGACAAAATTATTATTTTTTGTCCATAACTTACATACAACGTAGAGGAAATTTTAAAAAAGTATTATTTTAAGAGGAAAGAATTCGAGTTCAGATGAGGGTCAATTGAGGTAACAGGGCTTATCAGTGGTATATAACATCAAAAAATCGGAAGATACAATATTGGAGGTTCTTAAGGCCCAGTTTCAATTTTTTTTTAATAATTTTCAAAATTTGGTTTTTTATTTTTTAAATATCTTAAGAATGTGTGAGCAAAATTACAGAATAAACTTCAAAGCCGTTTAAGAGATATTTAAGTTTTTATGAGTGGTAAATGCTATGTGAATAAGAACGCATCTATCTTTAAACGCGTATTTCTCGAAATGACATTTTTGGAAATTGCTTGCACTCTAATTCGAAAAGTATTCGTCCGATTAGCTCAAAACTTGTTTTATTTTTTAATCAATTAAATACGCTCTGCGTAAGCCAAAAAAATAAAAACAAAACATTGTTTTGATTTAATTTGAGATTTGATTTTTTTTTTTAATATATGCGGCATTTTTTAAGTTTTTGTATCTTAAAACTTTTTTTGGTTTCTGTTCTACATTTCTAATTTTTAATTGATTTTTTTTCAGGCTATCTGAAGAGGAGATATCGTGCTAACCTCATGTTCGCGATTTCAACTTTTACGCGCTGTGTAACCATAACTATTGATGCAAAAACAAAAAAAAAAAAATTCTTAAATAAAAATATAAAAACCATTATTTTGATATTAAATAAAATAACAGAAGTACAGTGATTCAAATACACCCATTTTTTTACCGAAAAAATTGAAACTGGGCCTTACGTTCTAAAACAATGTTATTTTTTTGGAGCTGACAGTAATTTTTTATTATTAATTTTATTAATGAATATTATATATGAATACTTTGAAAAACAAATTATTAATTATTATGGAAATAAAAACAACAATATTAAAAGGATTAATTTTTTCTTTTATAAAATTTTTAAAATAAGTAAAAAATGGTGGAATGCAAAGGAAAAAACGGGGTTAACTTCTTAAAAAGCATGAATCTCTACCAAAGTCTGGCAGCACTGTACTGTAGTGTTATTTGCGACAAGATTTTGAATTTTCAGTTCCATATCCGATATCATTAGTAGAGCAAAATTGGTTTGGTGAAAAATTTGTTCAAAGAGTTCTCAAACTCTTTCGCTACAAAATCTATCTACTTACCTCTGTAAGACCTACAAATATGCAAGCCAGATTAGGTTTCCCCAGAAGAAATCTCTCTTAAGCCTGATTTTCACTATGTCAATTTCAATGGTCAGTTGTTGTCAGTCACATGAAAAATGCCAACACGTTGTCATTTTTTTCTGTTTGACAATGGCGAAAAATAGGAAAAACTGATCTCTTCACATGTTTATAGCAAAAATTGCAAAAAAAAAAATGTTATTCATGTGATTTTTAAACTTTTAAATTTCATGTCAAACAAAAAATGAATAAGTGAAAACTAAGCATTAGTCTCTCATAGAAATTTTAGTAATTCTTCAACTCATACATTTTTAATTGAACTAAAAATTACTGCCATTTATGGACACGGTTTCTAATCCGCGCACTCAACCGGAAATGCTCAAATTGGTAAAGTTCAACAAGAAAGTGAGTGAGTGACTGTCTGACTCATTTAGAATTCATCTGCTATTAAAAGAGTTGCTTTAATTAATGAATTCATAAATTGTGATTCAAATGCTTTTGCATAAATTAAGCTACTAAATTTGGCACTTAAAAAAGATTTTTGAATATTTATTTTAACTGCTTGCATGATGGTTGTTGTTTTTTTTTTGTTTTGTTTAAATCATATCAATTTTCTTGTTATCTGCTAAAAACAGATAAATTTACATAATCAACGCGGTACACGCTAAATTTTGAACAACATGCTCATGCAAATTAACTACAAAGGTAGCTTTATGCAAGGCATGTATGTTTTAATTTTTTTTTTATGCGCTGACAACCCGGAATGAGTGTTTTGAGAAGAAACAAAACAGAAAAAATGCAACAGTGTGAATTTTTTGTTTTTCAGTTTTGTTAGTTGTTGACATGAGACGATTTCAGTGTTGCATTACTTCAGTTTTAAATTGCTAGGTTGTTGTTGTTGTTGTTGTTGCGTATTTGTAGTGTATGTAATTTAGCTAGCGTAACATGATGATGTTGTGAACAACGTAACAGTAACTATTCAATTGTTCCATTTTGTTGTTGTTAGTTTATTGCGAATATTTATTTTTCTTTCAAAAAAAAAAATACGATAGGGTGTTCATGAAAAAAGTTTAATTCCTAACAAATGTGGGTGGAAATGTTAAGCATTTCTAGCAAAAAGATCTTAAGAATTTAAAAAATAGCGGGAAGGTTTTGAGAAGAAAGAACTTCAACAAATAAGCAACGAATTGTATTTTTTTTTTCAAAACAAAAATTTCTACAAAACTTCTCAAAATATAACCTTTCGTTACTAGCCAAATATTATAATTTATTTATAATAATTTTTTAATAGCCCTCCAGTCATATAGCATTCCTTAAGCATCTCAATTCTTAATTCTAGCCAACTTCAAGTTAATTTTATGTTTATGTTCCACATACTAGAAGTCATTAATCTAATTCTACTTTTTAGCTTAATTGCATGCGAAAAAAGCGAAAGAATAGAATAGATAATATGAGAGGCAGAAAAAGTAGAAGAAAAAGAATGTCTGTCTTAAGGTCTGAAAAGAAGGTTGGGTCAAGTAAGACATGTGATGATATGACAAAATAGATTTAAAAAAAAAATCACAGAAACTAAAACAAAATTTGAAGTAAAACAAAATTGAGATAAAATTAAAGCTAAGACACGAACATAACTAATAGTTATGCTATGAAATATGAATTATGCTAAACTTATTATAGTGATAAGTTATTTTCTGTGTAGTATAAAAAAAAAAAAAAAAAAAAAAAAAAAAACAAATTGGCCATTTCAGCCCTTGAAAGGACTTTGACCGAGCTTCTTATGATCAATTGTGTTGTGTGTGTTATTAAATGTTTGTACACAATTGACCGAGAACTGGACCTACATGTTTTATGCCGACTCCGAACGGCTCATGTTCTCAAGAAGCTTTACATGGCATTATTTACTCTCTGAGGTTTGCCATTGTCTGCAGAGAGGTGGTGACCGATCAGAAAAATTTTTATTGAAAAACTTTTCGCCGCGGCTGGGGATCGAACCCGGGCTCCGAGCATGCTAAGCCACACACTTAACCTTCATGCCACGGTCACCACTTTCTGTGTAGTATTGTTCTTATTTTGCAAAAATCATAATAACTTCAGTTAATTTTTTTTAAGACATTTTCAAGGATTTGATTTTGAAGGAAAATGCTAAATTTTAATGATAAACACTCATTTTGTAGCTGTTAAGCTTATAAGTTTGAAATAAATTTTTAAAGTAAAGTAAATTTTAAAGTTAATTTTAAAAATAATTTTCAAAATAGTGTAAAAATAATTTTAAAATTGCTTTAAAAAATAAATTAACAAAAAAATTATTTTTTTTTATTAAATTTAATAAAAAATTATTTTAAAAATAAGTATTTAAGTTAAAAATACTTACTTTATATTTTAACTAGCAATACCCGGCGCGCGTTGCTACGCCTTAGGCCACGTGCATAGTAAACGCCGATTCAGACTGCCTGCCTGTGTCCGCAGAGTGTGTGAAAAAGCGAGAGAGATAGATATTTGTATCTCATTTGTTCACACAGATTTCAGCTTGCCTGTCTGTCTGAATCGGCGTTGAAAATGCACGCAGCCTTAGACAAACACATGTACTTCATCTGTGACTTCAGAACCTATTCGATCAAAAATGTAGCTTGTAGGGGAAGGTGCACCCACTTGACCAAAGCTCAGAAAAGTTTTCTATTAGAAGGACATTACCAAATGGCAACTCCATTCGGAATTTCACTGATCAGCGATTTTTATTTCCAATGCTATTTGCTATTAAAAATTTGGCTTGTATGGGCGGATTTACACCCCGTTTTCCAATGCCCGTGCTATATTTCTTGTCGAAAGACATTTCCAAAAATTAAATTTATACTGAGTTTAAATATTATGAAACATTAAGTACCACAGCTATTCGATATTAAACATTTAAAGTATGTTGATGGTGTCACGACCCAATTTCCAATGCTTGCTGAATTTTTCCAGTGGATGGACACGACTAAATGTTATATTCCTTCCGAGTTTCACAAATTTGTGACTTATGTTTCTTAAATTATACTGAAAAGTTTGAATGCCTTAAAAGTGTCACGCCCCTTCTGCAACGGCTTTAAAATTTTACCAGTAAAACAGCACGTGAAAATTGAGGTCAAATACAGAATTTTGGAGCTGTGCAACATGTAATTCTAAAGCTATTCGATATCGATGCCAAACTTCACAGGAGCGCTCTGCAGACTTTGCTAGAGTTTCCCTGAAAATTTCATAACAATTGGTTTAGCGGTTTTGAAGTCTACTTGTACATACAATCATTTTAATATACAAAGAAGATGTTAACAGCTTGTTTAAAATATGCTTAACTTACGCATCCTTTAAACACTAAAATATGCGTCAAACATACGTTTTCGATGCGTTTTACATGCGCTGCGTAGCTTATGCCAGGCTGTCTAATATAATGGAAAACCATTCAAAAGTTGAATTATAATATTAAGGTTCAACTAAAACTACTGGAGACCAATGCAAATGCATTATTTATAATGCTATTATAAAAAAACAGAGAAACCAACCAACTTGAGACCCTCCTCCTTTTTGAAACCGGTAAAAAATAAAAAATATGCTCCAATCACAATAACTCTTTTAATGTGCAACATTTATTAACACGCGAAATAAAAAACTTTGAGGCTTCTGTTTGGAACAAAATCGAAAATCCAACTAAATTAAAGAAGTTATATTGGTATTCCTCTACATTTATGGTCATCATTTTGTTACAACTTCATTTCATAGTACCAACCTATTTGATTTTAAAAAAAACGTTGGAAAATAAAAACAAAAATTATTTTCTGATGCGTCCAATATAAACCTATTGAAAAGTTTAAAGGAAATCTATTTTATAAGGTTGCATGCATGAACATAATTTCTGCGCAGATGAACACAAACAATGACATATCAATGCGACATTTCAGATCGTACTGAGATCCTCTGAGAAGCATTTGAGCATATGCAATGGAATATTTGTATACTGAAATAACTACAACAATAAAAAATTTCATCCCCCATTTCATGGTAAGATTTTAATATATTTATATTTCTCTCTGAGCAAGAAGTTGACTGCAAATAAAGTAGCTAGTGTTGCCATAAAAACAAATTTTAAATCTGAACTATTGTATAAAGCTTTCAATCCGTCGAGATTGTGTTATTGTCGATGAATAACATTTGCAATAAATAACAAAATAATAATTTGGTTATATATCAGGCATAATAGGAAAAAGATTTTTTGACTGTAAATATGTATAAACAATTCAAGTCTGAAAACCATAACAAATACGATGTCAGATTGTTGGCAACACTGCTCAACAGACCAAACTGAGAGCAACTCCCGACACAACATGGCAGCCGTGCTGAGTTACTCTCACAGCCAGAGCTTAAGCATTGGTTTTCTGCTGCTTGTTGTGCTGCTTGTAAAAGCATTAGCATGAATTAAAAGACATGAATTCTTAAATAATTAAAGAAAAAGTTTTGTAAAAAACGTAGTACCCTATTTTAATTTCGCTTATCATAGCAATTGAATAGTGAAAAAATTATAAAAATCGGTTCAGCGGTTATTGAGAACACGTCGCCGCAAATCCGTGAGTCTCCTTTTATATAATAGTATAGATTATTAAACACATCTTGGTGCACCTACAATATTATGCATATTTTAGAATAAGCTTCAAAGTAATTTTTGAAAAATGAGAATAAATATATGAAAATTTCACAGACATATTCTGTCAGACATGGACATTAGAGCGTATCACCAAAACTAACCTATTTTTGACCCCGCCTCAATCGTTAGATATTTGAAAGACATTTTCGAAAAAAATATTTTTTTTTTTTTTAAAGTGGTCCCTATGGTGCTATTTTGGTTTTTTCGTTATATCTTCGGTGTTTCTTGTTCGATCCGGAAGATTTTATATCTGTGTATTTGTTGGTGTTATCCAAATATGTTCTGATGTTTTTTTTACCTCAAATGTTTTTTTTCGACTGATTACACAATCGATCTTCGTTCCTACCATATTATCCTGCTCCAAAAAGTCCAACAAATTAAAGCTTTGAAAAAATCATTACAACCATGGGAAGAAGTGAAATCGAAAAAATGGATTTTAGGAGAACTTCCGACCTATTTTGCAAAGAATAACACTTTGGATCATAATCAAATTTTTTTTTTAATTCGAAATCTTTTCGGGATTCAAGGTGACTGTAACGCTCGCAACTGTCAAGTTTCGCGAAAATGTGCCCCAATCGATTTTCGTCAGTGACTGCTGTGGCCGACTTATGTACTATTTGAACGAAACGCTCCGTGTTTTGCGAGTGGCAAAGATAATCTGTCGAAAATAAAACGTGATACAAACGGATTAAATTATGACGTCAACATAACATCATTCAATTATTTAACTAATGTTTTCTCTGGTGCTCACCTGGAATTTTAATGATTTCGTCTGAATACTGTAGATCAGAAAGTTGGTCTTGCTTGTAAAACTGGAAACATGGCGGCTCATTGATCTGAACTCTTGACCAGTCGATCATTTCAGTGCAAGTTGTGCTGCTATAGTTGATGTGGGGTTGGTGGTAGGGACCACGAAATTGCCGAATTTGGCTTCGATTGTGGGTTCTCGACACTATTGGTATTATTGCGCATTGCCACAATCTTCAAACTTCGTCGTATATTTTTCTGTGAATGCACTGCGTTTGACTTTTTAATTATGCTGAAGAAACAACGCGTATTCCACCACAGTTCGTTTTGTTTGAAATTTTTTCTGTCCACGTCACGCTTACGAAAATGTATTTTGTTTTAATTAAGTATTTTTGCACGTTTTATGCGAATTAAAGGTCGATTTTATTGATCACTGAAAAATACCGATTTACTTTTTGATATGAAGTGACCGCTATAGCCACCTTAAATTCGAAATCTTAAATCTTAAATCCGAATTTCCAATTTCGAAAATTAAAAAAAAATTATTATGATCCAGTGTTATTTTTGCAAAATACGTCGGAAGTGCTCCTAAAATCCATTTTTTCGATGTCATTTCTTCCCATGGTTATAATGATTTTTTATAAGCTTTAATTTGTTGGACTTTTTGTATCAGAATAATATGGAAGGAACGAAGATCGAGTGCGTAATCAGTCGAAAAAAACATTTCAGGTAAAAAAAACATCAGAAAATATTTGGATAGCACCAACAAACACACAGATATAAAATCTTCCGGATCGAACAAGAAACACCGAAGATATAACGAAAAAACCAAAATAGCACCATAGGGACCACTTTAAAAAAAAAAAAAATATTTTTTTCGAAAATGTCTTTCAAATATCTAACGATTGAGGAGGGGTCAAAATAGGTTTATTTTTCTGCCATACAAGGTGATACGGTCTAATGGACATAGCATCATTTTAAAAGCAAATACAATAAAAGAGTTCTTGAATTTCAGCCCAGTCTGTTCCATTTCGTCTTTAGAGTTTCCTCACTGTTTCTGTGTCATTCGCATATCAAAATGAACTATCAATAACTTGTTTTTTTTATTAACTTAACTTTAAATTTCAAACAAAAACAAATATAAAATAAATTAGTTTGTACGGAATTGATAACACTTTAAAATTTATTGTCCAAATACTCAAAGTTTGTCTTAAAGTTCAGACATTTATATTTTTATTACTGTTAAAAAAATATTTACTACTCATGCTTTACTGTCATCACAAAAAACACAAAAAAATTTGCATAAAATGCGGTGAAATTTTTTAAGAAAGTCAGAATTTTTGTTATTTTCATTGATATGGACAACAATATAAATGTCAACATTGTTAACAAAGTTGATATTTCAGGTTTTGCTGCAATCATATCATACCATATTATTGATCGTTTTATTATTGCTTTAAAATTATTTTTTTCTCTTTTCATGAGTGGTAAACATTTGACGTTTCTTTTTTTTTTTTCTTTCTTATTCGCTATATTCTTTTGTTACACATTCAAACTCATTGACCTCTTCCGCATTTGATGTTATAGAAATTTCTAAGAAATATTTATTTTTTTCTGACTGTAAATGTCATTTTTCATTATTGTATTACTGTCTGGTATTGAGAGAGAAATATTCCTCATGTGTGGGCACGAAATCTTTTCTTCTAATTATTTCAAAAATTAAAATTATAAAGGCATCATTTGAAAAGTTTTTTGTACTACCTTGTCTAAGGCTAAGAAATTTTGTCTATTATAACAGAAGAGAACATAGTATAGTTTTTCTAAAAAGACAAATTTTCATTGTACTCAAAAAAATTTCAATGAAATTTTTATGGATTTTATTGTCATTTTGAAATTTTAACTATAAATCATTTACCTTTGTCCGATATGGCAAATGATAAATTAAGTTTTGAAATGTGTTATATTTCTTTACTTTAAAATTCGTAACTTAAGTGTTATTTCTTTCATTATAGTTCATGTGTGTAGAACAAACGAGCTTCTTAAGAAATCAAATTTTTTATATATTCTTAAAATAAATTGGAATAAGAAGCAACCATGAAGAAGGTTTACTTCAAACATACATTAAAACCATGGTCTGATACTTATGAATTCATGGCATATATTACACAAAATTTTAATAAATTTCCAATATTTGTAAGTAAATATAGTTAAAAACGATAACCATAGGAGGCGATACACACATATAATATCCATTCTAGAAAGCATTTTTGGTAGGACAATTTCGAAAGCTCTTTCTGCGAATTCTCTTTGTAATACTTTGTTAACCATTTCGAAAAAAGGTGTTTCATTCAATCGCTTGGCTTTTCTTAAATTAAGTTTAAAAAAAAAATAATTGCAATATGAGTATTTTAACGACTTTGGATCTGCTTTCCTCAAAAAAAAGTATTTATTTTGATGGTTAGCAAGAGCTCAAATTATACATAATTTTATCAATATAAATAGTTTAGAAATAAGCATACAATCAGTTTTCATACACTTAAATTTTTTACCAACTTCGGGAATCCATACATGTGTTTTGAATTTTAAAATTTTTGTTTTAAATTTGGTTTTCATAGCAAAAACATTGTTTTTAAAACAAAAACTTTTGTATTGAATTTAGCTTTAAAACAGCTCTTTTTAATTTTAACACATTTTTTCCTCAGTGTACTATAAAGAAATTGATAAAAATGATGAAAAATGTTTATAAAAGAATTTTAATATTTTATATTAATTTTCCATTTAAATTTTATGTAGAAAATGGGGATTGATTTCGAAAAAATATTCATATTAATAGTTATTAATGGTCACTAGGGAAAATTTGTCAACGTTTTGCTCCCAGGTCCTATTTTGTCTTCAATTATGCAAAATATTTCGTAAATTTTTCAAAGTTTTCTATATTAAACTAACTTAAGTTTTTTCATTAAAACTGATATTGTGTGGTTTACTGATAGTAAATTTTTCTCTCACAACTTATAAGCCCAGTAGACAAAAATATTGGAACAATTCAGAGAAAATTCTTTAAGTTTCTGAAAATTTTAGATTCTTAGATCTTTTATCAATTATTTATGGATAGCATAGTTTTGTTTATTTTTTTAATCTCTTCTAAAATATGTCATTTTTGTAGAGGCTGATATGAAAATATGTAGTAAGATTCATGGACTTATTTTATAAAAAAAAATCTTCTTAAAGGGTGCACAATTTTGTTTCCGCTCCGGGTGCGATCAACCCTAGCTACGCCACTGTTGCAACCATTAAAAATAGCGAAATTGGTAAATTAATGAATAAAATTTGAGTTTCATGATTACATAAACGTAACAAGATAGTTAAGTTAATCAAGATATTATTAAAATCAACATTTATTTAAAGAAAAATATAGAATCTAAAGTAAGAAAAAAATTTTTTTAAATTTTGTTTTAAACTCTTTCCTGGCAAAAGGTTTGGGCCAGGAATAAGTTAAAAACTAAAAAGTTAAAAATTATATAAGTTAAAAGTTAAACTATAAACTTATAAAGTTAAAAAGTTAAAAAGTTAAAAAGTTAAAAAGTTAAAAAGTTAAAAAGTTAAAAAGTTAAAAAGTTAAAAAGTTAAAAAGTTAAAAAGTTAAAAAGTTAAAAAGTTAAAAAGTTAAAAAGTTAAAAAGTTAAAAAGTTAAAAAGTTAAAAAGTTAAAAAGTTAAAAAGTTAAAAAGTTAAAAAGTTAAAAAGTTAAAAAGTTAAAAAGTAAAAAGTTAAAAAGTTAAAAAGTTAAAAAGTTAAAAAGTTAAAAAGTTAAAAAGTTAAAAAGTTAAAAAGTTAAAAAGTTAAAAAGTTAAAAAGTTAAAAAGTTAAAAAGTTAAAAAGTTAAAAAGTTAAAAAGTTAAAAAGTTAAAAAGTTAAAAAGTTAAAAAGTTAAAAAGTTAAAAAGTTAAAAAGTTAAAAAGTTAAAAAGTTAAAAAGTTAAAAAGTTAAAAAGTTAAAAAGTTAAAAATTTAAAATGTAAAAAGTTAAAAAGTAAAAAAGGTAAAAAGTTAAAAAGTTAAAAAGTTAAAAAGTTAAAAATTTAAAATGTAAAAAGTTAAAAAGTTAAAAAGTTAAAAAGTTAAAAAGTTAAAAAGTTAAAAAGTTAAAAAGTTAAAAAGTTAAAAAGTTAAAAAGTTAAAAAGTTAAAAAGTTAAAAAGTTAAAAAGTTAAAAAGTAAAAAGTTAAAAAGTTAAAAAGTTAAAAAGTTAAAAAGTTAAAAAGTTAAAAAGTTAAAAAGTTAAAAAGTTGAAAAGTTAAAAAGTTAAAAAGTTAAAAAGTTAAAAAGTTAAAAAGTTAAAAAGTTAAAAAGTTAAAAAGTTAAAAAGTTAAAAAGTTAAAAAGTTAAAAAGTTAAAAAGTTAAAAAGTTAAAAAGTTAAAAAGTTAAAAAGTTAAAAAGTTAAAAAGTTAAAAAGTTAAAAAGTTAAAAAGTTAAAAAGTTAAAAAGTTAAAAAGTTAAAAAGTAAAAAGTTAAAAAGTTAAAAAGTTAAAAAGTTAAAAAGTTAAAAAGTTAAAAAGTTAAAAAGTTAAAAAGTTAAAAAGTTAAAAAGTTAAAAAGTTAAAAAGTTAAAAAGTTAAAAAGTAAAAAGTTAAAAAGTTAAAAAGTTAAAAAGTTAAAAAGTTAAAAATTTAAAATGTAAAAAGTTAAAAAGTTAAAAAGTTAAAAAGTTAAAAAGTTAAAAAGTTAAAAAGTTAAAAAGTTAAAAAGTTAAAAATTTAAAATGTAAAAAGTTAAAAAGTTAAAAAGTTAAAAAGTTAAAAAGTTAAAAAGTTAAAAAGTTAAAAAGTTAAAAAGTTAAAAAGTTAAAAAGTTAAAAAGTTAAAAAGTTAAAAAGTTAAAAAGTTAAAAAGTTAAAAAGTTAAAAATTTAAAAAGTTAAAAAGTTAAAAAGTTAAAAAGTTAAAAAGTTAAAAAGTTAAAAAGTTAAAAAGTTAAAAAGTAAAAAGTTAAAAAGTTAAAAAGTTAAAAAGTTAAAAAGTTAAAAAGTTAAAAAGTTAAAAAGTTAAAAAGTTAAAAAGTTAAAAAGTTAAAAAGTTAAAAAGTAAAAAGTTAAAAAGTTAAAAAGTTAAAAAGTTAAAAAGTTAAAAATTTAAAATGTAAAAAGTTAAAAAGTTAAAAAGTTAAAATGTTAAAAAGTAAAAAGTTAAAAAGTTAAAAAGTTAAAAAGTTAAAAAGTTAAAAAGTTAAAAAGTTAAAAAGTTAAAAATTTAAAATGTAAAAAGTTAAAAAGTTAAAAAGTTAAAAAGTTAAAAAGTTAAAAAGTTAAAAAGTTAAAATGTTAAAATGTTAAAAAGTAAAAAGTTAAAAAGTTAAAAAGTTAAAAAGTTAAAAAGTTAAAAAGTTAAAAAGTTAAAAAGTTAAAAAGTTAAAAAGTTAAAAAGTTAAAAAGTTAAAAAGTTAAAAAGTTAAAAAGTTAAAAAGTTAAAAATTTAAAATGTAAAAAGTTAAAAAGTAAAAAAGGTAAAAAGTTAAAAAGTTAAAAAGTTAAAAAGTTAAAAAGTTAAAAAGTTAAAAAGTTAAAAAGTTAAAAAGTTAAAAAGTTAAAAAGTTAAAAAGTTAAAAAGTTAAAAAGTTAAAAAGTTAAAAAGTTAAATAGTTAAAAAGTTAAAAAGTTAAAAAGTTAAAAAGTTAAAAAGTTAAAAAGTTAAAAAGTTAAAAAGTTAAAAAGTTGAAAAGTTAAAAAGTAAAAAATTTAAAAAGTTAAAAAGTTAAAAAGTTAAAAAGTTAAAAAGTTAAAAAGTTAAAAAGTTAAAAAGTTAAAAAGTTAAAAAGTTAAAAAGTTAAAAAGTTAAAAAGTTAAAAAGTTAAAAAGTTAAAAAGTTAAAAAGTTAAAAAGTTAAAAAGTTAAAAAGTTAAAAAGTTAAAAAGTTAAAAAGTTAAAAAGTTAAAAAGTTAAAAAGTTAAAAAGTTAAAAAGTAAAAAGTTAAAAAGTTAAAAAGTTAAAAAGTTAAAAAGTTAAAAAGTTAAAAATTTAAAATGTAAAAAGTTAAAAAGTTAAAAAGTTAAAAAGTTAAAAAGTTAAAAAGTTAAAAAGTTAAAAAGTTAAAAAGTTAAAAAGTTAAAAAGTTAAAAAGTTAAAAAGTTAAAAAGTTAAAAAGTTAAAAAGTAAAAAGTTAAAAAGTTAAAAAGTTAAAAAGTTAAAAAGTTAAAAGTTAAAAAGTTAAAAAGTTAAAAAGTTAAAAAGTTAAAAAGTTAAAAAGTTAAAAAGTTAAAAAGTTAAAAAGTTAAAAAGTTAAAAAGTTAAAAAGTTAAAAAGTTAAAAAGTAAAAAGTTAAAAAGTTAAAAAGTTAAAAAGTTAAAAAGTTAAAAAGTTAAAAAGTTAAAAAGTTAAAAAGTTAAAAAGTTAAAAAGTTAAAAAGTTAAAAAGTTAAAAAGTTAAAAAGTTAAAAAGTTAAAAAGTTAAAAAGTTAAAAAGTTAAAAAGTTAAAAAGTAAAAAGTTAAAAAGTTAAAAAGTTAAAAATTTAAAATGTAAAAAGTTAAAAAGTTAAAAAGTTAAAAAGTTAAAAAGTTAAAAAGTTAAAAAGTTAAAAAGTTAAAAAGTTAAAAAGTTAAAAAGTTAAAAAGTTAAAAAGTTAAAAAGTTAAAAAGTTAAAAAGTTAAAAAGTTAAAAAGTTAAAAAGTTAAAAAGTTAAAAAGTTAAAAAGTTAAAAAGTTAAAAAGTCAAAAAGTTAAAAAGTTAAAAAGTTAAAAAGTTAAAAATTTAAAAAGTTAAAAAGTTAAAAAGTTAAAAAGTTAAAGCTTGCTTTTCTTCGAAAGGACAAATATAAATTTATTTTATTATTATCATTTATTGCAAAATTTATTATATTTTATATTTATTATATTACAAATCGTAATATTAAATTTTTTTTTATTGTTTTGAATTTACATCAATTTTTAATGGTCTTAACTGTATTTAGTTTTGTATACTTTACGAAAAAAGAGGAAAGAGGTTTAACTGCGCAGAGTATCTTCATGGCTACGGCACTTCTCAGGTGAAACAAAACCACGTCTATGAGTTTACTTCAATCGAAAAAAGCATGCAAAAAACTACTATGAAATGCCTACACAACTGAATATAGGAACAATCTATACAATTTCAAGATAGGTATGTATAACCCATAAATGTTATCACACTTAAATTAACTCATCTATAATAACCAAACTGCGTGACGCGCAGATAATAAGTCAGACAGAAGATAAGTCTGCCAATTTCTTTTTAAAGAAAACTCAATTTAAAATTATAAGCAAGTCGAAATGCAAAAACAAAATACCGGAAATTTGATTTCTCAAAAAAAAAAAAAAAAACTACATGAATAGGTTTCTTAACTTAAATTGCATTTTCTGGTTATATACTTGTAGATACATACAATTATTTTATAATATCAAAATTACTTTGGTGGTTGCGGTTCAGTGATTCAGAACAATCAACGACCCGAAGTTGGCCATATAAGGCACTAAAAATTCCAAGAAAATCAACAAAAACAACAACAGCAGATCTTCCACCTGTTGTGCACGCGCACTCTTACAACACTCAAAATATATAGCAGGGTGAAGTTCTATATAAAAAAATTACACATATATCTAAGCGACTAGTTTATAATCACCAAAGTTTTACTCGGTTGAGTGCTAAGGAAAGATATAACTATGTAGTATATAAAAAAATTAAAAAAAAAATGACAAAAACATTTTAAGATTGCGCTGTGAGAATGAGTCCCTTGGGAATTATATTGTGGCAACATACAATACAGCCGTATTAATAGGCGTTTTGTGGCAACAAGCATAAATTATATACAGCACACATGACTTAGAGAGGGAGAAACAGAACTCAAGAATGTGCTTTAAGGCCAATAATTTATTTAGTTCATTGCATAAGAAAGCACTTTCATAGGGTCAATGTAGCTGCATGATAGGGTCATACAACTTTGCCTTATCTACACATGTCTTGCTATAATCTAAAACAGTCAAAAGCCATTTCAACTATTGCTAGTTACGCCCACTATAATAATTTAATTGACTCACTACAATCGTTCTACTCTACTTGAAAATTTGTCATCTTGGTTTCTTTATTACCATCAATCTTATAAAATGTTGATTTCATGATGCAGGCCATTGAAAAATTAGATCAATGATCTTTCATTGATCTGTTAACAGTTTAGACTTGCCGTCGACATTTTTCTTTACCGTCTCATTGCAAGTGACAACCTTGTGTGGGCTACTCTGCGTTGTTGTTGTTGTTTTTATTGCATTTATTATTATTTCTGTTTTCGATTTTTTTTTCTTTATTGTAGTGTGTCGGTCCATCTAGAAAAGTAGTCATGCGAAAATATTGCGCTAAGATGGAGAGTGTATAGAATGCATAGATCGTAAAGCGATCAAGTAAAACGCGTTTTCTCTCACGCTGCTCTTGCGTTAAGGAATGTCTGGCTTAAAAACTTAGACTCTTTTCATCCCCCCCCCCCACCCTGTCTTACAAAACACGCTAGCTATACGATAGTAAAGAAACACTTTAATAATATAGGAGAAAAGCAGGCAACAACAAAATACTTGTTACACTCAGAGTTGTTAAGTAAGTATTCGAGTAGTTGAGAACGAAATGTGCGTGTTGATTAACGAAATTGATATTGATACTGATAACGTTTAATTATAGTTAGTGGACTGGAACTGCGGTTACAGTTGATATCAAGTATTACGAAATGTAAGACGAATAAAATAAATATTCAAATGAAACTATTTTATTGAATGTGAAGATTTACGCTTTATATCAATTACCTCAATTACCTTGAGAAATCTTAAGAAATCTAAGAAATCAACGAAATCGCGCGTTGATTTCATATTTTTAATGTATTGACTGGGCTGCAGATTTGAAAACACATTATACAACACATAAATTGCATTATAGGCTTCACTTCGTCTATCTTCTATATCTATACTATTATATAAAAGGCTTCTCACGTATCTACGTTGTAGTGTAACTCAAGAACTACTGAACCGATTTTTGTAATTCTTTCACTAACATAAAGCAACATTTTTAACTAAGTCCTTTGCATACTTATTTTCTTCAAAACTGCTCTAAAAAGTTATTGAAATTTGAGTTTAAAAAGTAGCCAAAAAAATCAAATCCAAAAAACATTGCTGCATTGAATCGTTTGATACACAACCAGCGCGCTGCAGCGTAAAGCTTTCTCGCTCTTTTCCTCTCGGATTGTGTTTGTTGTTATTGTTTCTTTTACTTAAAGTGTTTTAAATAAGGGATGTTTTACGTACAAGAGCAGACGCAGGAAGTTGTCTCATTCAGTTGGCGCTGAGACTTCAAGTGATTAAGTCTTTGTTGCTTAATTTTTAGGTATGATATGTTTATGCTTCGTAAATGTTTATCTATATTGTTTTTTATGCTGCGTAAATTTTTGCTGAGACAAAGAGCGCTACAAGCGTAAGTATAAAATCGTGTTATAAATGAATTACAGTGCGGAAGTAATTGAACATTGTACTGCTTTTAACATTTTTGGTCATTAATACTTAAAAAGGTCGATCCAAAATGTGAATCAAAAATTTATAAACCAATAAAATGTCCTATTTTAGTACCTTCATTCATATGTTGCCTGACGTTATTTTTGATTATAGCCTTGATTATAAAAATTGGATAAGTAGAATACAAGATAGACTTGAAAAAAGCGAGAAAAAAATTTTAAAATATTGGGGCATAGTGTAATCAATGTGTGAAATGGTGTGTTCGCATTAGTTAACAGGTGTAAGTGTATTGATACGATACTTAAAGGTGTAAAATTTATTTTCAAAATCCTTAAATTAAGTTGAATGGAACAATTTTCATCAAGATGCTGCTTGCTTTAAAACAAGATGTTAAAAGTTACAGATCTTTATTAAGTTTTAGTTCGTGTTAAAGAATTAAAATGTCGTTTTTGGAAAACGAAAATAGATTTCTGAGCTAAAAAAAGGTTAAAAACTATTTATTTAGACTTTTCAAGCAATTATATACAATTCATACACAATGAAAATATATAAGAATCGCGACATTGGTCAATCAGTTTTTTTGGATCAAATAAAAAAATTTTAAATTGAGTGTACATGAGACCGAACCCTAATTTTAAGACCATTTAATTTTTCCTCAAACAACGAAATTAGCTTCGGTTACACCTAAGAACATTTCGAAGAAAATTTGGTCCTTATTGGATCACGGTCAGTAGACACGGCGTCTCCTTGGAATCTAAGGGACTGTGTATGCAAATGAGCTGTTTATTAAAAAAATATTTTTAAAAAAGTAAAAAAAAAAATTTAGATACTCGAAACCATTTTATTGAAAATTAAAAATTATACGTTCTTAGGCCTTACCGAATATTATTTCGTTTTTGGAGCGAAAATTTATTGTACTTGAAAACCAAAGGAAAACATAGAAATCTGCAGTAAGTCAACCAATTTTTAATTTAAAAGTTTAATGCCATGCAGCATCAGACGCTATAATTTTCATTTTTATAATTTTTATAATTTTCAGGTTCTAGATGGATTTAGAAGATTGAAAACCGTGATATATTAATGAATTTTCAATAAAAATTCAACTAGCTGTCATTACATTTCTTACATTAAATTTCCATAAAATATTTTTTCTCATTTGTTTTTGTATTAAAAATTTGTTGAATTTGTATTGAAAATTCATTAACACTTCACGTTGTATCGCTTAAACTTCGGAACTCTTTAAGAGTACACCTTAATATTATATCGCTAGAAAGGTAATGAAACCTTAAAACAGCTATATTATGAAAGTTAAAAAAAAATTATAGCGTCTGGTGATGGCATTATACTTTGAAATTAAAAATGGGTTGACTTACTGCAATATTTTCAAAAGTTTTATATTTTTCCTTTAAAGTAGACAAAATGATACCCTATGAAATTTTCCAATGATACCCTATTTATGAAAATCGTATTTAAATTGACTGAGCTACGTTGTCTCAAAGTAGACCCCATTTTGGCCGCGAAAAATGATTGCAAAAATGTATAACTTCGGATTTGGTTTCTTATCATTAAACCAATTCAAGAAAAAAATTCGAGCCAATTCGGAGATGGTAAGTGATACTAATAAAACACTTCAATATAAAATGGTCAGTATATTTTCTATCAACAAAAAAAAAAACAACCCCGATTTAACCTGAAAGGCCATTGATGTCATCAGATTTTCTGCATTGTTCTGGCAAAATTATCAGTTACTATATCATAAATATGGACAAAGGATTAAAAATGTAAGAATTCTAAAAATATGATCCGCAAGCAATGCATCTAGCTAGATTTGTTTAATATTTTGAAACGTTGCTGAAAATTGTGGTGACGTTAAAAGTAATACCAGTTTGTACATTCCAATGCATTGGAAACTTATTTATAGGATAAATTTATCTCAAAATTAACAGTGGTGTTTTCTTGAACGTTGACATCACTGCTAAACTGAACGATAAAAGATTTTTTGAGCAGACGAATCGGCGATGTTTTTTGGTCAATAACGTCCTTTGTTTGGCCTGCACACAAAAAATCACTTCACTTTGTGATCCTATCTGAAAGCATATATAATAAACACGCTGTCAACAAAAATTACAAATACTATTATAAAAACCTAAATAAAAGACTCAAATGTTAATGCCCTTATAGTGCTTTCACTATTGTGGGTTGTATGGGAGGTGGGCGTGTTAGTCGACGGACTACGCCCAATTTTTGTACACACATTAGCTTTAGTATAAATACATACATACCAAATTTTATCTCTGTTAGACAAACATAAGCATATTTATACAGTTTTAAATTTTTTGGTTTGTATGGGAGGTAGGCGTGTCCGTGGGCGGATGACGTCCATTTTTCAAAAAAAATTTTTGGTTTGTTAAACAAAACATACGTACCAAATTTTATCTCTGTAGGTTGAACAGAAGCTTACATATTGAGTTTTCAATTTTTTGGTTGAATGGGAGATGGGCGTGTTTTGATATAAAGTGAGTTTTCAATTTTTTTTTTTTAATGGGAGATGGGCGTGTTTTGATATAAAGTATATACATACCAAATTTTATTGTTGGAAGTTTATTATGAGCTTAGTTTTGCAGTTTTCGATTTTTGCGTTGTATGGGAGGTATTCAGGTTTAGGGTATAACAAACTTGCAAACAGGTTAAAAAAATCAAGTGTTTTATTCGCTTTTAAACCTAAATCACGCCAATTGGCTATGGGTGCTTCTTTTGGTATTTTAAGTGCTTTTATTTAAGTGTAATATGTGAATTTTTTTTATTTAATGATGTCTTGATGTGCCAAGTTCATATGTTTAGTCTGTAAATATCAAAGAATTCACTCTTACAAGGTAAGCAAATATGCAAAAAAAGTGTTGTAGAACAGGGTGCGGAGAACTCTATTTGCAAACGATTACAGTATGCGTCACTGTTTTTGTACATGGCATCCCACTATATATCCCTTATAAATTTGGGCTCTCTTAACAAGAAAATAGCAAACATTTTTTTTTTATGGATACGTTTTTTAAAAAATTGTTTTAAAAAACTGTTGTTACTTTATTTTATCGATCTTTGACTTTGTTTGTGGTTTTTTTTTGACGCCTGAACAACGTTTTAAAAAATTTAAGTTTTTTGTGTGGCTTTTTTCAAAATTTTGCTGTATAAAACCTCGGTATATGTGGTACTCCGAGGCCTTAAAATATATTTTTTAATGATATTTTCCAGTTTGATCCTCTTACAACCTCACCCACTGCATCTGTTGCACAGTGTACCTTTTTATATAACTATATTTTAATATAATAAAAATTAAAAATTTTTTTTGCTTAATGAGGAAATTTTTTTTAACTTTCCTTTTTAATTTAAATCGGGGCTTTGTATGGTTAGTTATTCATTGCTCAGATACGATACGTTCACCAATGCGAAAGTGCTCTTTCAACCATCAAGACTGTATCCATTTCAACATCATATAACATTTTAACATTTCTTAAATATATCAAAATTTACAAAATTATGAACGTTTGGTTTCTTTGTAGCTACTTAAAGTTTCATCGGACAGACATAAAACCCGAATTTTACACAGAGAAAATTTTGTTCCTCTAACATTTATTTTCATTTACAAAACGGACATTTTAAAATGAGCGAATGAATATTAAACGGTCGTTGAATATTTTAAAATGAAAATTTCAGAAGTGAAGAATAATTAGAAGCTATTTTTTAAAATTTTTATTTTAAACTATCAACCGATCGTTTTAAAATCATACGTACGTTTTAGAAGCTAATTTAAAAATGTCCGATTTAGAATGAAAATAAACTTTATAAACTTGCTCCTCTACAAAACTATTAATGCTTTAATGTCACTAATGATGTTATAACACAATATTTGTAAAAAAAAACAAGTAAAGAAACTCTAAAGATGGTCTAGCCCGACTATGGACTACCCGAAAACCACCTACTCCGAAAACAAACACAATGATTTATACATAATGAAGTTTGGACAGGACAACGTCTGTCGGGTCAGCTAGTAAGAGATATTTTGATAGAAAAAAGCAAATTTTCAAAAATATTTCAATTTCTTCTTGTAATCCTCAGCCCTTTAAACCCTTGACACGGTTACATATCCCTCTTTTTTTGCTTTGATATTTTTATGGTTCTAAAAAACATTTATTTTTTCAATATTTTGATAATGCTTTCATTGTACATAGAGTTTAAGAACAACTACAAGGATAAGTTCCAGCATTAACTCCTCCAACGATATCAGTATTGAGATTAAACGAAGGATAACTCTTGCCAACAGGTGTTACTTTGGGCTCAGTAGGCAATTGAGAAGCAGAGCTCTTTCTCGACGAACAAAACTTGATGAACATGATTTTTGACTCTATAAGTCAAAAATCATGCCCGTCCTACTATAGGCATCACAAACCTGGACGATGAGCAGCTCTGATGAAAGGACTTTGGGAGCGTTCGAGAGAAAAATCCTTCGCAAGATCTATGGTCCAATCTGCGTCAATGGCGAGTACCGAATACGATGGAACCACGAGCTGTATGAGCTATATGCCGACATCGATATAGTCAAGCGTATTAAAATAGAGCGGCTTCGCTGGCAAGGTCATGTCGAGAGAATGAACGACGAAGCTCCAGCGAAAAAAATATTGGATTCGGTACCCAGCGGTGGCCAACGCAGACGAGGAAGACCGCATCTCCGTTGGAGAGACCAGGCATTGGATAACCTGACAACACTTGGAATTTCCAACTGGCGCCAGCAAGCACACGACAAAAGGGGCTGGCGAAAATTCTTAGACGAGGCCAAAACCGACCAACGGTTTTAAGAGCCATCTAAGTAAGTAAGTACAAGGATAAGTTATGAGAATAGTGATGAGGATCTTCAAAACCATATAAAAGCCAAATAATTTAAAAGTAGGACTTTCGACCTCTTTTGTTGTATCCGGGCACACAAAACTTTAAAAAAACCCTAAAAACTAAAAAATAGGTTAATTTTGATATTTAACATAAAAAAAAAAAGGAATCTTAGATTATTCCGAAATTTTGTAATTTTTTAAAAAGTTCAGTAAACAAAATTATGAAGATTTATGAAGATTATGAAGACAGGATTATGAAGATATCATAAAATGAGTTTTTACAAAAATTGTCAATTTTGCATTGAAAAATAATAAAAATGTAGCCTGTTTTTTTAGTTCAAAAAAGAATTAAAATAAAATTGTAATTGTATTTGAAGTTCTAATTTTTGATTTATGAGAAACCACACTCAGAAAAAAGTGTCTCGGAATATGATAAAAAAGGCATCATATTTAAAGAAAAATGGTATAGACTTTGCTCCAGAGAATGCTATTCTCTAATTTCGATACTAAAAATTCTCTAAAAATGATAAAAAGCTTCCATGAAATAGAAAATATATCGTTTTTAGAGAAAAATTCTTTTTTTTTTGAGAAAATATTTGTTGTTATTGAAGAAAATACTTCTCATAGTGAATTTTTTATCAAAATATAAGAAAAGTTTTTCATTTTCAATAAAATTTCTCTATAAATGAGAAATTTTTTGTGCGAGAAAAATACTTATCATTATTAGAGACATTGAAATATTTCCATTTCCTAGAAGTAAAGAAATATTTCTTCGAAAATGTGAAAATTTATTCTAATTGAAGAAAATTTTTTGGAAAAAGAGAAAAGTGCTATTATCAAAAATAGAGAAATTTTTTACTGGAGCAAGGTATGTGTTTTTTTCTTAGTGCAGCTGGTACCCGTCGTATTGCTGACTCAGAAGAAATAATTGTGGAAATATCAGTTGAAAGAGTTATTATGTTTAGCTCTTTTCGGTCCAAAATATTGTGAACTTTTTTTAATTTTTCAACCGCTTCGTTTTTGGGAAAAAAAACTGTTCAATCTTGTTCAAACATCATATCACACTTTAGTTTTTCATGATCTTTCCGAATCTGACATCAGAATGTCTCTTTTTCCCGCCATTTTTTTTTTTTTGTAAATGATGAATCATTGTAAAAAACATTACTGATTTTTTAAATAGAATAAAAGTATGAAATTTCTCTATTTGCGATAAATGCAAGTTTCCCTTTTTCAATTCAGAATTTTCAAGAAATTTTCAGAATTTTCAAAATTATTTGAAAATGAAAAATGTTTCCTATGTATTGATAAAAAAATCACTATGCGAAGTATTTTCTTCAATAAAAACAAATCTT
The DNA here is from genome assembly GCA_958299015.1 of Tetanocera ferruginea. NCBI lineage: Eukaryota > Metazoa > Arthropoda > Insecta > Diptera > Sciomyzidae > Tetanocera > Tetanocera ferruginea. The sequence continues at coordinate 33,883,005 of OY282640.1, read as the reverse complement.
TTCTCAAAAATAAGAAAGGTCTTCTTTTCTAAAAACTATATTACAATTTATTAGTGTCCGACCGAACGTGAATTTTTGCCGAAGCCGAAGCCGATTCTTCGGCAATATGGAAATAATCGGCCGAAGGCCGAAGCCGAAGCCGAATAGGAAACATATGTTTTCAAGTAAAAAATTATAAAATTTATTCTTTGCTTTTGTTAAGGGCTGATGTTGAATGTGAACCACACCTAAACGTCAAGTTTTTTATGCATTTCATTTGGCATTTCTCAATTTCAGACTAACTCAATTTGAACCATGGAAAGATACATAATCGAGCCAAGCGTTAAAGTTATTCAAGAAATGGCAACAGTTGATGGTCAATTTTCGAAGAAAATCATCTTCAGTGATGAGGAACATTTTCACCTCAGTGGATTCGTCAATAAGCAGAATTGCTGCATTTGGGCGAATGATAAGCTAAGAGTGATTGTCGAAAAACCAATGCATCCACAAAGAGTGACTGTTTGGTGCGGTGTATGGGCTGGCGGCATCATCGGGCCGTATTTATTACAAAATGAGGCCGGCCAGGCAGTTACTGTGAATGTAGTTCGCTATCTTGAGATGATAACGAACTTTTTAAGGCCCGAATTAGTAGATATAAATGTGGACAATATGTGGTTTCAACAGGACGGTACCACTTGCCACACAGCTAATGAAACAATGTCTCTTTTGCGCGACAAATTCAATGGCCGTGTTATCTCACGTGGTTTGATTTCATGTGATTTGACACTGTTGGACTTCTTTCTTTGAGGTTATTTGAAAGAAAAGGTGTACGCCGATAAGCTAGCAACAATTCAAGAGCTAAAGAATGAGATAATTCGGCAATTCGGATGAAGATGTGCCGCCGAGGTCCCGGCAGCCATTTGGCTGATATTTTGTTTCATACATAATTGAACCATACCAATATTATCATAATAAAAAGAAATGACAGTAATTTTCTATATAATTTGTGTTTTATTAAAAATCAACATCGAATTTTTCGCAAGAGTTTTTCTGCAAAATTCGGATTTTTCTGTAATCGAATTATTGATGTCAGGATAAAGTAGAAAAAAATTGAATATATTTTCAATCCAGTCGAGAAAAGCTACAGAAATGTAATACTAACTGAAATCTGGCAGAAAATTTCTAGTGTTAACTCGGCTTTTATATTTTAGTCCATATCAAAACGGATATCAAAAAGCGGAACAGTCGGACTCGCTGCATTTATCATTTGAATAAAATTTTCAAAGAATGAACACCAACTCATGAAAGAACAAAAAAGGAGAGAAACACAAAACGAACAATGAAAATGTTTCAAATGTTTATTGAATAATTCAAAAAAATTCAAAAACCTATAAAAAAATTGTTTGGCAAAGCAAAAACATTCGGCAAAAATAATCGGCTATTTCGGCCGAAGCAGAAGCCGAAGCCGAAGATCAAAATATCGGCCGATTATGCCGATTACCGAAGCCGAAGCTGAATAATCGGTCGGACACTACAACTTATATATATAGAGTTTTAACTAATGTAGCTGGTATGGAGGAAGGCGTGCGTGTTCGTGGGTGGATGACACCCATCTTAAGAGCACACCTTACTTTTGACATGAACTGATCTCATATGAAATTTTATCAATATAGGTCAGATATAAACCGTTTATTAGTATTTCAAATATTATAGGTTGTATTGGAGGCAGGGGTGTTTGTGAGAGAATGATACCCATGTTGTTTACATACACATCCTAGTTTTGATATAACATATCTACAACCGAGTTTTATCTTTGTAGCTCATATAAAAACCTCTTTATAGAGTTTTAACTAAAGTAGGTTGCAAGGGAGGTGGGCGAGTTCGTGGGTGTATGGCACACATTTTTCGTGCGGACCTTAATTTTGATATAAAATGCGCCAATACCAAGGTTTATTTCTGTAAGTCAAATATAAACCTTTTTATAGTGTTTGAAATTTAGAGTTTGTATGGGAGGTGGTCGTGTTTGTGGTCAGAAAACGCCCATATTTTGTATTCATATAAGTTTTGGTATAAGATACATATAATTTGATGTCTATAGCTTAAATACAACCCTCTATGCAGCGATTTTTTTATATTTGGTTGTTTGTGAGGTAGGCGTGTCCGTGGGCGGATTCCAAAAATTTTAAATAGTGCAGATTCTTGGGTCTATGTCAACATGTGTACCAAGTTTTATGCAATTATCTCAGATCCTTCTTCTTATCCTGTGTTTACGGACAACACACAGACGTACGGATATACTGACATGGATAGCTCCCATACAAAATAATGTAAAAAAATTAATACTGTTCGAAGGGAGATGCTCATTAGTTCTAATAGATTTATCGATTTCGACCATTTTCAGTACAAATGAATTACTTTTTTGTTTAGCCATCTGACCGAATAACTTTAAGATCGGCTTACTTTTGTATGTATCTCCCACAAAAATGCATGTAAAAAATATTAGATGTCTATGGGAAGTTATCTTAAAGTCGGACCAATTTCGACTATTTTAAGCAGATATCTATTACTCTTTTTGTCTAACCTTCTGACCGAGTTTCGTTAAGATCGGTCTATTTTTGTATTTACTTCCATATAAAATCATGTAAATAATTAAAAGAGGTTCACGGAACGCAACCCTAAAGACTGACAGATTTATATTATTTTTGATACACATCAATGACTATGTTTGTCTAACCTTCTTACTATCTTACCTTTTTACTTGTTAAGATCGGTCATCTTTTATATGTACCTCCCATACAAAATCATGTATTGTATGGCAGATTGCAACCATTTTTAAAAGTTTTCTTAGTTAGCTTAAAGTTTAATTAAACCAGACATGCAAACTTTCAATATTATAGGAAAACCCTCTTTTCTTGTTCCAATTTTGTATGGGATGAGAGCACTGTGAGGTACCCCGAACTACCTTAAAATGCCCGGGTACTCGAGCGAGGGAATTACCGAAAAGAACTAAAATAAACGTGATCAGCAAAGTCTGATAGTCTGCATTATAACGTGAATCATTCGTATGGAAGATTTGTTAGTTCAGTCGAAAACATTTGTCCCCAATTAGGCCAGGATTAATAGACCTAGAGACTCCTTTCAAGGTTATATTCAACGTCAGCACACTAATTGTTGCTCCAAAACATCTAAATTAGCCTCATCTAAAGGCTAATTGTCTAAGATAGAAAACCCGACTCTTTATATAAAATTGTGCCTCACGAAGCAGTTCTTTAGAAAATATTAAATAAATTGAGAACAAATTCTTCTAAGTTTCTTAAGGTAGAATAAATATGGGTATATTTAAGGGATCATAATAAAAGTCTCTAATGAGAAAAGAATTGTGGCGGTCGTGGTATTTTTTACAAAGTGTGTGGAGGGCAAGCCCACGAATCCTAAGATCAATCCTCACTTCGGGTAATAAATAGAATTTCTATTTTTCAATAAAAATAAATTTTTCTGTTCGGCCGTCGACTCTTTGCAGACAATGGCAAACCTCAGAGAGTAAACAATGCAATGAAAAAATTCCTGGTAACATGAACATTAGCGGTTCGGAGTTGGCATAAAACATTAAGGTTCAGTTCCGGGTCAATTGTTTACAAATATTTAATAACACACAAAACACAATTGATCATAAGAAGCTCGGTCGTAGACCTTCAAGGGTTGAAATGACCAATTCTTTTTTTAATGAAAAACAAAAATTTAGTAAAGTAATGAAGGGACGGTAAATGACTAGTTTGAAATGTTTCACAGATGTCTGTCAAAATTTCATTCGAAATTTAAAGTTACAGATATGGTTTAAAACATTCGTGATCAAAAATGGCGGTCTCTTGCTGGGCACTGAAAAAAGATATTATACTTTAAGACCAAACAGGAAAAGAGCACCATTGCCAAGATCTTATGAAGACAAAAGCAATTATCTTAAAGAAACTAGCAGGTCGAGCATAATGACAAATACCTTCTCTGCCAGAGTGTTTCTTCTATTGATTTAAAACTTTAAAAAAATATTCTTGACATGTACTATTAAGTAAAAATTAAAAAAAACTGTTTGAAATTTTTTAATTTATTCTTTATTTTTTGATATTTTTGAAAAATTTCACGTTTTTTCTCTTTAACGTTACACTTTAATGCATATATCTACAAATATATTAAAAATATTGCATGAAACTAAAAACTTTTCTATGTGCACATGAAAGCAGATCTGAAGACGTGTACTTTATATGAAGAAACTTTTCTTCTTACTTTTGTTTTTTGAAGATATAACCAGTTTTATATGGTCTTTAACAATTTGTGGAAGTGAGTTCTACCTTGAAGTAGAAGTTTTTAAAAAAATTGCCAAAATGAAAAAAAAACCTAAATTAAAGAACTTTGTCGAAGAAGAGGGATGAAATAATGGACTAAAATCGGAAAAAAAATAAAATGTTGTATTCTACGGAATGTGTACACCTTTCTGTTGCGATTTGAATTTTTTTCGTGACTGACACAGGCGAAATGAATTAAAAAAATCATCTTCCCCAAAAAAAAAAAAAAACAAAGTTAATTTAAAAAACTCAAAAATGCCATTTTATCTCGCATATTTGCTTGGTTATTAAAATATTTCCAAATTTTAAGCAATTTTTTAAGCTATTTTTTTATCGCATACGAACAATATAAACTTCATAATTCTAAAAATATTAAAATACTAAAAAACATTAAAAATTGTTAGAAAAAAACAAACAAATAAAAAGCTCAAGTTCACATTTCAACACATTTCGTCGTTTTGCCCAATTGCACGTTAACTAAGCAACAATAAAATAAACACAAAAAGTAATGTGCCAATGTCACAACACAAATTGACGTTAATTAAAAAAAAAAAAAACCAAAAACATCAAAACACAGGGCAAAAGTGTTTAGTTTTAAGAAAAAGGTTAACAAAAAGGTTTACAAAACCGTTAAGTGCCACCAAAAAAATATGACAACTAAATGACATGCATTAAAGCAAATAAACATAAAACAAAAAATATTCGCAGCATTCAGAGATGCCTCAGATGATGACAAAATATGTGCCTAATTATGTTGTATTAAAGTGTCAAACATTATTACCGTAGGCAAGACCGGCAGCACAAATGCGGCCAATACACATGAACAGCATAAACGTCATTTATTTAAGACTGTCAATAAGGTCAGCGACAGACAGTAAATTTGCGGTTTTTAGGTCGCTACACTTTGTGTTACAAATGTTTACTTAGATAAGCAACAGTTGATGCAAAAACGGCAAAAACCGGCTACAACTTCAAGTTGACTCGAATTAATGACTGGATGAGGAAGCGGTAAGTTTTGATTTTATAGAATTAAATGTTGTTTGTTGCAGGATGAGAATCAATAGAGAGGAATAAAAAAATAATTAAAAAACAAAAAGCAGTGGAATAAATGTTCTAATATAGCTGTTTTTGGTGTACCGATAGATTAAAAAAAAATAAAATTGTGCGGAAACATTTGCTGAATGCTAAAATAAATTATATAAGTGAGTTTTTTGGAAACTATCATGCAATTGATGTTCAATTTCAATGTACAGTTGAATTAGAAAAAAATCAGGTGGGATGTCTCACTTTGATTTATTTGAAATTTAAGGTAGGGTAGTGCCTTTTTTAGTAATTGACAAACACACATGAACACAATAATTACTTAATGAATTTTTAAATCAATTTGTTTTTGTCCGTCAAATCTGTCACATTTTTACTCATATCATTTATCAACATAAGTATCATATCAGTCATGATATGATAGAATAAGAAGAAGGGTAGTGAAGCTCTGTAAAAATGTTTTAATAGAATATGGTTTTAATTAACACTTCCCTGTGGGTTGACACACCCATACTTACATACATGAAGCATTAAAGAATTTTAAAACAATTGAAATTTTAATAAATTTTAGACATGGTGGTCCAAATTTAAGTATTTTGCAATTATTTTTAAACTGAAGTCAAAAAAGAATTTCTGTCTTTAGAAAAATTAAAATAATCTTTATAATTTATAAATAAATTGTATAACTTATAAATGTTGATTTCATTTTCAAATCATTAAAAACTTTGCCGGGTTGAAACCAATGATCACATTTTTACAGACATCTCGAATGTTGTTATGTTGCAGTCGACGAGAATGTGTCGTTACTAATGAATATCAAATAAATTTTGTGTGCATACTTTCAGACTGATTACTTTTTCGTATAATAAAAGCACTGTAATAGCAAGAACCAACAGTTTGGGCGATATAAGGTGCGGACTGTGACACTTAAGTTATATATACTCAAGAAATTTTTTAGAATGCAGAATTTAGAAGAATGTAGAATTTTTTAGAAAAGCAAATTGGTGGTTAATCAATGATTCGATTTACCTGAGTGAATACTTTTAAAAAAATAAACAAATTTTTTCTAAAAATATGTGCTTTTGCTTTATCTTCTAATATATAAAAATCTCGTATCACAATATAAGTGTTTAAACCAGGGACCGTACCGGTTATGGTTTTTATCAAAAAAGTCAAATATTAACTGTTTTTTTTTTAACTTTTATGTTTTCCGACAAAAATAAAAGTTATTTTGTGCCTTATATTTTTTCTGGCAAACATAAGAGTTACTTTTGACTTTTATTTTATCGGTCAAAAATAACAGTTATTTTCTGCCTTTTATTTTTTCGGTCAAAAATATCAGGCAATTTGTGTTTTTCAAAGGCCATTTTACTGACTAAAAAACTATCGATACCATTATTTTGATCTCATCGGTGATCACGTTTTACATATCGCACACTGAATACAAAACAGTCACAACTCAAAAAACATGACTTTTCAGGAGAAGCGAAAAATAAAACCCTTTGGTTGATACTACAGAAAAAAAGCAATTTTCATTTAAACACACAAACTTCATTCTTCCATTTAATGAAGAAAATAATGAAAAAGATAGTGAGATATGTGTGTTGTGAATTGATTTATAACAAAAAGTCGGTATAAAAAAATTTTGAGTTGTGACTGTTTTGTATTTAGTGTGCGATATGGTATCAAAAGTTTTTTAATCGGACAAGCGGCCTTTAAGAAAACACAGATTGCCTGATATTTTTGACCGAAAAAATAAAAGTCACAAAATAACTGTTATTTTTGACCGATAAAATAAAAGTCAAAAGTAACGGTTATATTTGTCTGAAAAAAATAAAAGGCAAAAAATAACAGTTAATTTTTCACTTTTAAAAAATTAGCTGAAAATTAGTGAAGCTGAGGCCATTTGTATCATAATGGTATATTTGAAAATGTTCTTCGACAATTTTTTCATTGTGTCTTTTTCATTCGAAAATTGATAAATAACAGTTATTTTCGGTCACTGGTTAAAACTGCTCTTAAACGGCTGAACCGATTAGTGAACTTTTTTATTGTATTATTGGTAGTTATGAGAATAGATCGTAAAGTATTTTTCACCCTCCTCACCTCCTCACGAGAAGCGTGGCGCTTTTTCAATAACACAAATTTTCGGTTTAACTTTCGCTTTATAAGTCACACATCAATGAAATTCGGTTGGAACTTACTATTGAATCGTGCCATTCAACTGACAAATTTGAACAATCTTTGGAAAGAGGCATGGCACCGCTCATACAATTCATTTTTTGATTTTTGACTAGATTTGGAACTACATTTCGTAAAACAATGAAACTCAGTATGAAGTTACTTTTTGACCAGGTCTTTGAATTATAAAACTGCTTCGGGCATTGAAAAACGGGACGTGACTTCACCCATACAAGTCAAATTTTCGATACAGAGTAGAAATCTAACCTCAGAACCTATTTAACCTCAGAAAAGAGTTATTATTTGGCATTGTCACGCTACTAGAAAACTAGAATAGGCATTGAACAAGGGGTGTGGCTCCACCCATATAAGACCAATTTTTAAAATTGAATGGCTTCGGAAATAATAGTCACAGAACAAAGAAACTCGGTTTGGAGTTACTACTTGGTGATATCCAACTACTAAAAAATACTCGAAAATTTTAACTGGTATGGCACGAAGGGTGTGGCTTCTCTCATAAACGACAGCTTTTCGTATTTAATAGCTTTGAAAATAATGGTCACAGAATATTGAAACTCAGAGTGGAGTGACTATTTGTTGAAGGCCTTCTATTGGCAAACTGGAACAGGCATTGGACAAGGACCATGGTGCAACCTAATGTTCTGAAACAAGTTTTGAATGTACAGTGAATCAAAAAAGTTTAGGCACAAAGCAGTTATGAGTTTAAATTTGTTAGTACAACTTTTTCCAGTACACTTGCAGAAAAGAAAAGTATAAGCATTTAAAAAATAAACATTTCATTTTGTATTTACACCAAAATAAAAATTTAATTTCAATTTTAATTCATATTAAATGTTACAATACTAAAGAAAAACATGATTTTGACATCAAAAAAGTTTAGGCACAAGTGATTATGTTTTTATTAAAGTGAGTAAATTTCAAGTCCTTGAATATTTGGCTAGACCTCCTTTGGCCTAAATTATCGCCTCTTCACGTCTTCGCATTCTTACAGATTTTGATGTCTTCTCTGGTGATATTATTGACCATTCGGTGCGTATGGCTTCCTTGAGCGCATTTTAGAAGTATTTTATTTGAGATTTCGTATTTTTTTCTAATAAGTACCAAATATGCTGAATGGGGTTCATATCGGGTGCTTGCAAAGGTGTTTTTAGCTGATTTTAAGAGGTAGATACGCCATTCCAGCAAAAGATAAGACCAATTTTGTGGGTCGTTATCTTGTTGAAATTTATATTGTATCCCAGTTAGCCCCAATTTTTCAACTCTGGGTGTCAAATGCTCATTTAAAATATTCAAGCAAAGGTGTTTATCCATTTTATCATCAATAAAAATGAGATTCCTAACTCCAGACACCGCCAAATAGCCCTTAATCATTCGATTTCCGCCACTGTATTTCACTGTTTTTTTATGCTATTTTCCTACAGCTCTTTTTTCAGTTTTCTTAAACGGTTTTGAGCGCCATATGATGCAAACAAATTGTATTAAGATCCATCACTAAAAATAATACAATCCCAAAATGAATCCGGCTCATTTACGTAGGGTTTTGGGAACTCCAAACTCTTTTTTGTATTTGAAGCTTAAATTTGTAGCTTGCGCCGATAAACTCGAACCTGATATCCAGCTTCATTAAGTGTATCGCGAAGTGGTCGAGCATCAAAGTTTTTTCAAATCGTTGCTGTATTTCGTGGCACAATTTAACAGCTAAATTTTAGGGTTTTGAGTAACTGCAGGCACTACAATCTAATCCTGGTGTAGCGTTAAAATTTTGGCACGACCAGATCGGCTCTTACGCTTTACTTTACCGGTATTTTATAATGATTTATGATGTTACTGGTACTTGAATATGATCTCATTACTAATTTACCGGTTTCGCGATACGGTTTTTTCTATACATAAACATTTATTATTATTTTACGAACGTCAACCGAAATTTCTGTTCCATTGCTTATTTCTTCGCTCAATCTTTACCGAAACCGCTCAATCTTTACCGAAACCAACATCAACACTCAGTAAAAACTTTTAACAAATAACTTAAGCGCAAAAGTAAAGACAAAAAACAAAGAGATATTGCTAAATAAGAAACAACATGAGACACATACAAAGTGTGCCTAAACTTTTTTGATAAAGATTTTTCCTTCATCCGCCTAAATTTTGATTGGTAGTTTGAAGTAACGGGACATTTTTTGGATATTAAGAAAGAACTATTTCTAATGGTACTTACTTCATTAAAACTTTGGTCAAATTCGTTATTATTAGATACTTAAGCAACACTTTTTTTCAGAAACATTGCTTGTGCCTAAACTTTTTTGATTCACTGTATAATATATGAATATAATATATATATATTTCATCTTTATAACAGTCAATTGATACTTTATAAATAAATAAATATATAACTAAGATTAAAAGAGGACTAAATTAAAACCTGTACCTTGATCTAGAGCAGTCATGAGCAGGAAAATAAATTTAGTGAGCCAAGGTTTTTGTTTTTTAAAACAAACACAAATTATCCTCATATAAGCTCTTGCTCATCGTTGCAAAAAAAAAATTTACCAGCAAAACAAAAACAAATCATGTGCGTTTTGTGCTACACATGTATAAACATTTCAAGCGCAGCGCAATCGAGTAAGGCTTGCTTGGCTTTGCATGCATTTGTTGTTGTTAGCAAGTTAGAATTTTGGTGAACGTCAGTTTTGTTGCTTTTCTTTGTACTTGTTGTTGTTATTTTTTGCACGCGTTGTTGTTTTTACAAATGTGCAAACACAAAGTTGAAGAAACAAAACAAATTTGTAGCGGAGCCAACTGAGCTAATTGAGCTACTGGAAGCTCATGTCTGATCTAGAGGAATGTAGAGTAACAGATCAATTGCTTGAATATGATAAGACAAATAACAAGAAATTAAAATAGTAGGAAATTCGATATAAATATATAATCAAGAAGTTAGTAGAAAAAGTAGCTTAAAATAATTTTTTAATTTGTGGTGAATCTGAAGTCCGTTTTTTTTTTTAAGTCTTTATTTCTTTTTTCTTGGAGAATATGATACATTTTTCTCAAGTAAGTTTTTTAAAATTCTGATAGTTTGCTGTTTTTTTAAATTTCTGTCTCTTTAAAATTTGTTTAAAAGTGCCACGTCTTTTGTCTAATCCCACTAGGGCTGACAGATTTTTTTTTTTTAAAATCCGAAGCAAAGCTAAAAAATTTCGACAAAGATTTTTGCATAAAGCTGGTTTTTGTTTTCTAGATGTATGGATTTCTTCAATTCAAAACTCAAAAAATGGAAAATCTGGGTTGAAAACGTAGAAATATTTTTCATAGATCAATTTTAATTGTGTTAACAATAATAATATCGAAATAATATCGAGCTCGAAAATCAAATAAAAAAATAAACAAACATATATAAAATATTTTTAAAATGTAATAAAAACAATACCAAAATTAAAATAATTTTATAGAATTTTGGAAAATCGGGACAATTGACGTCCTGCGTAAGGTCTTCGTGGGAAGCACATTTATAAGCACATTCGGAACAATAGAAGTTCTATATTTCAGACGGTTTTGGTCGTATCTATTTGTATATATGCATACGTATGTGATTGTATTAGTTAAATATCTAGGTTTAAAAAAAATGTTGCCGCACCATTTTTTTACCCACAAATCAATTAAAATGCTTAATTTCAGAGATTTTAGACCTATGGACTAAAGTTTATATACATTTTGTATGCTTACAATCGGCAACTGTACTAAAAATGGGCGTAGTCGAATTATAGCTATGCTTACTTATTCAGAAATCATTAAAATTGACTAATTTTATCTAATTGACTGAAAAAACCCGAAGCTAAATTTATAAATTTTTATAATCTTCTTGATTTTAAAAAATTTTTCTTATTTTGTTATCAAAATCAAATATATTTCATTCAGTTCTTTGTTGGTCCGAAAGTCCAATCAAATTGCTTACCAAAAATAACTTCATGATGCTGTCAAGTGAATCTTTTTATTTTTTTTTTCTTTTCAACAAAAAGTCCATTATTTTGAATGTTTTGCTGGAAGAATTTTTTTTGCTGGAAAAGTATTGAAAGCTGAAAATTGTATTATTGGTTACCTGTTTCTGTCATTGAAAAACCACGACATCTATTGTTTTTTGACAAAATTTCTTTAAATGGAATTATGATTTGAAGATTGAAGCTTTGAAAATCATTTATTTGAAAAAATTATCCCTATACCTCTTTCCAAATCAAAAATTCTTTAACAGGAATGTATTTTCGCCCATACCATATATCTATCTTCTAATATTTATAAAATAGTTAGTGCGGTATCCTTAATTTTTACCCAAAACATAGTACTTATTCTATTATAATTCTTGCTTCAAATGCTTAAACTCATTTTTTTTCGTTTTCTACATCCAATCGTTGTCCAATATCCAATTTCTGGTTCAGATCTAGTCCAAATTCTTATTCTTCTAGTTTGCTTTGTTCTAAACCTATTTCTTATCGTCGTCTTGATAATTTTCCTTTTCCAATTCCTTATTCTTGTCCTCATTTTTGTCATAATTTTTGAATTTGTAATTTTCACTATCCAAGTTCAAATTTTTTTCCAATCGTAGTATTAATTCCTGTTCAAATTCTTGTCCTTATCATTATATTAATCCTTGTGCAAATTCTTATCCTTAGCCTTACTTAAAAACTCTGACTAAGACGTATCATTTTAATGCCTACATTTTATTTTTTGACTGAAAAAAGGAATTATTTAAACAACTTTTAAAAGTTAAATATTTTCAGTTTGGCTGTCTGCAATTCGAAAAATGTACACTTGGCGTGTTTTGGAAAAAAGTGAGCTGGCTCTCAAAGTCAGTTGTTCGAATTTGTGTTTTTCTAATTGCCTCAAAAAAAAAAAAAAAACTAAACAATAAAATTTACGATTCAAACAGTTAACTTTTCATTTAAAGTTTTTTCTTTATTGTTTTTGTTGCTGCGTGGTTGATATTTTTTCACGAAGTTTTCCAAAGAATCGTAGGTAACCCACGCCGAGGTGTTTAAAAGGTATTCAAATTAAAAGTTTTTGATGTTGGTGATGTTTTTGATGCCATTCATTATTCATTATTATGAGCAGTAAAGCAACAATTTTGACGATAATAGGTGCAACACGTGAATGTGGGTTAGCTCTTGGATGAATGTTGGTGTTGTTGATGCTATTGTTGTTGTTCGTGCAGTTGTTGACTGCCTCCGATTTTCGTTGTCGTTAGCAGATTTGCTGTCTGTTGTGATGCATCATCAACATATAAATTGATTATAGTTTTAAAGATTGTTTTTATAGGTCTTCTTGTTTGTTTTTTTAACTACCAAGTGCTGCCACCTGTGCGACATTGTCTTCTTTTATATAATAAATTGTTTTTTATTACTTTTTATATTGCTTTTCATTAAGTTTTTTATAGTTGTCTTTATTGTATCTACATATTTATACCTACCTATCTTTATTTACATTTCATAAATTATGATTTTTTTTTATCGTTATCTCTTTATTAGACTCTATACAAGTCAGTTTGATTTTAATATTTGCCAATTGTTTGCTTAAGTAGGCGTGTCTTTAACAAACTTTAATTTCAAAATTTCAACAATAAGTATTAAGAAAAAATTTTAAGATTAAATTTATGTTAATTTAAATGAACTCTTCTTTATTAAGTCATTTTGCTTTCATTTCTTCTATCTCTATTTTTAAATTAATTTTTTTTTTTAATTTCATTGATTTGTCTTAATGTTATTTAAACTTTATTTGAACATGTTTTTGGTAGATCTTTTCTATTTTTAATTAACTTTCTTTGTTCTAACATTTTAGCTGTTATAAGTATGTTTATTTTTGTGTTCTTTTTCTCTTCTTCTCTCTTAAACTTAGTTCTGCTTTCGTATTGCTTGAATCAGCAAATTTTCTGTGCTCAACGAAGTAGTAAGTGCCTCTTTAGCTCAGTGGTAGAGCACTGGTCTTGTAAACCAGGGGTCGTGAGTTCAATCCTCACAGGAGGCAACGAAATTTTTTGTTTTTATTTTTTTAGTTTTTATTTCATATATTATATATTGTTTGACTTTTCAATGAATTGTGCAATATTTATTATTTTAAATGCTAATTTATTGATATTTTATCTTGACTTCTACATATTCTTCAATACACGTAATGATTCTAAATTCAGTTAGAATGAATTTGGCATGCTTTTTTTTAAATTGATTGTTAGAATGTTATATGAAGATTTTAAACTCCAATTTTTTTTTTTTTGCTCTTAACATGTTTCTAAGCAAGCTGAAGTGAAATTATAAAACAAAATTCCTAAGAAATGAAGAATATTTAACTGATTAAAGCATGAAACATTTCTTTGTTTAATACTCAAATAATATTGCCTTAGTTGTATTACCATTAAAAGTTTTACCTATTTTTCACAAAAACATTTTTATGGCTTCAAAGTTCCAATTTCAAAGAAAAGCAATTTTTCGTATTAAATATTTAACTTAATTTTTTCCACGTAGCAGTTTAATATTTTCTGCCTATAAAAAATCTCTGTTAAACTAACAAAACATATTTTTTACTGTTTAGCTTAAATTTTATTTTTCAGTTTTAGAGTTTCTTAATCTTTCACGTATTAAGTAGATTTGAATTAAGTCAATTCAAGTGTGCTGCTATTTGAAATAAAAAGAACATAAATAATAGAACAAAATGCATTTTTTGGGAAATTTATGAAATAAAAGAATCATATTAAGGCAACGACGTTACATTTAAAACATCATTGTATTAAAAATTTCCATAGTTTCGAAGGTATGTCAAGGTTTTTGGTATCAAAGATATCAGCTATAATTGGTAAGACGATAAAAATTTTAGAAAGTTAGCTTGGAATATCGATTTTTTTTTTTCAATTGGGCTTGTAGTCAATTTTAATGCTAAAACAAGTAAGGAAAGCCTAAAGTCGGTCTAGGCCGACTATGAAATACCCTAAACCCACTTTTCAAAAGCTAAAAAAATTTTAATTGTAAATGGAAGCCTTTATTTTATATGCATTTAAATGTTGATAAAAAATTTACACATACCAAGTTTTATTCCTGAAGCTCACAGTTAATGCCTTTATTGTGCTTTCTCTATGGGAAGTGGGCGTGTTCATGGACGGATAACTCCCAATGTTTGAACGCACCTTAGTTTTGGAATAAAATACATACATACCAAATTTCATCTCTCTATGACAAACATAACCTTAATTATAGAGTTTTAAACTTTTTGGGTTGTATGGGAGGTAGGCGTGTCCGTAGGCGAATGACGTCCATTTTTCAAAACCATCTTTTTCTTGTCATAAAAAACATACCTGCTAAATTTTATCTCTGAAGGTTAAACAGAGGCTTATTTATTCCGTTTTCAATGTTTGGGTTGTATCGGAGGTGGGCGTCTCCGTGAACGGATGACACCCATTTTTCGAAGACATCTTTGTGTTGATATAAAACACATACATATCAAATTTTATTGTTGTAGGTTATTTATTAGCTTATATATCCAGTTTTAAATTTTTGTGTTGTATGGGTGGTAGGCGTGTCCGTGGTCGGATGATCTCCATTTTTCAAAATCATTTTTGTTTTGTTATAAAAAATATACGTGCTAAATTTTATCTCTGTGAGTAAAGCAGACGCTTATTAATTGTGTTTTCACTTTTTGGATTGTATGGGAGGTGGGCGTGTCCGTGAGCGAATGCTCTCCATTTTTCGTAGACATCTTTATTTTGATATAAAATACATACATACCAAATTTTGTTGTTGTAGGCTAATTATGAGCTGAGTTATGCAGTTTTCAATTTTTGCGTTGTATGGGAGGTAGGCGTGTCCGTAGGCGGATTCAAAAAATTATTCAATAATGCAGATCCTTGGGTTCATGTGATCATGCGTACCAAGTTTCATCCAATTATCTCAACTCCTTCTTCTTATCCTGTGTTTACGGACAACACACAGACGGACGGACGGACGGACAAGAATAGCTCGACTCACGAGGTGACGCTGATCAAGAATATATATACTTTTCTATACCGCACTCGCTTCGTTCTATGCGTTACAAACGTTTGCACAAAGTTAATATACCCTCACTTTTCAGGTTTAGGGTCGCAACTATAGTGCGACCTCGATTTTTTTGAGTATAGTTGTCGACAGTAAGCATACAATTAACATAAAAAAATCTGTACGACCAAAACTGAGCCTAATATGACAAATATCGTTTGAAATTTAAAACTTTTCCTCATTTTTGGGTGGTAAAAGAGGTGTGGAAACATTTTTTTAAACCTTCTCGTACTTGAAAAAAATTTACAACCTAGATTTCAGCTCAATCGATCGGCCGTAGTAAATTTTAATGGTTTTTGAAAAACTGGCTATAGCTTCATATCGACCACGGCCATTTTTAGTACAGTTGCGGAAAGTAACCATACAGTTGGTTGCAACGCCATCGCTCATCACTCACTTTTTATTTCATTTTTTTTCGAATTTATCCTTTCCACAGATCTAATTCTATGTAAAAGGGGCAATAGGACATCAATCCACAACTGCATCAGAAAAGAGATAACTTTGGAGAGCAAAACAGGCCATAGTTGATAGCTGGGAGTCGTTTTCGACTCTCTTTGCCATAATTACGAACTTCATATGAGGATACAATTTAGGAATCCCGTGAAAACTAACTATTATTCAGTCTGGATCAGAAAAAATGTTGAAAATCTAGAAACAGAATATTTCTACTACGATGCATCTTTAGACAAAGCAGTCGAGAAACTTTTCCCAAGTCACAATATTCCAATCTACCAGTGCAAATTTAGAAGACACGAATGGAGGTCAGAAAATTTCACCAGAAAGCCATTTTAAGCAAGCTAGAGCAGGACTGGATAAGCTTTAAATCCCAGTCAGTTCCGGAATATCTTAGGAGGTCTGATGAATTATGAACAGAATCTAGTCGAGAAACACTATCGCTACTCATGGCAATTCATTTTCCGGGTTGTAAAGATCCAGATCAAAACGGAGTTACCTCAGAACCTTTACAGGAACTCTTCAGTATTATCACAAGGTCACCAGTAAAATGGTCTATGGTATTTTTCAAACCCTACAAGTCCAGCATCATGCTTTTCGCAGCATCTTACACTGGCTTAAGGCAATCTTCATGGGTTGCCTTAGGACAGGTTACGTTCCGAAAATCTGAAGATAAGTGAGTGAAGTATTTATTCCCAAGGCAGAGAAGCCAATGCACTATACATCAAAAGAATACAGGCTTATTAGTTTCTCCTCGTTCTCCTGATGAAAACAATGGAGAGAATAATAGATTTTCATATAAGAGAATCTCTGAACGATACTTATCTCCGTAGAGCACAACACGCCCACCTCAAAGTTAGATCAGTGAAGACAGCATTGCACGATGTGATTTTGGGCGAAGAAGAAACTCTTCATCATAAAAAAAACACTTAAGCAAAGTTTTAAGATATCAAAGGCGCATTTCACAATTTAAATACGGAATCTATAAGAAATATTTTAGTGAAAAAAGGAAAAAAGGAGTGGAAAAAGGAGTAAATAGCATGATTACCCAATAGATTTTAATATTAATTGGAATAATAACAGGCATACTTAGATTAATCCTGAATAGCAGACGTATAAATGCACTAATTGATTTGAGCGTGGTAAAAGAGGTGGCCACAAGGGGCACTCCAGAAGGTAAAGTCCTTCCTTCTTTTGCTACTTGTGGTAGACAACATTCTTTCCACACTTAAAGCTGGTGGAACAAAAATGGTAGCATATGCCGATGATGTTGTCATACTAATATTCAAAAAATTACTGCAAACAATTAATGTCGGGCACACTAAAAGAGCTATCAATTTGGGCTCGAATGAATTTGGTAAACGAATGCCTTGGGTGTGAATCCAATCAAGACCGAACTCGTTTTGTCCGCAAAAAAAAGATAAAAGTAGCCAGCTTTATTCTGCCGAAGCTTAATGGAGTAACTATGAAGCTCTCTACTGAAGCTAAAGAACCATTACAGACGTGTACATTCCAATAGGCGTCATCAAAAGAAGCATCGACCTCAAGGCCATAAATAATGCCAACACATAATGGGAAGTTTCAGAAGTTACTGCATTATATATTTTAGGCTCTGGCTTGAATTAAACGAGAACAGAACTAAGAGCCTTCTTCTCTTCGAAAAAAAAAAGGAAATCCGGATACTGGTGGGAGTCTCAACAAGCTACTGCCCTATTGTTGTGGTGGTCAATAGAGTTGGTATTACAGCGCCAGACTTTTGCTGTGATGATCCAGAACGCACTCACCTTCTGTGTGAATGTTAAAATCTTCAGAATCGTCGACGCCAATGAACAGGAAACAAATTTTATCAAAAATTGAGTCAAGAACACACCATTGTTAGACATATGGACATCTCCCAGTGGCACGGGATAATTACTCAAAAAACAAGAAAGAAACAAAAAGAGCCGATTTGTATTTTAAGTGTTGAAAGCGATGAAAGAGTACTACATTTTATAAAAATATTGGCGATAAGATTTAGTACAAATTAGTACAAAGTAATAAGCAATCATACAATGAAACGGATGCGACAAAAAACAGAAGTTTTATTAAGCTGGTATAGAAATTTGCAAAATTTGGTTAAGTTTTAGAATTTTTTTTTTATATATAATATACATGTTAATGGAGGTCGAAGGATAACTTTTCTTTGTAGACTTATAAAATATGAGAATTATGTCTTACCTTTTTTTAAATAGATATAGCACGAATACGGACGCGACATCATGGACGCGACAAATTTTTCCGACAATAGTTAAATACAGTAAAGATGTTCATTATAAATTTTCATAAAAATAAATTATAATAAGTTCAATTCAAGTAACATAGCAGTAATACTAATCAAAATAAAAAAAAATATAAAGTTTAAAGCTTTATTTTATACAGTGCTTTATTTTAATGTTTTTCTTCACTTTTGGTGGACCTTTTTTGGGAGATGTCCATATAGAAGTTTGATAACAGCACAGTATAGTTTGGAAAACGAGCATAAATAAAAAGGAATGAGGTTTATTGGGTAGCACAACCAATGGATTAAGTGTTAACAAATAAGGGATTTGTTATGGCCCCACGTAAGCACATTAACGGAGCAGGACCTTTCTAATCTACCCTAACGTATAGTTTGACAGTTGTAAACCCTTCAAAACAACTTATTCCCACTAAACTTCTGAATCCTGGAGACTTTCTTTTATCAGTCCTGACTTTACAAAATCGTGTTCTTGGTCGTACTAAAACCAAGTAACATACTCTGTTCTCTTACGTGAAATTTCGCTGGCAACATTAATTTTTTTGTTGCGTGAAAATTCTGACTTATATTTTGTTGCGAAGAAATTGTTAACCTTTAGAAAGTCATGCTTTACTTCTCAAAATAGAGAAATTAAAATATGCATACAAAAATTTATTTTTCATTTTTTAAAGAATTTACGACAAATGTCACAAGTGAAACATTCAAAATAAATAGGCAGTTCAATTAAATTGTCGTGAAAAAATGTTGCAACAAAAATGTTGTGAGTATATTTCTTAGCGGAACAGAGTACTACTGTGACGAACATGTGAAAATTTCCACGCATTTTAAAACTATCGTTTTTTGTATGTAGATTTGAGTGAAATTCCACATGAAACTGAACAAAGTACTAGGCTTAAGTATGTGGCATGCGAACCAAACGAACCCCAAGTTCAAACCTCATCTTAAAGCTCCTTGAGAACATAAACATTAGTCGTTCGGAGTTTCGTATAAACAAGTAGGTCCAGTTCTAGATCAATTGTGTGCAAACATTTAACAACAAACATTCAGGTCTATCGTGAATAATTTTTTGTGGGATTTCAAAAAAGGAGTTTCCGTTTTTAACATAAAGCTTAAGAACTTTTTGAAAATTTTTAATGCAAATTTGTTCATCAACCGTCAATATTAATAAATGTAATATGTAATTCATGAATGTAATTAAATATGATGTATGTATCTGCTATCTTAAAAGTGGAAACTTCCTTTTTCAAATCCAAGTAAAAAATTATTGCCGATATGCCTGATTGTGTTTTTACCATAAGAAGTTCGGTTAAAGTACTTTCAAGATCTTATGCATAGGGCTGTAATGGTCAATTCAATTTTTTTATAGCGATGTTGATATGTTTAAAATAATTTTGAGTTAAGACGATATCGATGGTTAAGCTCACTAAAGTGATAAGTGACCTTTTGACAAAATAGGCTTATTATATTTTCCAAATCATTAATATAATATCTACCTTGTGTACATTTCTTGAAAATGCATTATCAGTGGATGCTGCTTAGTATACAGTTGGAAATAGTGTTTTGTACTGAAATGTATTGAAATTTAAAAACAAAATCGACGTTCTGAACATTTAAACTTTTGCACTTATCACTTTTTTGCGCTTAACCATTGATATAGTAAAATTTAAAAAAGTGTTTAATGATTGGTTTTCACTTATTGTTAGTCATTTTTTTATTTGACATGAAAGTTTTAAATGTAAAATATCACATAAATAACAACTTTTATGCAATTTTGCTAAAAATATCTAAAGAAAACCGTTTTTTCTAATTTTTGCCATTGTCAAACGAAAAAAAAATTGACAACGTGTTGGCATTTTTCATTAGACCGACAACAACTGACGATAGAAAATGACACAGTGAATTCAGGCTTAAGACTGTCATGACTTTTAAAGAGTATTCATTCATCTTCATAAATGTTCCATATCAACTTAATGTTTTCTTTAACAACCAACTTAAAGCCTTCCAAACCAAAACCAAATCAGTTTTGTGCCATTTAATAAATTTTTTTCATTTAATATCATAAATTAAAACTAATTTTTATTCATTAAGCTTTACATTCTCAACTAATCTCATTCATATTTTTTTTTATTTTTATATGGTATTCCCCTAATTGTGTCAATGTTAGAAAAAAAAAACTTAAATCAAGATAGAAGCAAATTCTCACGAAAGTGCAAAACTATTAAGAAAACAGTTCACAGAATGAATTTTTCCCCCCACTTAAGTTCTGTTTTCTACTACGTGTGTCTTTATAAATTTGTTACATTTAAAATTTTTTACATTTCCAGAACAACAACAACTTCGAGCTCTCTTCACATTTTGCTGTTCTTTAGTCGTAATTCAGACCATTGTTTGCATTCCTCATATTAAAAGTACCGCAAAAATGCTTCTCAACAGCAAACAACGTGTTTTTATTTTTCTTTTATTAGTATTATCAGCAAGCTAACAAATCTTTGTGCAAACATAACGAAAGATTTTTGAAGCGATACGTAAATAAAATTTCGTTGATGAAGATTAATGAATGCCAAAATTCATGCCATAATTAGTAGAATTGATGTGTATGTTTGATTTTTAATAAATTTTACAAACGTTTTAGAGAGTTTGTGTAGAGTTGTGATGGTTGGGTTGGTTTTGAGAGGGGGGGGGATGAGGTCTAAGAAGATGATAACAAAACAAGCTAAATTCAATTTAGCACACACATCTATTAAAAAAAGTAGTTGTTAAGCTGTGCAAAGTTAAGCTGTTAAATTGCTTAATATTTTTTGTGTGGAGAAATTTCAATTTCGGGCTAAAAACACTTCTAACCTAGAGATTATTGTACAGAAAGTCAAATGTTATGAGTGCAGGGGCGCAACCAGGAATTTTTTTTGGGGGGGTTTTATCAAATGTAGAACTTATATATAAAAACAATTTTACGTAATTACAGCGACTGAGTTAGAGCGTTCAATTTTTGCACTAATGGCTCCTTGTTCAAACTTCAGTCATGACCAGCACCATATTTTTTTTTTTTTTTTTTAAATTAAAACGCTCACTGTCAGGACATTCTATCCTGAATGTGAACTATCAGAAGGTGAACAGCAGTGGTAGCGGTCGTTTTAAAATAAACTGGCTTCAACGATGTCTAGGATTTGTTCGGCCAAAATATTTTGCAAGCACCAGGTGAAGGCCGTTTAATGGATTTTTTTCTTGTTTGGCAGTTGTACGAAGGTTATAAGGCTTGAGCTTAAAAATTTTAATTTTTACTCGGGTCCCAATTTATCGGGTCCTACCTTTCTCCAATAAAAAATTTCTCTATTTTCGATAATTCAATTGGAATAAATTTTCACATTTTAAAAATTCTAATTTATAGAGAAAAATTAAAGGAAAATGAAAAATTTTTACTAAATTTTGATAAAAAAATCATTGTGCGAAGTATTTTCTTCAATTAAATGAAATCTTTTTTCAAAAATAAAAAAGTCTTATTCTCTAAAAACGATATATTTTTATATATTTCCCTTTTTCATGGAAGCTTGTTATCATTTTTAAGGGATTTTTTAGTATCACATTTAGAGGAAAGCATTCTCTGGAACTTTTTACTGAGTGCAGTGAAAATTTTTCATCCATAAAAATGATGAAATCGTTGTAAAAATACCCAATTGGCTGGCACTAGCTTTAAAATTCGTCCTTTAGTGAGCACTAATTATGCTCAATTCCGAAAATAAAAACCGCTAAATTTCTAACACCTTGGAATGGAAAACAAAGAGCCTGAATTTGAAAATGTGCAAATGCTGACGAAATTTAAATAATATATTTTTAACTTTTCCAAAATCGATTAATATTTGCGAAATTTTGAGGGATTTTCATGAAACTGATTTTTAAAATCCAATGGAAGATTATGAATAAGGCGTATAACTATATTATGTCCCTGGATGGGCGAACAGAAGAAAAATTAAACCAACATATTTTTACGTAATAAGCCATAATTCCTTAATATCGGATAATATTTAAAAATTTAGAGAAATTTTCTGAAACAGATTTTGGAAACAACGATGGAAAATTAGATATTGTAAATTTTTTCTCCACTTTCGGAAGTCAATCGGAATTGTTTTTATAATGAATCACATGACTTCACTTTAAACTTAATTCTGTAAAGTTTGTGTTATCGATGTTTAAAAAATGACTTTAAAAAAGGACGAAAAATAACAATTTAACGGGAAATTTCTTTGATTTTTTCAGTGGCGAGTGACTCAACCGATTTTTCTAAAATTTAAGCTTTTTTACTATCTCTTTCTTTTGAATTAATTTGTTTCCAAATATTTCAAGTTTCCTCCATGCTAGAAATTGAAAAGATAACTCAAATCGAAGTATTGCCAACAACCCTTCAAGTGGTCAGAATCAGAATATAACAAAAATTAAACATGTGTATTAAGCCGGATCGAAATTGAAATTTGACTAGACACTGACTTAAAAGTTAGAGGGACTCTTAAAAACAATTTCTGTATAATTTTGTTTGGATCGGAGAAATCCCCATGGAGCGGTTTTGGTTCTTCTGAACGTTTTTTCTGCAGAAAACGAATTTTTATGCATAAACTTTTTTCTTAAGAATGCATACCCAAGATAAGCAAAAAAATAAAGATTTTCATGGTACACTAAAAAAATTTTGGAAATGGGTACATATGAGTTTATAGGTACGCAAATCGATTTTTTTAACCAGTTTTTCGTTAAATGTGCGCTATATAGCGCTCCAGTACAAAATTCATGATTTTCGAATATTTATATTTTTAACACTTATAAAAAACGCATTTTTCATAGTACTCAGTTTTGATTAAACAACACCATACGATACACCAAACGAAAGAAGAGCTCAATACTTTTCCAATAATCTTAAATGCATCAAGAAAAATAAATTTTTTATAGGTTTTTAAAAAAAATATTTTCTAGTTTTTAAGAGTACTTCTTACTTTTTAGTCGGTGTTCGGCTCCCTTTTTTTCTCCATACAAAATCGATCCGGCTTAATGTGCAGTCTGAAGGAATAAAATATGACTAATTTAGCAGATTATGCATCACCCAGAATTGATTTGAAATATACATTTGGGGTTTTCACTTATTTTATAAAACGTGTGATTGCTTTTCATGTGACTCACTTTGGTTGAATACTATTTTGCTTGGTACTACAATAATTTGGGGGGGGGGGGTTTAAACCCCGAAAGCCCCCCTTTGGTTGCGCTTATGTATGAGTGACTAAATTTTGTCAGTTAACCTAATTCGGATATGTTAAAATTTTTTTATGTTTGTAATATGCATGCCAAACAACCCTAACTTTTGGCTTATAATCAATCTTAAGTTTAGATAATTTTAATATTTTGTGTTTTTTTTTTTCAAAAATGCTTTCATAAAAACTGAATATTAATCAGAGACATACAAATAAGTTAAATTTTTTTCAATTTTATAACAAGTCTACTAAATAAACGAACATGCAAATTTTGCACAACTTTATTAATAATTTATTGAAATGAGAGTTAATAATTATATCATCTTGGCAAGTATATAAAGTGCTTGTTTTGTTGTTTGAATACATGGAATTTCATCTTTAATTTTATATCATATTAAGTGTTAATGTGTTTTTTATGCTATGTATTATTATCTTTGTTATTAACTAGCTTTGTAGAGAAATCAGAAATGTCTTTGTAGCTAAGCTAACCGCTAAAACCGGCTACTCCCCAACAATCGGCTCTTATGAGCTCATTATGCCGCCTAGAGATTAAAAGTCACTCAAGCTATACAACTAAGATTTAAATATATGATCGTAAATATAAAAAAAAAACAAATACTTAATTGAATACACATTCAGAGAAACTATATTTTCTCTAAATTTCTTCGATTAAGTGTTGAGATAATGAGTGAGACGCACTACTGTGAGATTTTAATGAGGTATGTAAATAAATCAGCTGATTAACATAGATATAATATCAAAGAAAATATAATAAAAAATAAACAAGTTAATGACAATCTAATTAATTTTAATTTATTTCCTATAATTCGCATGTGGTTTCAAATGTTTTGCTGCTCTCATTATGTTAATGACAACCAGCTGTCTGTCACACTAACAGCCGACACTTTTACAAAGAGCGCCGCATTCAACAATTTGCTGGTGTTGCTAGAAGCGGCGCTGTTAAACAATTGGTTTTTTTTTTCTTTTTTTTTTTGTCTTTTTGTTTTTGTACTTTACTCATTTAATCTAATGCAATTTTTGTAATTACTATTCGTGTTTTTTTTATTATTGTCGCTCTAAAACTGAGCAAAACTAATGACTGTTCTCAATTCGTTAATTCTATCTAGATTTGAGAAAGAAATTAAAAAAAAAACAACAACTCCAACAACAATTATGCACAACAAGTGCATTAAAAAAAAAATATTGTTGTTGCTTCAATTAGTTCAAGAATAATTGGCATAAACTTGACTTAATTAGTGCTCAGCGTGTTATGAGTGAACAAAGTGCAACATCAAACTGTTGGAATTTGAATACTTGAACGTTAGCTGCAGGAAACAATTAAACAAATATATATAACTTCTTTTATAGCTATAACGCTTTGATTTTTTGTTACTACTTCTCTCAAATGTGAGTTTATATGAGAAAAAGCATAAATTTCAAAATTGTATTAAAATGCATTGAACCTTAAGAAAATGGCGGTCTAAGCATTAAGTGTATGTCATATTTTTCCTTCCGACCTAAATTTGTAGTGCCCAACCTTTGGACGTACTAAACACGAGCCGTTGACATCATAATTTTGACAAAAATATGATCTTAAAATGTCAAAAACGTTTTGTTTGTCCATTTTCGTGTTCTACTAACAAGGAAAGGTCCCCAGGTGACAGTCTCCGATTTGAATGATTTTCGGATATGTGATAGAAGACAAAAATCTAAGGTCGACGTATTTTTTTATATGTGCTCAATCGATGGTTAAGGGTGTCAAATTCGCGTTCCAAAATCAGCGAAAATTTCGTTTTTTTGCTTTAATTTCGCTATTTTCCATGAAAACATTTACAAATTTGGTACCAAACGAAAGCTCTTACGAAACCACACACGATGGCATCAATTTTACATAAGAAAATTTTGTTGTAATTTTATTGTTGTAATTTTTAGTAAAGTTTAGTCGATATCGCAGAAGTATGTTGACACAATTATTTCATATTAATTTATGTTGGATTTAAGGCAATTTTTAAACTTACCTTTTTTTATTTTTTAAATTTTTTTACTGTGTATATTAAAATTTTTGTTTTATTGAAATGCATTTATTTACTTTAGAGAAAACATTTTATTACACTAAAAGTACCCAATATGGGTATCAAAAATTTTATTTTCTTATGGCCTATACTTATGTTTAAATATTTTATCAAAAAAGTTGACATTTCATAGGGCTTCCATACAAAATGTGTGTTTTTTCTTGTAAGTCTCATCGCACCAGTAAACAATAGTTTTAATCATCCAAAGTACCAAATATGGACATTTTTACGATATGCAAAATAAATGGAATGCATTTTTTCATATTTCTTTAAAAAAAAATTTTTGATTTTTAACAGTAAAAATCATAAAAATCTTGTTCTAATTTCAAAACATCAACTTTGTGAATGAATAACTCATCAGATATGAATTTAATTTTTTTTATTTAAATTTTATAATAAAAAACATTAATTTTTAAATAAGATCACGTGCTTCAAAGTGCATTTCGGCTTAAATTCGATTTGATATGGTTTTAAAAAAAAAACATTATATTTTTGATAGATCTTTAAAAAAGTACCACTCAATGCAAGTTTTTATTAATTATTTTTTAATTCAAAATTTTGAATCTCACCCTTTATTAATGTGCTTTAATTAATATTGTGTTAAATACCAGATGTTAAGCACAAAAGTAAAAATTACTTAAATATTCACTTTTCACAAGGGTACCCCCTTGTTAATTTTTACTGTTAAAAATCAAAAAATTTTTTTTAAAGAAATATGAAAAAATGCATTCCATTTATTTTGCATATCGTAAAAATGTCCATATTTGGTACTTTGGATGATTAAAACTATTGTTTACTGGTGCGATGAGACTTACAAGAAAAACACACATTTTGTATGGAAGCCCTATGAAATGTCAACTTTTTTGATAAAATATTTAAACATAGGAATAGGCCATAAGAAAATAAAATTTTTGATACCCATATTGGGTACTTTTAGTGTAATAAAATGTTTTCTCTAAAGTAAATAAATGCATTTCAATAAAACAAAAATTTTAATATACACAGTAAAAAAATTTAAAAAACAAAAAAAAGGTAAGTTTAAAAATTGCCTTAAATCCAACATAAATTAATATGAAATAATTGTGTCAACATACTTCTGCGATATCGACTAAACTTTACTAAAAATTACAACAATAAAATTACAACAAAATTTTCTTATGTAAAATTGATGCCATCGTGTGTGGTTTCGTAAGAGCTTTCGTTTGGTACCAAATTTGTAAATGTTTCCATGGAAAATAGCGAAATTAAAGCAAAAAAACGAAATTTTCGCTGATTTTGGAACGCGAGTTTGACACCCTTAACCATCGATTGAGCACATATAAAAAAATACGTCGACCTTAGATTTTTGTCTTCTATCACATATCCGAAAATCATTCAAATCGGAGACTGTCACCTGGGGACCTTTCCTTGTAAGTACGATACAACTACAAAAACTACACAGAGCGAAATATGTGTTATAATTAAATGAAATTGTGTTAATATCAAACGAATTTGTTTTTGAATTAGAGCTTGAAACAATTTCATTTAAGTTAAGCACAAATGTTTTTAAAGTTTAAATTTAAAACAAAAGTTTTTGTTTTTAAATATAAAAACAAATTTAAATCAAAAATTGTAATATTTAAAACATGATTTTTCGATGTCATTTTTTCAGTTCTTCTGAGTTTTCGACATCAGATTCGTTGTCAGCGAACCTCCGAATACCAAATTTTATCTTCAACCCATGAAGTTTGAATTTTAGTTAAGTGATTATTTTATCTTATGTTCGATATTTGAAAAATCAATTCAAAAAATTCAAATTTTATCATATTTTTCAAAAATGTTTATTTTTTTTTTTTGTTATTTCAAAGACAAGAAAAAATTATAAAAAAAAAGAAAGAAGTGTATAGTTGAAATTTAAACACGTTTATTTTAAATTTTGCTTTGTAGAAACGCAAATGCGATATATTTCTATTTTAAAATTTTATTTTGAATTTTTAAGTATGCTTTTTTTCTCAGTGTATGAACCCGACCCTTTTATTTAATAGTTCAAAATCAAAAATTCAGAGTTATGTCAGGTTAAAAGCCAGATAGAAGCGAAACGTTTGAGTTATGGCAGATGCCACGCCTCTTTGTTCAATAATGCTCATATTGTGTGAAAATCAGTCTTGATGACAGTCGCCCTTCAACTTTATTTCAATATTTTAGTCATCATAAGATCCATGTTTTAGAGTTTTGGTTAATTTCTAAATATATACAAATGATGGTGGAGAAAGACGCAAGCAATAAGCAATAGCCAGCAGCAGCTAAACCAAGTTGCTACACTGAAAATATAAATTATGTACACGTTCATAAAAAACCTACATGAATATTGAGTTCACTAATAATGTGTACTTGCGGTGCCGGCCGTAGTCATGCCTGCTAAATGTATAGTATACGAGCCAACGAATCATGAGTTCAATCCTCACCTCGCACAAAAGTGTTTTTAAATAGAAATAACTTTTTCTATACGACCATCACCTCTCTGCAGACATTGACAAAACTCAGAGAGTAAACAATGCCATGTTGAACTTCTTGAGAACATGACCATTAGCCATTCGGAGTCAGCTTAAAACATTCAAGCACGACGAAAATCTGTTCTGCAGTTTCAGTTCAAGAAATGTTATTAAAAACACCGAACATGTTTCATTCGATTGTCTACAATTTAACCCAGATGGATTAGATATAAAGATGGAAGGTCGCCAATAATGGAAAATTTGGTAGTCTTAAAGCTCAACTCAGAAGAAGACTGACTTCAGTATGCAATATGACATGAGCCATAATAAAGGAATTGCACCGCATAGAAATACTGAGCGATGCCATAATAAGTATAGAAAAGTAAACAATATTCAACCTTGTCGGGGGTTTTGAACATATGCGATAATTTTGTAAGCGACCGCCTTCTAGGGACTATTTCCCGAAGTGGCAACCTTATGAGTAGAGATCGCAGTCGATGCATCTGCTTCTAGGGACAATTTCCCGAAGTGGTCTCCCCCCATAGAGCCCACAATCAATTTGAAACAACAAGGAGAGCATTGAAATGCCATGGTTGCTTAACTATCTCGCGGTCAGAGGGTTTTGAGCATAAGCGTTTATTTTGCAAAAAACCGCAGTCAATGTTCCATCTGCGTCGTCGTCTCGGCATCATTTCCTGAAGTCATCCCCTTACAAGAAGAGACCGCAGCTTACATGTCTTGCGTATGCGTCTAGGGTACATTTCCCGAAGCGGTCTTCTCCCGTAGAATCAATAATCAAATTGAAACAACAAGGAGAGCAACGAAATTGCATGGTTGCTTAACAATACTGAGGTCAGGGGGTTGTAAACAAAAGTGCTCATTTTTCCGAATGAAATGATCAGGGATCATTTCCTGAAGTGGTCCCCTTACATGAAGAGAC
Organism: Tetanocera ferruginea; assembly: GCA_958299015.1. Lineage (NCBI taxonomy): Eukaryota > Metazoa > Arthropoda > Insecta > Diptera > Sciomyzidae > Tetanocera > Tetanocera ferruginea. The sequence goes on along the minus strand of OY282640.1, from coordinate 33,853,941 downwards.
ATCAGTCTCTAGGGGCTATTTCCCGAAGCGGTCTCCCCCCAAAGATCGAAGATTCAACCAACTTTTACTAGAAGGAAAGTAACAGAAGTAACGAAGTAGCTTAAATGATTTGTCAGCCACGTGAAGTAAAACCTAGCGGTAGTCCCGTGAGGAGAATGGCGAGAGTATACAGTAGAGTGGATCGGCCTCCATACAAAAAAAAAAAAGTTTGAAAAAACCACCCTCTATTTTTTTTAAAAAAAGACCATTTTGGCTGTTTTTCCGGTGGTCCAAAAAAAATTATTTTTTGTTTTTAGAATCCTCTCGAGGTCATCTTTAAAATAGGGGGTGGTTTTTTCAAACTTTTTTTTTTACCCACTCTAGTGTACATGCACTGGCTTAGTACGTAGGCGCATTTCCAAAAACTATTTCGTCACTGGTATCTATGAAGATTCCAATTCCTTTTGAAGCACCCAAAAAGAAAAAACAAAAAAGAAACCAACACAATTCATCATAAGAAGCTCGGTCAAAGTCCCTTCAAGCGCTGAAATGGCCAATTCGATTTTGGTTTTGTATGTGTGCTTGTAAAGACTGTTCCAGAAAAAACAGTCCTTTTTTATTGTAAAAAAACCAATGATGTTTTTTTAAAAATTCTTTCAGTTTATTATTAAGTGAACATTACAAAATAAATGAAAATTTTATTTACACTGAAAAAAATACACTTAAAAAAAATTATGTACTTTTTGATTAAGGTTCTCCATTAGGTTTTTTACCGACCTTTCGTTGACCTAAGTGTATGCCCGACGGCAATTACGTCGAAATATTTCGATGTTTTTCGCAGTTCGATGTTTTTTTTTTATAATCAATACCAAAAAATCATAAATTTGGCCCAAGTGAGCATATTAGTTTTTTGACGAACAATCCCGAAATCACAAACATTATGCACAAATTAGGGCTTGATATCAAAAATATAATGGCATAGCTCAGAATCACTCCCAAAATAAATTGATTTGGGATTGTTTTCAGCTCAAATTTCTCTCCGCATAAGACCCCTCTCGGCGATTCGGTCGCGACTCTTCTCAGCGAATCTCTTACGACAGCTCTCGGCGATTCGTTGGCAATCTATCCGACGAATCGCTTTTATGGCCTCAGTTGCTTGCATTCGGCGATACTCGCATGACTCTAAACAATCGCAGGCGATTGTCTCTTCTTTCAATCAATTTTCTGGGCGATTCTTTTGGGGCAATTGATCATAATATTATCATAAGCTTTTTACCATTACAAATTCATGTTATTATTCTCAAAAATCTAACAGCGTATCTTATTTACTATAACCAAATATTCAATGCAAACAAATTTTTGAATTTCTTAAATTTTTAGTTTTTTTTTTTATATGTTAAACTATAAACAAAACTAAAATAATTATCATAAGATTAATGAGTGCAAATAATTTTCACATAAATCGTAACGTTTATAATAGAAGATTATAAAATATGTGTGTGGGTTCGTTCAATAGTTGTTAAAAATCAAGCAGTAAACAACGGTAGAATTGAACAGTTATTTACTAAGCCTTTCTTTCCATTTAAGCGCTCATTCAAATTTAATTTTATTAATCTCGTCTCTATTTTTACTAAATTTTTTTTTTTTTTTGTTTTTTCTGAAATTATCATAAGAACAGCTAAGAAGAAGCGTTTGTTACTTATATAAGAGTTCGAAAAAATCAACATAAAAGGTTGTCAAACTCTCAATAAAACGTCTCAACGGTAAGAATAAAAAAAAAAAATTAAAATAATATACAACAGCATTTTAAAAAAAACAACATATTGATAAAAGACTTTAGGCAATCATAGTCAATAAAGAGCAAGAAGATTGTATAACTTAACGATATATTTAAAATTCAAACATATATTTAGTATAACAAAAAAAGTGAGGCTCATTTGGAAAAAAATAAGTAAAAAAAGAATGAAAGATTCTTATTTTTATGAGAACAAATTCTTGAGTTTAAAGCATAATTATGGCTAATACTTGGCTAACAAAACCTCGTTAAATTTCACGACATGAACTTAAAAAAGAAGGAGAAAAACACATGTTTAACACATTTACAACGAGACTTACAAGGTTTTAAGAACCTGCTTGGCATTCGAAAAATTTATTTAAAAAAGTTCTCAGCTGAAGAGAATTTGATCAAATACTGACATAACATCAACAACAACACCAGCAACAACAAACAATACCACAGTCCAACGTTAGTCAATTAATTATCACTTTGTTGGTGTGTCTGTGCAGCTTTATAATCATTAGCAGCGCCTTAACCGAAAAAAACAAAAATCCCATCAAACTAATGCTTCTCGGTGCCTTTTAATATGCAGTAAAGGGTTCTTAAGCGACACCCTTAATCGACTACATTCAAGAAAGCCTTTCGTCTGGTAATCTACCTTGCTGAATATTGTCTGGTTAATATGCAGTTCCAATCCAGTTTTTCCGGAATTATCTATGTCTTTCGATTTAATGATTTTCTATTGATTTTTTCCCCACTGCATTATGCCGTGATATCAAAAACCATTAGCTTTGAATTTTCGTTGCATTTTATCTTTACCGCAGTAGCTAGCTTTTGTTGGGATTATTTTCAAGATTCTATAGGAATTATTAATTCAGCTCAAAGCGACCGCTTTTATACCTTCTACTGATGGTCGATTGCATTAAAACTTATGGCTGAATAAAATTTAGTAGCTTGGTTTTTGGAATTCACATTTAGATGTCATCAAAAGTAACTTAAGATGTTATTTGTGTTGCTGGTAAAAGCACTGCAGTGAGACAACATATAGTTACTGCAACAACAAACACAACAACAACAACAGCAGCAGCAACAATTAGAGCAATAAATACAAGCTGTTTTGCATGTTGTTGACATTTTTATAAGATAATAAAAAGCAATTGTCGGCGACTGCAAAGAAATCTAACCGCTTCTCGAGTGAGTATCTCTTGTTAACGATTTATCTAGAAAGCCATGAAAAAGACTGTTATTTACTTTAGTTTAACCCAAAAATGATAAAGAGCTTAACACATAATCTAAAAAAAACCAGAAAAAGAGTATCCAATAACATGAGTGACGTGAACTATTCATAATATTCATGTACAAAATATGCAAAAGAAAACAAGCAATATCAAAATGTTTGTGTACAAGATACAAGATACAACTAATTAAAAATTACGTCATTGCCACGACAAAATGCAAGAGAAACATGAATAATTCCTAATCTTTGTGAATAAAATTCATAAAATTCATGCACAAACAAATGGAGCACAAGTACTTTAAGGCGCTTCATAGACAAAAAACAAATGATTCGAGTGATTTTATCAAAATAAACCTTGGTTTATTTCATGATGATTCCCTAAATATTTTTACTGTAGCGATGGCTGTTTATGAGCTAGAATGGTTCTAAAACTAATAAGGTATATCTTCGACTTGGCCGAAGTTAAAATACCCCGACGGCCGATTCTTAAGGGTGGAAGAGATATTATTATTTTTATGTGTCTAAAAAACATACATAACAAATTGTTTTCCTGCATCTTAAATATAAGCCTTTTTATAAAGTTTTAAATTTTGGGGTTGTATGGGAGGTGGGCGTGTTAGTGGGTGGATGACGCCCATTTTTCTAGCATATCTCAGCTTCGACATAAAATACACAAATACCGAGTATCTGTTCTGTAGCTTAAATATTAGCCTCTTTATAGATTTTTCAATTTTGGGGTTGTATGGGAGGTGGGCGTGTTAATGGATGGATAACGCCCAATTTTCCAACACACCTCAGTTTTGACATTAATTACTTAAAAACCGAGTTTCCATTTTGTAACTTTAATACTAGCCTCTTTATAGATTGTTAAATTTTGGGGTTGTATGGGAGGTGGGCGTGTTAGTGGGTGGATGGCACCCTTTTTTCTAAAACACCTAAGTTTTGACATTAAATACTCAAATACCGAGTTTCCGTCTTGTAACTTTAATATTAGCCTCTTTATAGATTTTTCAATTTTGGGGTTGTATGGGAGGTGGGCGTGTTAGTGAGTGGATGACGCCCATTTTTCTAAAACATCTCAGTTTTGATATAGAATACACATATACCAAATTTCAGTATTGTAGCTTAAATATTAGCTTCTTTGTAGAGTTTTCAATTTTTGAGTTGTATGGGAGGTAGGCGTGGTTTTCATCCGATTTAGCCCATTCTCGAACTTGATCTTAGTTTTTTTTAAAAAAAGCTTAAATATCGAATTTCAGTACGATAGCTTCAAAACTGCGGCTGTAATCGTGTCGACAGACAGACGGACAGACGGACAGACGGACAGACAGACGAACATGGCTAAATCAACTCAGGTGGTGATGCTGAGCAAGAATATATATACTTTTCCATAACTACCACGCCTCCTTTTGGGCGTTACACACGTCGTGACAAAATTAATATACCCCTTACGCAGTACGCGTGGGGGTATAAAAATCTCTTTAAATTACGTTTTGTATGAATATTATTTGAAATGCTCTTTCAGTTAAATAAATTGTCACAAATAGTGTAAATTAGAGATATACAAAGTTCTTCATAAATTTTTTTGAAGAATTTGCCTATTCATTCAAGATAGTGGGAATTTTCAAAAATTTTGCATGTGATTTTTAGGTGATTTTTTTTAAATTTTTAGAACTGCTCTAATTTTTAGCTGATTTAGCATTTTGCAAGGTAGTGTTCGCGTTCAGGAATTTTGCGTACGACAGTTTTGTGAATGTGTTTTTTTACCATGGCCTTGTGTATGAATACACTAAAGACATGTTTAATTACTTGAAGCTTATGTAAAGACTGTCCCAAAAATAACTGTCCTTTTGTTTTAAGGTTATTTATAAAAAAGTGTTACCTCTATAGCAACATATTTGGTACCTAAATAAAGTATAAATATTGCATATTAGAAAAAAAATACTCATTAGTAAAATAAAAGAGCTACTGATAAGATGTCGTCTCAACAAGAAGAAAAGCGGAAAGCAATTATTTGCAAATACCTGGAAAATCCAAACACCACGTACAAAAAGAGCGCTAGAGAAGTTGGCGTGTGCGTAAAAACTGTCGGAAGGACCATACAACGATACAAACAGCTTAACCCTTTATCATAAACGCCAGGCTCAGGGAGAAAAAGTGGTCGGTCTAGCGTACCAAGCGGTGGCCCAGAACGTTACGCAGCTGTTTACTCAGAATCCAGGCACTAGGGTTCGTAATATGGCACCAAAAGCGGGAACATCGAAGTCAAGTGTTCAACGGATTCAAAAATTGTACAACCTAAAGAGCTATAAAGTACAATGAAAACTTTTTAACAAAAAAAAATCTACTTCAAAATCACTACAAAGTAAAAAATAATTTTAAATTACTTTTACTATTAATCGTGGTAAAATCTGATAATTTATTTATATACATTATTATATTGGAAATCTTATTATTCTTACTTTTCCTAATTTGTTTTATTTTTATCATAAATATATATTCTTTTTTTATAATATTAAACGCTTTGTAGTCGGCGCTAATCTTTATCATTAAATCCGGGTATTTTTACCATCACTACCCTAATTTCAACTTTTTTTATTAATTTTAGTTCAAAAGTAATTTTAAAAGGTTTGCATACATAAACATTCTCAATCAACTGTTTGAGTACCCAGTTGGAATATGAGTCTTCAAAGACGAAGTCTTCAAAGCCGTCTCGAAGACCAAGTACGCATACTCAGAGCGAATGCTGACGTTCTGAAAGACAAGTCATTATATTGTCAGCAACAAATAAATAAACAACTTTTAAGCAAAGAAATGAAATTTCTCTCACAAAAAAAAACAACCATGCACGGAGAGCGTATGATTTTGTTTATTCTATGCATCCGTTCTACAATACATGGACGCATGCCGTCCTTGAAGACATTTCAACAACATGTCTTGCAAGCCAAAGGGAATTTTGTTTGAAAATGTCTTCAAAGACACCCATAGAAATAGATCGATCCGTCTTGCAAGAAACGTCATCGTATTGTCAGCAACAAACTTTGAATATTCCCCCATAAAAATTTTTTCACTAATGCTCAGAGAGCAATTCAACTCTCGTCTCTTAACAAAAAAAATTATTTTTGTAAAGCTCAGAGCGAACGCTGACGCTTTGCAAGATACTCAAAAACATTTTTGAAATTAGTTTTGAATTTTGAATCACCGAGACAATTGTCAACAGTCAGTTGTAATTTAATTTTTATTCTATTTTCTGTGCAAATATTTTGTTGTGGCTTTCTCGAAGCGCATTTTGGTAAAATTTTATTATGAAATTATCAAATATCTTTTCTTCAATTTATTATTTAATATTTCAGAGTCAACTTCTGTCGACAGCTCAACAATCGATGAGTTTATAGCAGACCTCAGAAAAGACCTTACACTATCGAAAAATAAGCTGCACAAGCAGGACTTCAGAAAAAGAAATGCTGTGTCTGCAGGAAAATAGCCAAAGAAATAGTTTTTATAATAATTAATATTTGTGTTTTTTAATTAACTTTTAAACTATTTTTCTTTAGCTTGAGTTTGTTTTTATATCATTATTTTTTATATCATTTAATATCATTAATTTTTTTCTTATATTAAAAATAAATTCTAAAAATTAAAAAGCAAACCCTGTATATTTTCATGTGGCAGTCAACTTCTATCTCTCTCTCTCTCTCTTTTTCTCTCTCTCTCTCTGTTACGCTCTCTGAGCATAAACATTTCACTCACACAAAACAAAGCTATGCTCGGAGAGCGTATGATTTTGTTTTTAATATGCATCCATTCTGCAATACATGGACGCATGCCGTCCTCGAAGACATTTCGACAACATGTCTTGCAAGACAAAGTGGAATTTTGTTTGAAAATGTCTTCAAAGACACCGATAGAAATGGATCGATCCGTCTTGCAAGAAACTGACATGTCTGGAAGACGTCTTCGAAGACGGATCGACCCGTTTCCTGCTGGGCGATAGAAATGGATCGATCCGTCTTGCAAGAAACTGACATGTCTGGAAGACGTCTTCGAAGACGGATCGACCCGTTTCCTGCTGGGTAAGCTTGGAAAACTGACATTGAATATGCTATTGTGTGTTGCAGTTTCACAAAAAAACTGATTTTATTAGCGCCGTCTTCGAAGCTTTTATTGTCATAAAAAAAATAATATATTTATGATAAAAATAAAACAAATTAGGAAAAGTAAAAAAAATAAGGTTTCCATTAGATTTTACCACAATTAATAGGAAAAGTAATTTAAAATTATTTTTTACATTGTAGTGATTTTGAAGTAGGTTTTTTTTTTTGTTAAAAAGTTTTTATTTCTTTCTTTTTAGAGAAAATTATAAATTTTTAAAAAGGTGTATAAAATAATTAAACACCAATTATTTATGCTCATAATATTGAAAATGCTTGTCTGTCGTTTTTTATTCTGTTCTTTGTCAGTATATTTATCAGTACCTACTCTTGTATTTTCATCAGTACCCCAATGTTAATATTGACTGAAATATAGTGTTTTTATAAATGTGAAAATTTGTCGAATTTCGCCCCCCTTTTTCATAGTGTTTTCAATAATTCTACCCATTCTAACAATGAATTTGATCACCCTTAAGTCAATATTATACAGTTTTTTTACACACTGCCACACCTCTTAGTCGAATAACGCCCAATTCCTCGGTAGTAATTTGTAATAATTGTGCCTACGTCTGTACTTCATTTCAGTACCCTAGTGTCAGTATTCGATTTAGTGTTTTCTAATATTGCCATACCCTTTTGTCGAATGACGCCCACTTTATTGACAGTAATTTGTTATAAGTGTGCCTACCTCTATACTAAATATCAGTACTCTAGTGTCAATTTTGTTCGAGATATATTGTGTTTCATATATTGCCACACCCGTTTATCAGACAACGACCACTTTATTGAAATTAATTGTTTTATAATTGTGCCTACCTCTGTAGTAAACTTAAGTACTCTAGTGTCAATATTGTTCGTGATAGAGAGTTTTTCTAATATTGGCACACCTCTTTGTTGAATAACGCCCACTTAATTGACCGTTATTTTTTATAATTGTACCTAACCTTGCATTTTTGCTATAAATGTCAGTACTGTAGTGTCAATATTTACTGAGATACAGTTTTTGTTTATAGTTACACGCCCCTTTATCGACTACCGCCCACATTATTTGCTGTAATTTGTTATACTTATGCCTACCTCTGTACTAAATTTTAGTAACCTATTTTCAATAATATTCGAGATACAGTGTTTTTTTTAATAAAAATTTGCAGTAATTGTGCCTACCGTTGTAATAAATTTCTGTACTCTTGTATAAATATTATTCGAGAAACAGTAATTGTCTTATAATGCCACACCCCTTTGCCGAATAACGCCCACTTTTTTACAGGAATTTTCAATAATTGTGCCTACCTCTGTTTTTAATTTCAGTACTCTAGTGTCAATTTTATTCGAGATACAGAGTTTTTACAATATTGCCACACCCTTTTTTAGAATTACGCCCACTTAAGGGATCGTCATTTTTAATATTTGTGCCTTTCCTTGTAATTTAACTGTGCATTTTATTACCCTAGTGTCAACATTTACTGAGATGCAGTGTTTTTCTTATAGCTACACGCCCCTTTGCCGAATACCGCCCACTTTCATAGACGGGCACCTCCGCGTTGATGATCTCTTTATGTTGACAAAAAATAACGGTAATCGGGCAAGTACTTTAGGAGTAATCGATGTACATACATTCTCAAAAAAAAAAAAAAAAAACAAAAATAAAAAATAACAGAGAAACCAACTAACTTGAGAACCTCCTCCTTTTTGAAGTCGGTTAAAAATTGGTCATTGCTTTTCAAACTGTGATGTGTAATTGAAGCAACATTACAAGTTTTTAGCGAATATATTCTGTTGTAGATCCTTATTATAATAAAATTTTCATGTAGTACTGTGATATCTTATTTAATTTAAATCTTTGAGCATTAGAGCTAGAGAAGGTGAATTAGAGCTCCTTTATTTAATATGAAAACCAAAAGTAATGGGAGTTAACAATTTTTTTTTGTAACGTGAGTTACCGCATCATTTTTGGGTTATTTTAAAAACTTTGATTTAATATTGCTGTCTTTTATAAAGATACGAGTATACATGTTGTCTAAAAATGGTAACGCGAGTTACCATTTATTTTTTACTGGGTTAATATTATGGTATCACTGAATTTGTATAGCAATTTCTTATATAGAAAACCCATTTTTTTTATAAAAAGAGCACATGTTTTTGTTAATTTAAATAATTAAAAGTAAAAGCAAGCGAGTTACCATGGAATTCCCCAATACATAAAATTCCACTTTTAAAAATTTCTAAAATCATGTATTATACTTGATTTTGATGTTACCAAAAATTAATTTTTATTTTCGTTTGGGATTTCTTGTTTTTTTTTCTTTACCTTAAGGAGGGACATAACATTCGCGGCAGAGAAAACAGAACTTTTTTTTTAAAATTCATAACTCACAATCAGTCAAAAACAAACATTTTTCCAAAATTTTTTATTATTGTAGAGAATTAACAAATTACAAGAAAAAAAATTAAAAAAAAAATTTATTTTTCACTCCAACATGGTTTTATAGAGCTCCAAACTGGCGGCAGAGAAAAAAACGGGGCCTCGTGGTGGCAGCGCTTCTTCTTTAAATCACAACAAAATTGGTTATCGTATAACAGGAGCTTTTTTTCAATTTTTTTTTTAAATTTTTGGTGATGTTCTAAATTTGAAAATGTGTTTTTTCGAAAAAAAACATTGACTTTAAAAATTCATAAAAAAGCGAAAAAAAAATTAAAAAAAGCTCGTATCATACGATAGCGAACCGAGATTAAAAAAAAACCAAAAAAAATGTCGTCAAAAAATAAACCCGCTAGTGCCGCAACCAGAACGAAAAACATGGTTTCGAGATAAAAGCGTTCAAAGTTTGTGAACAAAGAAAAATAAAAATACGTTCTCACTAATCCGGCTGTAACTTTTGAACCCGTAAGAATTTTTCCATGAAATTTCATCGATTCAAAAAATCGATTTCAAAACATGTCAATGTCATGTCCCCCCTTAGGGAGTATTTTTTTTTTAAATTGTAGGAAGCCTTATGGTTAACATATCACGAAATCCTTTCGTGTAAAGTACTACAATGAGTCAAGGAATACTTAACACCGAGTTTATCAAAAACTTTTTTTATATAAACCGACCAGTCTTAATACATAGTCATCCGTCTTACTATACATGTGTATATTACATATAAATATTACAACTTTATAACAATAGAGAAAAATATATGTACGTATATTTTACGTTTGAACTCTCGTCTCGTCAACAGCTATAAAATGCTGTACACAGTACAATTCCCAGGCCTGTCATAGACCTTCATGTTAATTAGTCGGTTTATTACATTAAGATTTAAGGTCGAACTAATAGACAAACAGACAGACAAACATACAAAAAAATAAACAATAAATTATGAATTATGCTTAAAAATGTGTTAAAGAAAAAACACCATCAGTTTGATTTATTTACTTCAATATGCATCGATATCTAATTGTGTAGATGACACTGAAAACAAAATGACACAGCAAACAGAAGAAAAGGTCATTATCTAGCTAGACTTCCTGAGGAATTGCTGAAGGCAGTAGTAGTTCATCATTTTTCGGCTCCACTTAAGCAAAAAATATAGCCATGTATTTTTATTTGTTTAATTTTTTTTTTTCAAACATCCGGTGAAAATAGTTATATAACTCATATGAATATTAAAAACTATGACAGCATTGAAAACAGAAACAAAAGCAAAAATAAAAACAACAAATTTAGATGAGCAAAATACAGCTTTGACAACACTTACCATGTAATAATTTTAATAAATAATATCCGTTGTGATTTATGTAAATTTATAAATTTTTATAAAAATACTAAATCTGCGTTATTGGAACTGCTTAACAATTTACACACAACTGCAAGTATTTTGTAAAAAATGCGCAATAAAATTGTTGATGAACAAATAGATAAGAATTTTTATTGCATTTATTTACACGCTGCAATTAATCATTGATGATGTGAGAGCAAAAAAAATAAACACTTATGAATACCAGCAGCACATCAGCTGTGGCATAAAATCTACTGCTTTTTGTTTTTTTTTTAAACACTTCACAATGCTATGAAAATAATTTTCTTATTTTCAAAGGTTAGCAGCAGCACCTTGTTTGTCCTGTGCGCTTCCTTTAAGCAACTTGTAAATATTTATTCTATTCTAAATAAACAGGAAATTTACACTTGATCGTCAAAACGTGTTGTTTTTATTTTTATTTTGTTTATTTCTCGTTTCTTGCTTTGGTGTAAATAACACGCATGGTATCGCGACAGTACAAGCAGCACTTTTTTCTCACACAAAACTATCAAAAAAAATTCACAAAATTAGTTACGCATGCGCAACGCCACGAACAGACAATGTCTTACAACGAACGCAGTTTGAATAAAACTGAAGCTGAAACCTCGTTGATCGCACCCAGTCGCATTCAACTGCGGCGTGGTGGTTGAATTTGTTGGATGCTAGAAGAAAACATAGCAAAACAAAAAAAAAAAAAAATTAAAACAACTAAAATGTTTACATTTCGCTCAATCGTTCAGTCGAATTGTTGCTGTGATGCGGTTCCGATTCTAAATGTATGAATGAATGTGGCCTTAAATGGAAAAAAATAGTGACGGAAATGCATATAGTTATATGTTCGATTGAAACATGTATGAAGACGTGTGCAACTTAATGATAAATATTATTAAAGATTTATATATATTAAAAGCATTTGTGAATTTAAGTACATTTTTTTGAGTATTAAAACGAAAAACAAATTATATTTTATTAGAAAAACACGATTTTGATTCATTTATTTATTTAAATATAACTAAACGACTAATTTACAAATCATATTTTGCAAAAAAAACATAAGTAATCAAAAGTTTAGAATTCAAATCAGAGGGAACCTCTCTCATTCTGATCTTCTAAATAATGGTATTCTCCAATATTAAACAATATCTGTGATTATTTTCATCATAGCTTATGACGAAATCAATAACCTAATCGCCAAATATAAAAGGGATATTCACGATGTGGTATATTTACACTTGTATTGTGTATTTTTGATAAATTTGATATTTGAAGTAAATTTATAAAAACGAAATGTTAAGTGTTCAAAATATAACCCAGCAGCAAAAATACAATGACGAAACCTTATTGTATTCCTTGTAAATTTCGTTACATATTTGATCAACGGATCAGAAAAGCTTTTCGACTCAACGTGGATGAAGGTACTGGCTGGTTTGTGTGTTTATTTAACAAAAGTTAATTTAATTTAGTACTTCGTTTCAATACTTTTATTTTATCGTACTGCTAAATGATGAACTGCCCGACTTTAGTGAAGGTTTGTTAACAATGCGTTGAAAATATTGTACATTTTGTAAGAATTAATTATAAAAACACCACATCGTGAATACCCCTAATGTAAATTACAAAATATTGCTATGTATGCCGACGATATCATTTTATTCATATTAAACGTGTGTGGACGTTTGAGTTATCTGCAGTTTCGATGATATTCATTGATATATTGTTCGTCGAAAAACATGGAAGTGCTTTTAAACTGTCATATTGTAATATAGTTATAAATAACATAAAATTTCTTAAGATTCTTGATTTAATATTTCGTAAAAAACTTTACTTTCAGACAACATTGTGGTTACATTAATATGGCTTTATACCAAATTATCCTTAAGATTATATACAATAAAATATTTATCATCAAATCATATCTATGTACATATTTCACCCTAAATTTATGCTACCATTACTGCCATCTATTATTGACTATTGCCTACCGGTTTATGCTTTAATCAATGCCTTAGGCCCTACGACAGTGCCGTTCGAAGGAGCCTCCAGATTTTTCCGACATTTCCTCTCAAAAACTTGTTCGCTGTATCTGGCCTTCCAGATATTTATAAGCGAATCCAACACTGCTGCCTTCACCTCATACCAAAATTGTACTGCTCAACCTTCTCAATTGATTAAGCGAGGTTCGTTTTGAAATTGTCCGGTTTTTTTTTAATCATAAAGTAAACAAAAATTTTTTTTTAATTTTAGTTGGCAATCTTTACCTGAAGTTTTTGTGTGTATAGCTTGGTTGGGCCCAATGTTGATTTATTTAAGGTTGCGTACATTTTTTGACGCATCCTTATTTTATGTAAACAAAAATATTTTGACGTTTGCAGAGTAGGGTTTTGTGCTGCTCGAGAAAAAAAAAAGTATTTTTCAGGGTTTTGTGCAGTTTTCTGTTTTATTGTTTACACACTAAGTCAAGATGTGTTAAAATTTTGATTTTTGTCAAAATTGGAAGTAAAAGTGGTTTTTACGATCACCGTTGTCCAATGCAATGAAAGTTTCGAATATGAAAATATTTATTTGGTCTGTCTTTCTTGATTTTCTTAATATATATTTATTTCATTAAACCTTTTTTAGGGCAAAGTACTGAAATCCTTCAATCAAAACTAAAATTATGGGGGTAAATCAAACTCAATGACTTAATTTTATCAGGACATCCGAATAAAAAAAGGACCAATAAAAGTACTAAACAAAAATTTTAGTATTCTATTTACCAAATAGTACTACAAAAAAATACCAATAGTATTATATTCAGGCAACCGTGTCACTTCTTTACTCAAATGACTACGCTCTTTTGCTCTCATTTCAAAATAAGGGTGCCGAAATGAGAAAACGTCAAAAATGTTTGCAACCTTATATAAATAAGCCTTGGGTTGGGCCTTTATTTTGGCAAATAAAATAGATTTACGTCAATTTATTAACTTAATTATTGGATTAAAAATATTCGTACTTCATTTGCATAGAAATGATTCAGACGTTTTGTAAGTTTTTACGAAATACGACTTTAAGAAGTGAGATGCGAAGTGCGATGAAGTAGCTCAATAATTTTTAATTTCAATTTTTATTCAATTTTCATTTGAACTTGACACAAAATTATGACTTGTATTCCATTTTGGTGATAATAAAAATCTTCATCTTTTCTTATCTTATCTTATCTTATCTTAAATAAAATCTTATATAATAAGATAACTTATATTATAATTATTCTTATATAATAAGAATAACTCTTATTCTAATATTTAAAAATTATTTTAACCTATTTTCCAATTTCGTTTACCTTCTTTTATTGCAGGAGCTGCGTACACTTATCTGTAAAACCAAACAAAAAAAATTTCTTCTCTGAGCAATAACTGAAATTTTATAAGCAAAAATTGCAAAAATTAAAAAATAACTGGTGAGTTTTAGTTTTAAGAAGCTGAATTATATAACATCAAAACTATTAAGGAGTAGTATTAATACAATACATATTTTTTTTTAGCAAATCTTGAAATGTGAAGTATGTATCAGGCCTGTAGTCCAAAAAAAGCTTTGGTGTTCAAACCCCCACCCCCCTCCCATAGGTACCCAAGAGTAGACAAAAAATCAATTCAACTCAAGCAAATACAAACAAATGATGAAAGTTTTTCTTAAAAAAAAATTAATGTAAATATGAAACATTTAAATGTTTTTAAAATAAAGTTCATTAAGTGTTCAAGACATTTATGTACACTAAGGGAAAAAGTTATGTAGTCAGTACAGAGACAGCTATGTAAAATCTATGCACTGCAACTTGTATGAGAACGCAAAAAGAGCAGTATTTACTGAGTAAAGAGAGCGTGTACTGACTACATATCAATTTATTCACTTTTTAAAATGAATAAAATATGTATTCAATACATCATGTTATGTGTTGAGTACATAGCAGACTTCAATAGATACAAGCAACGTGTACTCAATCAACGTGTTATGTAATTTTTTACAAAAACTTTACTCAATACATAAAATATAGACTCAGCACACGTCCCCCTTATACGATTGAAGTGACACATTTATTCAGTACATAACGTATGGACTCAGTACACGTATCTCTTGCACAAAATTATGTACTCCAAATATGTAATGAGTAAATTATGTATGTACTGAGTCAATAATTTATGTAATACGTACATAAGATCTTTACCCATTACATAAAATTATTTGTAACAGTTTGCGATGAGTACAGTGAGCATGTACTCACCACATACAACCATGAATTCACGACACATATTTATGCGTTGAGTACATAAAATTCTTTATTGACTACATAACCGCTTGAAAGCATTATGTAGTCAATAAAGATTTAAACATGTACTCAATACATGAAAAATGTAAAAATGAGTGCAGAAAACTATGCGATGAGTACATAAATTTATGTATTGAGTCCATAGGTTTTTCCCTCTGTGTAGAATGCGTATATTTATGTAAAATTAAAAGTTCGCTGATTAGAAATCTGAAAACAGATTTTAAGAATGCAAAAAGTAACTTAATATATTAAAGACAAGCCCCGTTCTCCGTGCGCTAAATCACTCAAACTGTTCATAATTATACTAGTATGCTTTTTAAAACTTGTTCAGCTTGAACCAGAAGCCATTCTAAAATTATGCATTGGAAATCTTACAGCGCTTCGTACGTTCTATCCACCAAATGAACCAGAACCTGTTCAGTCTGGCTCCGTACCCAATAAGGTTCAAACTGTTCATTCTTGCTATAAAAGAGCTTTTGATATAAAAACAAATTGTCAGCCTAAAAGTATGCACACAAAATTTAATTGAATTTAATCAGTTACAACAGCTTGACAACGACTGCAACACAACAACATTCGAGGTGAATGTAAATATGTTGTTATATTGTTTGCAAAATAATTATTTTAAATGGAATCCGTCGAGGGACGGGCTTTTATACTAGTACCTAATGAAATAGACAAAAAATTAAAAATTTGATAATTATAAAATATATCATTATCAAGAAACACATTCCTACCCTGAGAAAAAAAAATACTTTAAAATTAAACAAAAAATTTTTGAAATTCAACATTAATGCGTTTCTACAAAACAAAATTTAAAACAAGTGAGTATAATTTTCAATTATATAAAAACAATTATTTCAACTTTATACTCCTTTCTTTTTTTAAATTTTCTCTTATTATATCTTTGATATATTAAACAAAATAACTATGTGAATACAAAGACATTTTTTGAATTGGTTTAAGAAATATCGATTATAAGATAGAATAAAAACTAGTCAATTATTTAAAATATTGAAAATGCAAACTTCATCGAATTGAGTTAGCATTTGGTATTCCGAGGGTTCCAAAGGTAGCTGATTATGAATCTGATGCCAAGAACTCGGAAAAGCTAAAGAAGTGCCATCGGAAGAAATTATAGTTCAAAAAATTTGTTTTAAATTTTTAAAATTTTTGTTTAAAATTTTTTTAAAAACAAAAAATTTTGTTTTGAATTTAACTTTAAAAACAGTTGTATTTAAAAACAGTTGTATTTAAATTCGTTTGATATGAAGAAAATTGCATTAAATTTAAACACATATTTCCCTGAGAATATACACATATTTTTAAACTTTAAGCATGTTGAGTTATGAAATTTATGTTTATGTTAGACTATTATGCGAGGGTTGCTATGGGCCGCGGTTCGATTCCTGATTTTATATTAATATTTGCTTGTATAAAATTTTAAAAACAAAAAAAAACTAGAGTAATCCAGTAGCGGAATTCCCAAAAGTTAACGATTGGTAATCGTTGTCACTTCAATCTGTTCAATCCTAACTCAGCACACTGGAATCTCTTATTACCCATAATTTTTGTTTTTGACATAAAATATACACTTCTACGATATATTTTTTAACGTAAATTTTTGAACAATTAAACTTATATTTTATTTATAAATATGTACACTTTTACTTGGGAACCACAAAAAAATCAGTCAAATTATTATTTGTTTGATATAAAGAAGTAACCACTTCAAAATGCCCAGAAAAATTTATTGGAATTTATTTTTTTGGAATTAATATCAATCAAAATAAGTTTTTTTCAAATCGAGCTAATGAAACTTGTAGATAAAGTGTTATCTTTTACTTAAAGATCGATATAGTGCAATTGAATTGAAGAATTAATCATGAACGTAACAAGAATACCTGAAATAAACATTGTTTTGAGTTAAAGGGTAGCTGCTAGTTTCACTTTAGGTTCGAGTTGTATCTGTTTGTTTGAGTTTGAGTTGCAAGTGTGAAATATGGCTATAGATATAAATAAATAGAAGATGCATCTTTCTCTATTTCATTGCGATAATAAAAATGTATTTTTTTTCTTGAGCTAATGAAACAAGTGAAAATGCTTTACGGCAGCCAATAAACACAACAATCACAAAACAGGCTCACAAAACAATGAAATGCATTCTAAAAGCAGCTTTTGTCTAGCGCTGCCTGCGCTTCGCTCAAATAAGACGAATAAGGCAAGCATAGCTACTATGCAACAGGTGTCATAAAAAAGTACAACATGTAATTGCAATTAGGAATTCGAAAACTATCTATGACAGGTAAAACAATAAATCTAATTACTGAGTTGTGATAGCCAGCAGTTAAAATGTTTCAATTGTAAAAACATTCCAACAAGAATTTGCTGACATTTCAGCAAACGAAAAAAAAAAAAAAACAAAAGAAAAATATATTTTTTTAAAGATGTATGTTTTTAAGCTTACAGCAGCAGTGCTTCAAGCCATAAAAGCTTTAAATATCAACCGCTTTCATTTGGATTAGCCGGTAAAACAAAAGACTTAAGACACAAACTTGTTGCTGACTAAATCCAAGCCTCTTGTCTCTAAGGCAAGACTTGTTTAAATTTTAATTAGAATTTTTGTTCTTCTTATTCTTCTCTCTAAGTTCTTATTACTTTATTAAATTGACTCATCTCTATGCGTTAGACTTGTGCCTATTTTGGCTTGAAACGCCGCTTAAATGTCAAAACTTACAAAACTGGCTAGTTATCCACCCACAGCTGGGCTGCATTTCTTATTGTTCTGTTTGTTTTTATTTATAAAATTTTTTTAGTATTATTAATAGTTCTCGCTCTTTTGCTTACGTTTTCATTTTCATATTCTTTTTGTAAATTGTTAGATATCCTAATGACAGCGTTGCCATCTATCACTGTTGATTAAGTTGCCTCGTGTTTATGGCTTGAATAACTAATTTTTCACAAACAACATTTTTGGTGTTTGTGTTATTATTATATTTTTATGCTTTCCAGATTGGTTGTTTGTTTTTTTTTTCATTTTAAATTTTAATTTCTTATTTGTTTTGTTCACTGTGTATTTTGTTAACTGCTGTGTACGCTGCATTTAGATTGCAAATTAAATCATCACCCACACGATTTCATATGTTAATTTCTGTGACTGAATGTTTCTTTGATATTTTCAAATGACTTCAAATTATTTATCATTAGATGAGTGGTTGTCAATTTTGGCGGTTTTTGTTTTTTTTTGAGCAAATGGTAAGAATGTCAAATAAGATATCCAGATTTTTATTAATTTTCATGTCTTTTTCAATGATTTAGAGTCTTTCAACATTTATTTGAACGCACGTTCGTTTTGGTATCGTCACATTAGTTAGTGGATTACATTTTTTTTTGTGAAATGTTATGAAATAGTTGCGTGATTTATTCAAAGTAGCACTAAAACGGCCTACATGGTAAATTTAAGAATTTATTCTCTAAAGTGCAGCAATATGAGTGTTTCAAGTTTTAAATGAAAATCAGTAAATCAAAATTAACACAGTTTAAAATTTTGCTTGAGCCCATAAATAAGGGTTATTCGCTTTTGCAGCATAAGCAGAACAACAACAACAACTACAACGAGGCACTAGACGCCCGAAGTCAATTAAAACTATCAAAATAAGATCAGCAACACCCAACAACAATGTGCTTTTTTCATGCCGCTTTGCTGTATTTGTAGAGCATTCTTTTAGAAGTGTCACGCATGCGCAACAAACACAGCATCATTAGCGCTGTACACAGACTTTTACAACCCTCTGAAAGGGTTGTATTTACTAGGGTAGCCACAAATAACAGCAAAGTTGTAAAGTGCTTGAAGCGTGTTGTTGCCATTAATTACAAAAACAAAAATCAGTTCAACCAAGCATAATATCATATAAATCATATTCAGCCAAAGTATTGAAAAAGGAACATCATTAAATATGAAAAATAAATTAGCTAAAAATCTGTAAAAATAACAGACGTGGCACGAGCTGGTTAAAAATATAGAGCGTGTGTCAAATTTGCATCGACGGTGAAGTTTTTAAAGTGCATAAATTGTTGCTTTTGTTGTTATTGTTGCACTTAATGAGACCGACTTGTTTTATGACCTTTTTTTATAATGAATTTCAATCAAATATGCGGGTTTGTAAATAAATTTAAATTTGAAGTGTCACAAACAGACTGATATAAAAAAACAGAATGAAATACTAAAAAGTGCCTACAGTTACAAATATAACCTTATGGCCAGTATATGACGACCTTTCAACTTCTATTTAAAAAAAAACCCTCCCAAAAACAAACTGAACGAATGTGTTTAAGTATAAGATTTGTTCTCAAAAGAACTTTGCTTATGATACATAAATGAGCTCGTATTCGGGTGAAATTTCATCTTACACTACAATACAAATTTCTGTATCCAATTTTGGATTTAACTTTTTTTTAATACCGAAAACAATTCACAAAAAGCCAGGCTAAAAAACTTGATATCTTGATTAACCAACATATTCGTTGCTTCGATCAAAATGTTCGCTCCGAAAGATTCGGTGGGCGTTTTTCAAAAGCTCTCTCCCAGTAGAGGACTCCAATTTTTCACCTGTTGTGGGCACTTAATTTTTTTCTTGGAAATCGTGTGGGTCGACTTCAAAACTCCATCGAATGCAAGAAGTGCCATCGGCCGGTGCATTTGCGGTGTGCTGACATGCATGCCAACTATTTATTACTGAAAAATTGCGATTCTGATACGCACTATAAATAAGTTAACCCTGGATCACTAACCTATTGCTAAGTTGCGTCACAACTATCTCTGTGCGTTTTCCAGCCACAAAAAAATTCTCAATTATAAGGATAAAATTGCTAAAACCGAGGAAATGTGTTGGTTTTAAAAAATTGTAGATTATTTTCGCCATTTTAAAATATTTTGTTACAAAAAAAGGGTGTTTTTGTGTAAAAAAAAATTTTTAATAAGTTCATGTTTCAGTTAAAAAAAAAAAAAATATGTGACTGGGTGGATTCTACCCTAAAGCCTAGTACTCTGTGAAAGTTTCATGTGAAATTTCAATCGAATCTCCATACAAAAAACGATAGCTGTGAAATATGGGTCGAAATTTTCATATGTTCGTCACAATAGTACTCTGTTCCATGACAGAATAATAAGGTAGGCTCATATTTTTACGGCTGCTCAAATGTCTAATTTTACACTAACAAAGCTGTGAGGTGCTATAAACGTCAAGCGAAAAGGCAACAACAACAATTAGAAAACTTAAATTCGAACATCTGAGTTTTGACATCTAGCTCACTTTCTCTCCAATATGCGCCTACCTTGTTATTCTATCATGCTCTGTTCCGATACTGGCAACATTTCTCTTGAACTTATTATTTTTCTCTTTTTTTAAAAGTAAAACATAACTTTTTCAAATTTTATAATTTCTAAGCAACAAAATTTTTGTCAGAATTTTGACGCAACAAAAAAATTAATGTTGCCAGCAAAATTTCATGCAAACGAACAGTATACAAGGCCTAGGGTTAGTGATGGAAGTTTAATTTACATATTTTTAGTTTATTTCTCGCTCGTCTAGTTTTTTGCTCTGAAACATTTTTGCTAATTTTCGTTGATTATTGCCACTGAAGGCTTTAAAAATATATAATTTCAATTGTTTTTCATGTTTTCGATGATATTTCTCTTTATATTTTCCCAATTTCA
Organism: Tetanocera ferruginea; assembly: GCA_958299015.1. Classification (NCBI taxonomy): domain Eukaryota; kingdom Metazoa; phylum Arthropoda; class Insecta; order Diptera; family Sciomyzidae; genus Tetanocera; species Tetanocera ferruginea. The sequence continues at coordinate 33,832,996 of OY282640.1, read as the reverse complement.
GGGTATTTTCTAAAGGTGCCCACAGTCAGGAAAAAAATGTTGTTATATCAAGCACATCATGGGTTGAAATAACGTATTTCACTATTAAATACCAGCCAACAAATGAAACTTTCAAATCAACAGTCGGTTGACTGTTGGTCTATAGAATACAAAACCCATATACTTATATACTTAAAAACGTACTCACTGAAATTTTATCACTGCTTTGAAAGTTCAAGTTTAGCCGAGTGTGCTGACGTTTGCGACTTGTACACGACTGATCTAGGTTCGATTCCCGACAAAACCAACAACAATTTTTTTTATTTGAAATATATTTTTTTTAAATAGAAAATTAAATGTACAATTTTTTCAAGATTTACCAAATAGTTAATGAAGCAGCATTAGAATTTTAATTATTTAATGAAAATTATTGATACTTACACTGCTAGGATACGAACCCACGACCTGCGCATGACAGTCTAGAACACTTCCACTGAGAAATTGATAAACAAAACTTATTTAAAAACTATAACTCACAAGCTAAAACACAAACAATTTTTTCTAAATTTCTAAATAATGACATTTTCAAATAGGTTTGAAATTTTTTTAAGACTCTTTTTTTTATCTTTTAAAATATTGCCCAACTTGTGATCGTATACGTGAACATTATTTGAATCTGATTTATGAAACAAAAAACCATTGATTAAGAAAAAATTTTTGAGTATTTAACGTGCTAAGCACGTGTAAAGTGAAGTGATAATTTTTTTATAAAAACACATATTTTATAAAAAAAAATGAAAACGGAGTACACAGTTGAATTAAATCAGCAGAAAATTAAAAAAATTTACAGGATTGTGATATGCTTGTAGAAAGTCAAGTGCTCGGTTTTTGAGCAAAAATACCGAATCCTCCATATTGATATGAAAATTCACTTCTGAAGCACATATGTATACAAGATGAACCAGCGTCACACTCAGATCAGAAAAATTTTTTATTTTCTTATCCTATTTCTTCAAATTTATTCATAAATAACTTTTCTCTCCAAATGCAAATAAATACAAATTTAAAAATTACATTTTTTTTCTTTACATTTTTTTTCCAAATTATATACATACTAGTTCTATCCCGTCAAAAATGACGGTACCAGTTATAATAAAGGAAGAAATATGAAATATTGATTTTCTTTAAGCTGAAATAGAAATCAACCATGGTCACATATTCGATTTTAAATTTTGGAAATATAAATTTTTAGTTTCAAATTTTTTAAAATGCCTTAAAGTAAAAACGGAAACCATAGAATACGACGAAAACTAAAAACGGAAACCATTGAAGGTGCGAAAAGATATGTTTAAAAAAATTGTATGAAACTGAAAATTTCAATATTACAAAAATATAAAAAGTTTTTGAAGTTTCAATAATTCACAAAACAAAAATGCCTAAAAATATGCTATGAAATTTAAAAAAAAAATCAATCGTTCCGCACTCACATTTTATGGAATTATGTTATAGTAATAAGCAAACTTTTATAGCGTTTTCTTTTCTCAAAAAAATTTTGAATTTTTTCTGTCCTGTTTGATTTTTTTGCATTTTTTTTAGTTCTTTTCTCAAATAAAATTCTGACCTTTGAAATTGAATCGTGTTCATTTCTCGAAAATTCTGACCTTAAAAATAGAAAAAATGCAGAATTTCTGCCCTCTCTACTTCGACGGTTCAAAAAATTCTGACCTCAATTGCTACCAACTGAATAAACAAAATAAATGACATATGTGAAAATAGTTAACGTTACAATTGACAGTTCAGAAAAGATTGAGCTCATCTACGGAAAACGTCAAAATTTTTCTATGAAAAACAAAAATTAATTTTTTTTAGCGAGAAAAAATTTTTGAATTTGAAGTTCTAAAAAACATTTTGCATTTTTTGTGAAAAACAGGTCAGAATTCTGTGGAGAAAACACTATTAGATTCAGTACTTTTGAAGTTATAGCAGCAGCAAATATGGTGCAACTTCTTTTTTTTACATAAATTATCCCGTGTCAAGAAAGGGGGTCATTTGCGAAAAATACAATTTTTTCCTTGTTTTAAACTAAGAAATACAAATAACCAAAAAATAATATTGTCCAGCTAGCTTATTCTAAACGAAACACTGTGCGTCGCTGTAAAAGTGGCTCTCATCGGAGTGTACTCTAAAGATTTCAACTCCAGTTCTTTCCTCCATTTTAGAACCGTCCAAATACCACAAAAGATCGTTTTTAAATGGAGTTAGTTTTTCGTGTTCCCAGTTAGATCCAGATAATGACGATGAAGTTTTTGTTAAAGCAGCTTTTGGGAGCATGTCATCTTAAGGCATACAGACTTCTCTTTCTCGATTTAGGGTTATAGAGCGGGAGAAGTGTCCATTGGAGAGGGTGGTTGGTGAGGTTTGACTCCATCTGAATGTGTATGTGAATAAGTTCAAGTCCTAAAATGACGTTGAAGGCCGCTGTTGGGGTGTACCTGATACAGCCTGCCATACATATTCCTGCATATTTTTTAACTCGTTCTAATCGCTTGATGGTTGATCCTTCTAGGGTTTTCGGCTACCACACTACATACGCATATGATAATGTGGGTCTGGTGATTAATGCGTAGAGATTGTACATCATTCATCAGTTCTTACCGCACATTGTTCTATAGGTCAAGAAAAAGGCTTTTGCTCTGCTTATAATGCGGTCTATGTGAAGGTTCTAGGAAAGTTTACTTTTCTGAGTTGGATATATCCGGTAAGTTAAGATTAATGACTAACACCATTTTGTAAAAGGCACAATACATGTCTTTCTGGGGTTAACTGAGAGGCCTTCGTTTGAACCCTATTTCTGTACCGTGTTCAGTGCTGCTAGTTGAACGTCAGATACTGTACTTTTAAAGCTTTCTCGTATGAGGAATGCTTCTTCAAAGGCATAACCAACCACATCTACCGCAGTTGCTTTGAGTTCAACTAGGAGCCTATCTACAACTGGGGACCAAGGCAGAAGTGAAAGGACGTCTCCTTGCGGACATCCCCTAGTTGAAATTGCTTTGAGGGAAGTCATATCCCAGCAGGTCTGGATAATGCTAATGCTTAGTGTCGTCATAATCAACCTGCCTATGACTGTTGGTATATTAAGGTTATTAAAAATTTTTCTAGTGAATCATAAGAAGTATTATTGAAAGCTCTTTTGATAGGAAAGTAACAATACATATTTTCTTGCAGTCGATAGATTTTTCAGTTGTGCTTACAAGGTCTTTTAGCGCTGACTCTATAGATTTGCCAGTCTTTTAGGCATGTTGAGTCTTGCATATATTACTTTTCAGTATAAAGAACATTAAACTGATAGGTCTGAAAGATTTTGGAGTACCTTCCGAGCTTCTGCCGACCTTAGAAAGGTATTTTACAATGACTTTTCTCCAAGCTCCTGATATAAGCCACTGGCGAAATTGCAGCTGAATTGTTTTGATAATAAGGGTATAAAATATTCTGCACCTTGTTGCAGAGGATCTGGAAATAGACCTTCTCCACCAGCAGATTTGAGTTTGAAGAAGTTTATACCCCAATTAACTTAACATGACTTAAGGGGGACAACGCACGTAGAAAACGTTTTTTTTTGCTTTTCTTCAAGCTGAACTCCTTAAAAATGTCTGGTGAAGTCCACGTGCAAAAATTCGAAAAAATAACGGAGTTATGGCCGATTTAGTTAAGGCATTCAGAATGAAATTTATCCATTGCTCAACTTTCAAACGCGTTCTTCTCAAAATAATGTTTTAGAAATCGGTGCACAAGATATCTCGAAAAGTAATGAACCGATTACAATTATCTTTTTTGTACTTATTCTATGCATAATTACATAGTCTTTGCCTTATGGGGTTTTTTTTTTTAATTTTTTTATTCAATTCAATCCGTCATTTTGTCAAAATTCGATTTTTTCAAAATCGCCTATGACAAAGAATGTCCAGTTTAAAAATTTTGTGTTTTTTTTTATTTTTATTTTGATGATTACAGATGAAGCAGGAGTGTGCACCGCGGAGGACCTTTTTTGAGGTACTTTACGAAACACTGAATTCATCGGCGAATATTGGATATTTTTCAATATAAAAATTTATATAATTTTGAAAATGTGATCGATCATTTGTAAAAACAATCGGTTTGAGTACTTCAATAGAAACAAATAAAGAACATTGATTTTTTTCGCGCTTCTTGGCGCGTTGTCCCCTTTAAAAACCTACTATATTTTTAGCGCATACTTTAAGGCTGAATTATTTTCTTAAAATAAAAGCACTGTCATAGCAAGAATAATCAGTTTGAGTGATAACAAGTGCGGAACATCACACACGGGTCTTTTATATTTAGGCTAGCAAAAAGACCATCTGTTACAAAAACTCTTTTGAAAAGGGGTAGATAATATTTTTTGGAATCAAAAGTTAATGCTTCAAATTTAATTTAATAAATGTTTCATCAAATACAAGAAACTTTTTTTAATTCGTCTTCGAACTTTGATCAATTTTTTAATTTTTTCCATCTAAAATTTATCATTCTTCTCAGTTTATTCCTAAAAGTGCATATTTTAATGCCAACTAAATTTTGTTTTTTTTTTAAATATGTTGCATCTCACAATCTCTAATTGTTACTTTTAACCGTCAAATCTTATTAAGAATTATTGCAAAATTTTTTAAGCTTCGAAATTCAATTCGATTGATTAGTATTAAATTTCCAATGAAATGAAATCTGATAAGCTATTAAGCCGTATTAAATAAGTAGGAAATATAAAACCTACCCTTCGACAAAACCATCAATCAAAATTTATATTTATCGTAAATTATGTTATTTTGAACATATTAATTTTTTGACTCATTTTAACCCAAATGCTACTGCAGCAAATCTAGAATAAATAAAAATGTACAAAAATGCAGCGCTTAGATTGATTGAATGACAAGTTAAATCCGTTAAGCTGTGTTTGAAAACGGCGGTTTATAAGCAAAAAATATCAACCCCCTTGCTGGGCTAGCAACACAATCCTGTAAAGTAATTCGTCATTTTTACAAAAACATTGCGCATGTGCTCTGCATTTAATAGCTACACGTTACGGACATCAATCAAAAGTATGAAAATTATAATGAACATTGAAGTGAAAAAGAAAAGTGCTTAAAAATCACGTGCGCATAAAAAAAACAACAAAAACTTGTACCAGTTTTTGTTGTTGTAAATGAAAACAATGGCCCAGAAACAAAGCAACTGACAAAAAAAAAAAATACATCCAAAACAAAAACATTGGGCGGACGCAGTGCAGCTGTCAGTGATTATTATGTGTTGGTGGTGTTGCGCCTGCGCAGTCATGCGAATCCAACAACCAACAGACAACCCTTGAAAAAACACGTGTACAGCAGCAGTGCAGCAAAAGGGGTGTTAAATGGAAAATGCTGTAAATGTGAAAAGCTTGCTGCTTGCAAACAGAGCAGAGAACAGAGATATGTTTGCTTTTATTCTGAACTGAGATGAAAACTGTCCAAATAATACCCTAAAATACCTTGCTTTAATAAGTTTAATAAAGAAAAAATTAGCTGGATTTAATTAATTAAAGCTACATGAAAATGGAAACCACAAGCATCCAGATAATCTCGATTTTTTAAACACTTAATTTAGTAAAATTTCTGATTCATTTTATTAAAATAATTAAATCTCTGCATGCTTTTACAACCACATAGCATGTGCTTACAAGTTTAATATAAGCCAAAAAGTATGCATCAAATATGAGCAACAAACACACGTTGCTTCAAGACTTGTTTGAGGTTTTATATTGTAACATCTTAGTATTGTCATAGTATTGTTACTTCTTGAAGGTTTTTAAAAGTTAAATAAATATATTTTTAACAAAGTTGCCATTAAAACGCTATACACGAAAATATAATTATTGTTTCTTCACAAACTGCTAAAGGTAAACATCAAATCTGCCACAATCTGTCAGCAATATTTACGCCCTATATAAGAATTAAACAAAAAATCTGACATTAAATGTTGCACTTGAAATAAACACAAATAAATTAAACACAAGCAAAACATACAACAAACATTTAACAACACTTGAAAATCACTCAAGTATACTTAAAATACTCGTACACATTAGAAAAAAATTCAGCATAAAAAATAGTACCGTACAGTTTTTACAAAAAAAAAAACAAAAAACACAGCCGGAAGTAACTGCAATTACGAAGGTAAAGAGCAGACCACAAATATTGAATAAAATGTTAGAAAAATGCAATTAAGGTTGCTCGAAGGAGTGGCTGCAAACCTTCGCTTAGCTGCATTTGCATAAACATTGAAATGTAATGGAACAAATGTAAAGGACCGCATGTAACACGCACCATAAAAATCAAGCAATTTTCAAGTGCAGACCTTGACAATGAGGGAAGGTGCTGTTATAGCGTTTTAGCTTAGGACAAAAAATACGAATTTTTTTTTTAAATTGCTAGCATTTCATTGATTGCATAATATTTGTGCAGAAATCAATGATGTGTAAAACTTTGCAAGGAGACAAAATTACAATGCAAAGCACTTTAGCACACGCACACGCACTTTACATTAGTTGTGTTTCTATAACAACTAGATAAAATTCCAACCAACGCTCTGATAGTTTTTATTGTTTTGATTATTGGCAGATACAAGTTTTCATTGTTTTGCAGCAAGATGTTGATTTAAGGGATGCGCCCGGAAATGTTAACGGAAACACGGAAACGCTCATTAATATATGTTGTTAACTGCATCCCTTCTGTGTCCGGCATGACGAATGAAGGATGCATGCTGCCTCTGTACAATTTTGTTTTCTAATAAATTGCATTCAAGTTGATTGATGAAATGTAATGAAATTTAATTCGCATTGATTGAGTTGAGTTGCAACATGCTGACAGCTGATGATGATGAAAATAATGTTGAATGTTTGTGCGTAGAAAAAATGTTCGATAAGGATTTGTTGCTGTTTATGAGCAACTAAAAAAAACACAAAAGTTTTTTTGTGCAGCGTAGTTGAATTAAAAAAATAACATACTAAAAATAAACTACAGCTAAATTGTATTATAATTATCCTATCTTTCAAGTTGGAGTCAACTATACACATTAGGGCGTATCGAATTACATTTTTTTTTCGAATTTCACATTCTAAGAGGTCTCAAAAGTTTCATGTGGTTATCAAGATCTGCCAAAAAAAAAAATTTAATGAAAATAAAAGGACAACTTCCCCCTCCCCCCCCCTCCGCAAGTTAAAAGTTGTTTTTTGAGAAAAATAATAAAAAATTACGATCTTAAAATGCTTTGATTTTTGTAAAAAAAACTACATTTGTCTAAAAGAAAAAATTTGTATACAATTTAACTAGCAATATCTTATCGAACACGATGATACTCACGATTTTTACCCACAGTATCCTGTTTGAAGGATATTCGAAGCGAATGTTATACTCGAGATGGCACATAACTTTTGATTGTAACCATTGAGTCTAAATTTTGATGGCATTGATTATAGTGTTGGCGTATTTTTTAAATATGATGAATTAATAATTTGCATAGTTTTTGCAGAAATGTATACTAGAACGCAATTTTTTAACATTTTCAAAAAAATTAATATAAGATTTTATATCACGGGCATAAGAAGTTGTGTCGAAGATAATTTTCTCAATTTGGATTTTTCAAATATTTCTGTACATGACCCTACCTTAAAATATGTACTTTTATATGCCAGGCTTAGACCATGATTTTTTGTTATATTTTAATACTTACAAAAATTTAACTTCGTACCATCAAATTTCTCAATTTGAGTTATATCTTCTTTATGTATATAATATCGTTAAAATCAGGGACCGAAAATAACTGTTATTTTTCAATTTCTAAATGAAAAAGACACAATGAAAAAATTGTCGCAGGAATTTTTCGAAAATACCATTATGTTACAAATGGCCTCAGCTTCATGAATATTAAGTGCCTTTTAAATTTTCGACTGATTCTATAAAAGTTTAAAATTAACTGTTATTTTTTGCCTTTTATTTTTTCGGACAAATATAACCGTTACTTTTGACTTTTATGTTATCGGTCAAAAATAACAGTTATTTTGTGACTTTTATTTTTTCGGTCAAAAATATCAGGCACTTTGTATTTTTTTAAAGACCGCTTGACCAATTAAAAAACTATTGATGCCATATTTAAATTTTGCACACCGATGAGACCCAAATAATGGTACTATTAGTTTTTTAGTCGGTAAAACAGCCTTTGAAAAAACACAAATTGCCTGATATTATTGACCAGAAAAATAAAAGGCAGAAAATAACTGTTATTTCCGACCGATAAAATAAAAGTCAAAAGTAACTGTTATGTTCGCCCGTAAAAATATAAGGCACAAAATAACTTTTATTTTTGTCGGAAAAAATAAAAGTTAAAAAATATCAGTTAATATGTGACTTTTTCGATAGAAACCATAACCGGTACGGTCCCTGGTTAAAATACATTTTATGCCATTCAGTTGGTCTCAAAAGACTAAACAATTGTGTTTAAAATGTGTTTTAATAAAATTATAACCATAAATTGGACATAACTCATATTGAGAAATTTGATGCTAGGAAATAACTTTTTTTAAAATATCGAAAAAGAAAAAAAAACCGTGGTCTTAAGTTGATATATTAAATAAATATTTGTAGGCAGTATCATGTTCAGAAATTTTCAAAAAACTCAAATTAAGAAGATTATCTTCGACACCACTTCTGAATCACTTGACACATAATCTTATATTCATTTTTTTGAAAAAGTTAAAAAATTGCGTTCTAGTATACATTTCTCTAAAACAAGAGAATACAAATGCAAAACCTATGCAAATTATTAATTCATGATATTTATAGAATACATCAACACTATAAACAGTACCACTAAAATTTATAACCAATGCTTACAATCAAAAGTCTTGTGCTATCCCAAGTACAACTTTCGCTTCGAATATCCTTCATATAGGATACTATTGGTAAAAATCATGAGTAGCACCGTGTGTGGCAAGAAATTGTTAGTTAAACTGCATTATTACTTCTGCTTTAAGACATATGGGCATCTCCCAAAAAAGGTCCACCAAAAATGAAGAAAAACTTTAAAATAAAGCACTCTAAAAGCTTATAACTTTATTTTTTTTTTATTTTGATTAGTATGACTGCTATGTTACTTGAATTCAACTTATTATGATGTATTTTTTTTTAAATTTATAACGAACATCTTTACTGTATTTTACTACTGTGGAAAAATTTGTCGCGTCCATGATGTCGCGTCCGTATTCGTGCTATATCTATTTAAAAAAAGATAAGAGATAATTTTTATGTTTCATAAGTCTACTAAGAATAGTTATCCTTTGACCTCCATTAACATGTATATTATATATAAAAAAAAGTTCTCAAAATTTGCTAAATTTTGCGTATTTCTGTACGAGCTTAAAAAAACTTCTGTTTTTTGTCGCGTCCGTTTCATTGAATGATTGATTATTACTTTGTACTAATTTGTACTAAATCTCGCCAATATTTTTATAAAATGTAGCACTCTATCGTCGCGTTAGAGCACTTATATAAATATCGGCTTATTTTGCTTCTTTCTTGTTTTTCAAGTAATTAAAACCGTGCGAATGTCGCGTCCGTGCCACTGGGAGATGCCCATATGTGGTTTTTCTTAAAAAATTCAAAGCATTTTAAGATCGTTATTTTTTATTGTTTTTCCTAAAAAACAACTTAGTCCTTGCGGGGCAGGAAGATGTCCTTTATTTTTTATAAAATTTTTTTTGGGTGATCTTGACAAGCCTATGCAACTTTTGAGACCTCTAAGAATACGATCTAAATTTTTCGATACGGCCTAATACACATTCAAAAAATTTTATTGAAATAGGTAGGGTGGTTCGTCACGTCACTTTTAATTATAAAGATAACTTTAGTAAATTTTATTTAATATTTTTGATAAATAAAATACTTTAAATTTTAACATTAAGAACAATCTTATTGTTAGTCAATTTTATGCATTTCAAAATGAGTGCACTCCATAAACTAGAGTTGCTGTTGCAACCGTTGCTTCATGAACTATTTGGCATATAGCTCTAAATATAATTGTTAAAAAAAATCTTTTTTGTAAACATGAATGTTTTGTAATATTTTTGTTTTTAATGGCGAATTCATTTAATTATTAGTTAAGTAACTAATTCAAATTAATGCCTGCAATTGCCAAAAAAAAATTATTAATGTACAAAAAATTAATAAAAAAACAAATTATGATAAAAAAATTATGCCCCGGGTGAGGCTCGAACTCACGACCTTAAGATTATGAGACTTACGCGCTGCCTACTGCGCCACCGAGGCTATACTGCGCTGTTGTCTACATTTAGTTTTATACTCAACTCTCATTACGTGTATATGTTTTTAGTCAAATTGTTATGACGTCTTATTTTACTGCTGCAGTTAGTATTTTGCTTTTAGTACGCAATACAACGCGGTTTGTGCATGCACTTCCATAAATAATTTTCATTAGTTTAAATGGTTGTTGTCTTTACTATGTTCATTAATACTAAAGTTGTACAGCTACTGAAATAACATATATTTTTCATTCTAAACCAGTGAATTTCAAGTGCTGGAGCTTCAGTCTTCTATAAATTGAACGGATTTATTAAATTTCTGAATATGAGAAATCACTTCATTGAGATAAAAATACCTACATAAATGATTTTTCAGTTCGTATGTATAAATCTAAAATTTTTCTGTACACTTTCAGCACTTAAGTGATGAATACTTTTGCAGTTTAGTTTTGTAAAGAAAAGCCAATTTCTACAAAACAACAGAAATTTTCTATTTGATAAAAATTTTCAAATTCAACGATTGCCAAATTATGGAAGTTTATCAACCCGCTGGTAATAATATGTCGTTGATCCTTTTGTAATGTAGAGCATTAGGTGGGATGTGATATGTGGAAACAGTTTGACTGCATTGTTCAGCTTGAAGGCAATCAATTGGCGATATTGAAATTGAAATTGTTAGTCATACAAAAAAAAAAAAAATTTAAAACTGAATAATGGACATGTATTTCATAAAATAAATGGAGTTCTTGTTAGTTTACATTGAGCCAATTTAACTGCACTAAGTAAAAAAACACCTATCTTTCTACAATATAAAATTTCTCTATTTTCGATAATAGCAATTTTTCTCTTTTCAAATAAAATTTTCTTCAATTAAATCAAAATAAATGTTCACATCTGAAGAAATATTTCTTCACTTGTGGGAAATCGAAATATTTCAATGTCTCTTATAATGATATGTATTTTTCTCGCACAAAAAATTCTCATTTAATGAGAAAAATTTACTGAAAATAAAAATTTTTTCCTATATTTTGTTAAAAAATTCACTAAGCGAAGTATTTTCTTCAATAAAAACAAATCTTTTTTAAAATATCAAGTCTACTTCTCTAAAAACGATATATTTTTATATATTTCTCTTTTTCATAGAAGCTTTCGATTATTTTTAGAGAACTTTTTGCATCACATTTTGAGAAAAGCATTCTCTGCAGCAAACACTATACCATTTTTTTCTAAAGATGATTCTTTTTTATCATATTCCGAGAAGCTTTTTATTAAGTGTGAAAACTTTTTTTAACCATTGAAAACTATGAAATGTTTATTTCAAAAAACCGTAGATATGATCAAACAACTCTATACCGTCAGAGGTCTAGCTAGTTCTCAAATAATGAGTGATTTAAGTGAGAAATCATGACAATTTTAAAATTTATATATTGAAAATTTTATATTGAACTTTTTTGACATTGCCAATGACCAGTTGTTAGTAGTTATAGAGATTTGATATTATTTTCGTATTCACATGGTTCCCAAACTAAAATCGATGTTCAAATTTATAGGCTGGCTGGTCTGGGTTAAGAGTTATGGGGCCTTAGAGACCCAACAGATGACTATAATTTGATTGGCTATAAAAAAAAAAATTGTTTTCCAAAATTATAATCTTCAATTGCGTCTACCAGGTCACATAATTCTTTACCCATGATGCGTCTTATTTTTAAAAAATCGCAAATTTATGCGTGAAATTTTTTACCAATTATTGTAGTGATTTTACAATTAGTTTTAAAGTGCAGATCAGCCAGCCGATAAGTTGTCAGAACAACTTTGCTTAAAAAATCATGCTAAATACAAAAATTAAATCAAATTTTTGTAACTAATTTCTTGATGCACTTTGTTATGGAAAATGTGGAAACATACCGTTCAAAATAGTTTTTTTAAGAAAAACCATTTACAAATTTTGACCTTGCTAGACGTGCTCTACTGATTAATGTTAGACTTATGATTCCTTGAGAAATTGTTCTCGAATTTATCATTTATTACGTTTCTACTTAGGAAATTTATTTTACTTAGGTTTCTATTACGAATTCTTACATTTTTTTTTGCGACGGAATTTGACCCGTCATTTTCCTGGATGACCTCGAATTTTTCAAAACAGACTTGAAAATCATTTTCAGTAACCATCATACATTTCATACCGCGAGTATTTTAAGTTCAGAATTGCTGAAATCCTTCGGCTAGGAAAATATAAATTTGTAGATATTTGTTTAAATAATGCTCAAAACATGAAAATACAGATACAGTATGAACTCGGTAAACGCAACTAATAAAAACCGAGGCTGTTGCATTTATTGAGGTTGTTGCACCCAGCAAGGAAAACATGAAGCGAGAACAATTATATATAGAGCGAGTTTTATGAAGTTTTAAGCAAAATGCTTAATAAAATTTACAGTATTGAAATTATTCAATTCATTTTAATAAGATTATTCACTTATTCAGTTTTAATATATTATATCTGTTTGAAAATATCGTTTGTTTTTGTTTGTACTTTGTATAAGTTACAGTTTGTACAACAGCAATCTCTCGAAGTTCCTTAAGAATAAGAATGTATTTTGATGGAATACCATTTCTTTCAGACCACTGAATACACGTGTGAAACGACTGCACAGCAACTGAACCTTTTTTTTGAGGTACTGGGATAAGTTCAGAATCACTGTTATCTGTACTTTCAAATCTACGATTTCATTATCTTCTTCTTTGTCTGCAAAACTTTCGTGCATCTATTCATGAAGATCATCTCTTTGGAAAAATTCATTCGGCGCAACTTGCGAACTTTTGCTTTAATGATATCGACGGAAAAAGGAACGTTTTGCTTTCTTTGTTTTAAAAACCATTTGTAGAGAGCCTTTTCCATTTTTGGATATTCGCAGGATTATAGAGTTTGCCGTTTTTTTGGCCCAGCTTCCATATTTCCAGCATTTTTCAGAATCTTGTCTTCTTTTTTTTTAATTCTCGTGATTGTTGACTTGTGCACCTTATATAGGCTGCACAGTGTTTTTTTCGATACACCACATTTAGTTTAATGCAAAGTTTCACACTTTTGTTTAATAGTTAGCTTGATCAATGTTTTCGTGGTCGCCATTACCTTTCATTAAAAAACACTACCGGGCAGTCGAAGTATAAGCAGATACTAATTTTTTGTGTTAACGATTGCGCTCAAAGACGTAGAAATCTTCGGAAGCCATTTACAATAAATAAGAGACATAAAAAGCAATGGGATGTTTTAAAATTTTATTTTTAAAAAATATCTTATTTTGTTTCAAAAGTCGGTTCTTATTATGATCAAATATTTTTCAAAATACTTTTAAGCTCACGAAATAAAAGTAAAAATAAAATTAAATAGCTAATCGTCATTTTTATTTTGTCATTCGTATAAAAAAGTGTTGACACAGATTTTTTAAAACAATGTTTAAAGTTGGCACCAATATTTTTTATTGTAATGTTTTCACTTAAAGAAAAATATGCAAGATCGGACCTCGGATCTATTTTTTCTGAAATCGTAACATTTTGAAGAATTTTTACCATGTATCGGATCATCGGATCCAAGACTGAAAATCGTAACAAATACGATATATCGGAGCATATGGCAACACTGCGGTCAAGCTTAAAAATACAGAAAAAAATAAAGAACAAAAGAGACAAAATACAAACTAAAACCCATCATATAGATATATTAAGCGTAGTCAGTTGCAGTTATTGAGGTTACTATTTTTAGCGAGTTGCACTTATAAAGGTTACAATGCTTTGTCCCGCTCTGTTGCAAAAATCGAGGAATTGCGTGTATCGAGGGTTGCGGTTACCGAGTTTGTACTGTATAAATGAATTTTTCTCGGAATCTTTATATGTTAGGAAAAATTAGTTCAGACCTTTTTTATATGTATTCAATATGAATGTATGAATTTTATGCAGAACATATAATATTTTTTAGCTATTTATTTGTTTTATTATTTATGTATTATTCGAAATTTCCAAAAATTGCTTTTATTTTATTAACTTTACGAAAAATTTGACTGTAGAGTTATACAAAACCTTCCACCCAGAAAAGGGCTAAAACAAAATTGAGAAAAATCTTTGTATACGTCTGTAATTTTACATTAATAAATATTGACGTTAAAACTGGTTAGTTATTTGCAACTTTGACTTAACGTATGTAATCATGGAATTCCATTTTTTTCCAAATCAATAATAGGCTTACCATGAAAAATACTATTCATATATATTTCATTTCAATATACGGCCTTTTAACTATTTCGTAAAAATGTGAAAAAAAAAACAAAAAGGCCATTTCAGCCCTTGAAAGGACTTTGCCTTAGCTTCTTATGATCAATTGTGATGTGTGTGTTATTTAATGTTTGCACACAATTGACCCAGAACTGGACCTACATGTTTTATGCCGACTCCGAACATGACATTATTTACTCTCTGAGGTTTGCCATTGTCTGCAGAGAGGTGGTGACCGATTAGAAAAATTTTTATTGAAAAAACTTTTCACCGTGGCTGTGGATCGAACCCGGGCTCCGAGCATGCTAAGCCACACACTTAACCTGCATGCTACGGTCACCACCGTAAAAATGTGAACAACTTCATAATTGGATCGTTTATTTCAGAAACAAATTGAATTTTTCAGGAATCAATAAAAACTGTGTAATTCACAAAAATTTATTTGTTTTAGTAAAAAACGTAGACTACGAGGCATTGCTTTAAGAGGAAGGAGTACACTGATGTCTGTGCATTTTATTCAGGTTGTGGGACTATCTTTAAAGAAGCGTTTGCAGCAAAAAAGCTATGTTCGAAAAAAATTGACTTGTGTTGGGTCTGAAATAAACGATTAAATTTTAAGTTAATTACAAGGAATTTTTCAAGCTAAATACAAAACGTATATTGTGAACTCTCTTTACAAAAATGTTCGACGAAAATGGGTGATCAAAAATAATTCAAGACATAAATGCCTTAAAAATAATGTAATTTTTAAGGAAATTAAATGTTTAATAATGCTAAATTATCATGTTACTAGAAATTATCAAGTTACTATAAAAAAAAGAAACAGTTTCGAGAGCATCGTAAGTGTAGACGTAATATTCCGTTAAAATAGTAACCTTTCTGCTTTGTCTCTTTAGTTCGATTGTTTTGTCTGTTTTGAACATATTTTTTATTTAACTTCCGAAAATGAACAAAAAAATTAATAACACTCAAATTATGGACTTCTTATCGAGACCAGAACACAGAAAAAGTTCAAAGTAAGCATGATAATTAGAGCATGCAAAAGAAAATAGTAAAATGTTTGACAGGTTGAGTTCATTGACTTTGTTGAAAAAAGGATAAGCGAATGTCCTTTTCATTGGTGTTACTGTCATCTCTGTTCGATGTATAGTTTGCGAGCTACACTCAATTTTTCTTCAATTTAATTTTAAATAAAGTGAATCCCCCGATTTTTCAAGAAATCGGGTGGTGGCTATACCTCAAGCTGAGCAAATGGTCTTTCTACGGGTGCCACTTTCAACTCTGTCCTATTTATAGTTTGCGAGCTCTACCAAAATGAGAAACAAAAACAACAAATTATCCAGAACGAAACCTGGTTCATTTCTTAAATTAAAAATAGATTGTTCATTTCACATATTAAGTTCTGCTACTTTCTACTAGACGCAATAACCAACGATCGTTAGATGCTTACATTATGTCAGCCGAACAGATAGCGCCATCTATTGGGTAATAGCACAAAACAAAATATGATGCAAGTCATTTTTTTCATAAGAGTTTAATGTAATTGGATCACCCTCTTAACGTGGAGCATAGAACCAATGCTGCCAACGCCGTGGAGTAGAGAACCAACCCAGTCGGCAATGGCAGCACTTCGAAGCGCTACTAGCAGGCCTTCATATTGATTTCGAAGTGCTTCCACACTCATATTCAAGCATATATTATTTTTTATATGAAATGGGGAAATTTCGCAGGCCTTCCGCTCCGATGGGCCTGATAGAAGCACTTCTTAAGAATGGCTCAAAAAAGGGGTCAACAAAGAGTATTGAAAAGAATATTTTTTTTCTTTTAAACCGTTATCTTTTTTTTATAAATTCTATGATTGTATCTTCTCTACTATGTTTTTTTTATGTCAGATTAATTTCAATTTATAAACTTTGATACAGCAGTAAGAAGGGCCATTATAATATCATATTTTTAAACTGATATATATTTTAAACGAAAAAGCTGCCCTGAAGTATATGAAAAGTTAGTCTTTGAAGGGAAAAAAGTTTGTTGTGCTGCCTTTTGTGCAGAAAAAGAAGGCCTTCAAGAAGGGCTCATAAGAGCAGCGAGGAAAGGATGTGTTTGGTCTTCAAAAGTAGCAGTTAATGCAGACCTTCGTTTGAAGAGCGCTGGCTAAATTGCCTATTGGGAAGTTCGCACAAAACAAAACCATCACAAGCAAAAACAACGAAACAAAAACAAAGAAAGCAGCTGGCACAGCATAAGCAGCTGATGATTGATTTTCTTATATAAACACATGCATTTTTCTTCTAATATTTTACTATTTTGTGATTTTAATATAATAGTGACAAAATCCGAAATTAGATATTCATTCAGCTCAGGATATATCTAATATTTAAGTTTATATATTTTCTTTGAACGATGAGTATTAAATGTTGTAGGTATACCCTAAAGTATTCGTCAAAAAAGTTTCATGAACTTATGGACTACTACTTTGATATCGATGACAAAGTTGTTCTCACGAAAGCCATTGCTGAAATAGACAATTTGCTCTGTAACGATTGAAGGCGAATATGTTCGCTTAAAGGCAATTCAATGTTGTTGCCAAAAATAACGTAAACTCTGCAAAACTGAACGAAACGTTTTTACTAGGCATTTGGTTTCGTAAGAACTGAACTTTTAGCGTCTCAACTCATCAGTCACATCTGTGCAGAGTGTTTTTACATCAAGTAGTTTGTCAAGTTTGTTGCATTTTTATCTATTAGTGCAAGAAAAATTATTTTAATGATTTAATTGGTATTGTTAGCTAGAGGGGAACGATGGATATGTATTTGACTCGGTTGATAGCTTAGACGAGTTCAAAAACTTTTAATTTTGGGTTAAATGTTAAAAATAGCCGTATCGAGTGCCGACGATCCTCAAACTACAATCGCCTCGTTTCCTCTATTTTGGGTGTTTTCTTTGAAAACAATTGTAACTTCACGTGCGCTCCATCTAAAAATCCTCTTTTATTCCAAAGATGTTTGGTACTTTTTTTTTAAATTACTTAAAATGCTTTTAAAAGTGAAAATGGCCCAATGTCAAAAACTATCACAGGTTTCAAAACAAACAAAAAATAAAAAAAAAAAAATTTAAAAACGTTCTATTTGATACTTAAAAATATCTAACTTAACTAATCTTTCTGACCTTTTTTATGGTCATGTAAAATAAATCAACATTAAGAAATATTTTAAAGCTTTATATTTTGCTACGACACTGAGTCCTCTTCTGGCTAAGGTCCTGATCTACATCTTTGCCTACTGACAATGGTGATTTCACTGCTGGAAAATGACTAAAATAATATCATTCATTTACTTATGTTTTGGCACTGCCTTAAAAATATTATGTTTTATTGGTCGGTATCGACTTTTGTACAACAACGTCCTAAATAGAAACGTTTTAAAATAAAATAAAAAACCTTTCAATTAAATACTTTCATTTACGTCCCTTTTATTCGACAAAAAAAGAAAGCTTAAAAGGTTAAAAGGTTTTCGGAACAATCTAAAAGTTTTCGCTTTAAATTACTGAATACGAAAAATAGTCAAACCATTACAAACTTATTAAAATAAATTACTATTCATTTTCTTGCTCTGTGTATTGATGTTCTATGAAGGCTTTTTACCCACGTTCTGTCTTATAATATATAAGAGCTGTTAAATTTTCTCTATTCAGACTTTCGCCATCTTTTAAAATTATGTGTTGCATCCGATGGTGTCTCAATTAAAAATAAAATTTCAAAAATTCTAAAACCACTCGATCATTGTTGCAACAAATTTTAATGAACACTCAAAATGACGCTAGCACAAACCTTGTTGGAAAAACTCAAGTTCAACACAAAATTAGTGAAAATAAACAGCAACAAACATTTCTTAACAAATATACATACAAACACACAAGCTCAATACAGATAACAACCAATTAATTTCACTTAAGCTAAAGCGACAGCTGAGGACCAACACTGAATGAGAGAAAAAAATTAAAAAAATTAAAAAAACAAAATAAACCATAAAACAACGAAAGCGACGAAAGCAACAACGATTTGAACTTGAAAACTTAAACAACCAACTTGAACGTTGAATGAGGAAGTAGGAACAACAAATGGCGGCGGAGCACTTTTATGAACGAACACCTTGACGATGCTGCCAACTTGCAAGTTTGCATTATTGCGCACTATGGGTCAAAACGTTTGGCCAACAATTTTATACAATATTTTTTTTTTAATAAAAGCAATTTTCTAAACGTACAAAATTTCTTCTTATCGCACAAACATAAATCAATATTTCTCCACTTCAAAACATGGAAGTAGTTTTTGAAAACAATAACAAAGTAATTTTACTTCAAGTACACTTTAGTTTGTTGTTGTTGTTATTGTAAACTATAAATAGCCAAATTAATGCACTTTAAATACTAACGAAGTGAGTGTGTGTTTATTTTGTTGTTGTTTTTGTTTTTCCATAATTATTATTAGAAATATTTGCATTTATATCAAACATGATAATTGACGCTAATCGGAAATAAAATGTACACTTAACATGCATTTTTTTTATTTTGTTGTTGTTGTTGTTGTTGTTGTTTTCTTTCCATTTTTAATTCAAATAACGACACTTGCTCCATTGCTCGCTCAGCGGCAGGCGTCGAGATGTTCTTGAAATTTGAATTGTTTTCGCGGCATTTTATTTCCTGTCTCTGCCGAAGCTCAATTCACAGCCGACTGTGCCTGACGCCGATGTCGACGCTTTGGTACAGCTTCGCACAGCTTCAATAAGTTCCGTTTGATTGCAGTCTTATTACGACCACAATTAAAGCACAATTAATATAACAGTTTATAAATAAAATGCTCCATAATCGACGACCCAGCAGGAAAATTTATAAAGCTGGTTTATAATAAATAAATAATTAATAAATAAACTTAAAGAATTAGTTCATACTTCAAACTTCATGCGCCATATTTCACACATTATACTTAATAGCTTAATATTTCATTTTCCATTTTCCATGCTTCATTTTTCATACAAAGAGGGGCAAAAGTAATCACCCAATGTTTTTTGCTGTCATTTTTTTTTAATGCAAAACTTTGGCTCTGCTTGTGAAATTTGCTTATTTAATTCATTAGAATATATTCCATCAAGTTGAGAAAATGATATCGGCCTAGTGGCCGCCGCACTGTGATTCGAGTGCATACAAGCAATGGACAAAAATAGAAGAAGTGGTCAGAATTGAATAAAATTTTGCTTATAATTGAATATACTGAATAGAAAATCGTTTTCAAAAATTTGAATACTTTTTGAAAAAATTGCGTTTTTTATCGATTATTTTTTCTTCATTATTCTGCTTATTAGTACCTACTGCCATAAAAATAATATGTTTTATTGATTATAAGAAGAAAAAAACTAATGATTTAATGTTTTATAATAATATATAAACAAATTAATCTAAACTCTATTGCGTCAAGAAAAGTTCTTAATAAAAATGATCAGAAAGTTATATTTTATTCATCATGAAGATCAAAATAATTATACCTAAAAATGTATAAAATCAATATGAAATAACAAGTATTCAAAATGTACCTTTAAAACTGGGTACTTTCAATTAAGTTTAATTTTATGCTGATTAAAATATCTATTCAAACTATAAAACGAACTTATTTTCAAGAAAATGCATTTCGAAATTTTTGCTTACCTATTTACATAAAAGTTAAAAATGTTAAAAAAATATTTGTATGAGCTAAAAAATAATTTTGTTTATTTTTATTATAAAATCTATATATAAATATCTAAAATATTTTATATATAATTCTTATATAATATTATATAATTCTTATTACATAATTTATTTTATAATCCGGCTATAAATATTTTTTATATTATAAAATGTTACGTGCAACAATATTTTGTTAAAATTCCAAAAAAATATGACTTGATGAAAATTGTATTTTTATAATTAACCAAAATAATATCTAGCCTCAGAAATATGTTATGTTTCTACGGACTCAACTTCATAGCGTTTCTTATCGATTTGTGTTCTTTTTGATCACGGACCGAATATTTAATGAAACATGAGTTCTCACGAAATCGGTAAGTACGGATAGATTCACTGTGACGTCATACTAATTGGAAACTTGCCGATTTTTTTAAGGAACGAGCTACAGATGACAAAATTAAAAACGACATAAATTCATTTCATTTCTTCACGCCTTGTTTTTCTAATGTTGGAAGTTCTAGCATTATTAATACTTTTATGAGTTACTTCCAAAGCTCCCTCAGAAAGAGAACTTGCAAATGATTATTTCCAAATTTGAAGTAAATCTAATTTTTTTTTTAAATTGGTTTTACATTTTTTTTAAACTAACCTATTAACAAATCAAAGTTCTGATGAGTTCTGTTCCATGTATTAACCCCTTATGCACTTACCTGGGCACTATGTAGCACCAACTAATATATATGGTTTTTCCACCATATCAGAAAAGTTGTGAAGTTACATAAAATTTGAATTTTTAATTTTATTTTTACAACTTATAAAACATAAATTCAACCCTTTTTAGCATCTTTACAAATGGGGAGTTTACATTCAACTCCAGGTGAGTCACAGGAAAAAACAATTTTAGATAGAAATGCCATTGTAAAGCTAATGCTATATCGATATATTGATCCATAAAATCCTCTTTGATAAAAATGATAAACATCCTAGAGAAAATGCATTCAAAAATCTCCTTTTCAATCAAAAGCAGACATGTCCACTGTAAATTTCCAACTTAAACCAGATAAGTCCAAGCAAGTTTTCATTCATATTTAGAAACTTTTTATGTCAAAACGTTGGTATAAGTAATAAATTTATCATTTTAGCGGATTTGGATATTCGTTTTGTAAAAATAAAAAATTAAAAGCAAAAAACTTCTTTTTTTACTAAAAGGGACCTTCAGGAGAAACAAAATTGCTTCGGCGGTTTTCCTCCGATTCGAAAAAAAAGTAAACAGAAATTCTTTTAAAGAGTTCCTCCAACTTTTCCCCGAACGGTGGAATATAAATTTTGATTCATTTCTAACTTTCAAAACCAGACAAGTCCAAATTTGAAATTGAAAATACGAATTTTTTTCCACTATGAGACTATTTTTTGTTCGCATAATATATCTATTCCTGTGAAGTATAATTTTGTATAACTGGTTTGTTTATAAAAAAATTTTGACAAAATTAAGACTTTTTTTTCAATTTCCCAACAATTACATTATTTTAATTTTTTTCAAAAACTGTAGCTTTGATAGTTATTTTTCTCTTATCCTTTTTTAAGATGCGATAATACATAAAATTCATAAAAAACAGTCAACTTTTAAAAATTATAGCGGCCGTAAATCTAACTTTTAAGAAAAAAATTTTGATTATACTGTTTAGTTGATGTTTTACCTTTAAATCGGTATCAAAACATTCTTATTCTCAGCCATAAATTTTTGATTTTTGTCTATCTGACGAATCACTATGCGCTGCCAGAGTTGATGATCATACGGGCTCATTTTATGGCATTTTCCATCACTCCTGCCAGAACTACAGGCGACAGGTTCTCGCATTCTTGGCGAATATTCTCCTTAAGGTCTTGAAAGGTCTGAGGCTTGTTGACGTACACAAGTGACTTCAAAAACCCCATAAAAATAAGTTTGGTGATTTGGCCGGCCAGTGCGAATCACCAAAATGAGAGATTCAGCGAACCGAAAATGCTTCCTTCAGAATATCGGTTCTGACTCGAGCAGTTTGCGTTGTTTCACCGTCCTGTTGGAACCACATCGCACACTAAATATAAAACAGTCACAACTCAAAAACCATAACTTTTTAAAAGAACCGTAAAATAAAACTCTTTGGTTGAAACTGCAGAAGAAAATAAATTTTCATTTGAACACATAAACTTCATTCTTCCAGTTAATGAAGAAAATAATGAAAAAGATAGTGAGATGTGTGTTTTGTGAATTGATTTCTATCAAAAAGATGATATAAAAAAATTTTGAGTTGTGACTGTTTTGTATTTAGTGTGCGACATGTTCTCCAGTCCCTCTTCATCCAATTGAAGTTGAAAAAAATGCGGTAATCATGGCGGTGTCCACAGTCCACGTTTGGCCCGCGGCACTCCCAGGGAAAAATGCAATTTTGTTCGCCAAACTGTACAACGTCCGAACAATAAGCAAACAAGAAACTCTGTAAACAAAAAACCGTAAATCGGCTGTACAACAGGCGCTTGCAGGACATTTTGACCGTACCGATTCTTTACAGGAGCTAGTACGGCCGAATTTTAATGAACTTTTTCTGGCAAATAATGAAAGGCAAATTGTCCTGCAAGCGCCTATTGTACAGCTGTTTTACTCCTTTTTGCTTAAGAGTTTGTTGTTTGCCTATTGTACGAACGTTGTACAGCTTTGCCTAAAAAATGTTCAGTTTTACTCGGGTTACTTCATAATTCATACTTCATACGGGTACTTTATATTTTCATTTTTTATACTTCATATTTCATACTTCATACTTCATACTTCATACTTCATACTTCATACTTCATACTTCATACTTCATACTTCATACTTCATACTTCATACTTCATACTTCATACTTCATACTTCATACTTCATACTTTATACTTCATACTTCATACTTCATACTTCATACTTCATACTTCATACTTCATACTTCATACTTCATACTTCATACTTCATACTTCATACTTCATACTTCATACTTCATACTTCATACTTCATACTTCATACTTCATACTTCATATTTCATATTTCATACTTCATACTTCATACTTCATACTTCATACTTCATACTTCATACTTCATACTTCATACTTCATACTTCATACTTCATACTTCATACTTCATACTTCATACTTCATACTTCATACTTCATACTTCATACTTCATACTTCATACTTCATACTTCATACTTCATACTTCATACTTCATACTTCATACTTCATACTTCATACTTCATACTTCATACTTCATACTTCATACTTCATACTTCATACTTCATACTTCATACTTCATACTTCATACTTCATACTTCATACTTCATACTTCATACTTCATACTTCATACTTCATACTTCATACTTCATACTTCATACTTCATACTTCATACCTTTTTCTTCTTATTTCATACTTCCTACTTCATACTTCATACTTCATACTTCATACTTCATACTTCATACTTCATACTTCATACTTCATACTTCATACTTCATACTTCATACTTCATACTTCATACTTCATACTTCATACTTCATACTTCATACTTCATACTTCATACTTCATACTTCATACTTCATACTTCATACTTCATACTTCATACTTCATACTTCATACTTCATACTTCATACTTCATACTTCATACTTCATACTTCATACTTCATACTTCATACTTCATACTTCATACTTCATACTTCATACTTCATACTTCATACTTCATACTTCATACTTCATACTTCATACTTCATACTTCATACTTCATACTTCATACTTCATACTTCATACTTCATACTTCATACTTCATACTTCATACTTCATACCTTTTTCTTCTTATTTCATACTTCCTACTTCATATTTCTTTATTTAACTTCTGTGAATCAAATTATTAATTCCACCCACTAACATTGTTCCTACTGGGTATTGTTTTCACTTCATTATGCAAAGAAATGCATTTAATTCCACTTAGCATGCAACAGGCAGGCAAACTGGTGCTTTTGTTTTAATTTTTTTGTAGTTGTTGTTGCCTTTTATTGCAATATACGTAAAGCACTCCATTAACGCATCAGCTGGCGATGCGGCTTTTGCTGTTGTCGACTGCAGCAGCGCTCGCAAACTGTATGACGACTACGTCGTATTTTTCTTTCTTTTTTTTTCTAAGGCCAAGGTCGAACGTCTAAGTGTCTAGAGCGCCGTTTGAGGCCATTGATACCGCATATAGGAAAAACGTATGAGCTAATAATAAAGCACACAAGCAAACATAGAAACAGATATACAACAACAACAACAACAACAACAAGTACAACAATTGCGACAACTACTGCAATGACATATAATTAATTGCATGCAATGAGGCGAATATTTATGATTGAATGTTTATCTGTTTGTTTGTCAGTCTATTTAACTGATATTCTGTGTGTGTGTTTATTTATTTGCATGAGTGTTATTTTGCAACAAATTCATTTAGCTGAAATTTAGTTAATTATGGTAATTATTTAAATGTGTGAAATCGTGCACACATTTGCACACGTTTACAAAGATAGAGATTTAAAATTAATGACTTGCCTTTAGTTGGATTTCTTTCAAGAGTTTTTGATGGGTGGGTCAAAGCTTAAATATGTAATTATGTACGTGATGTTTGCTTTGTTGCAAAGAAATACATAGGTACTTTATCAAAAAAAAAACACAAAAAAATATTGCCTTCTCTTAAAATACTGCTTAAGTGCTGATTTTCATTCAATCTACCAATTAATGCGTGAAATTTATATTAAAGTTGCAAATTATTGCAAAGTTGCTATAATGCCATAAATATCAATATACAGATTGATTTTGAAATTGGTTGAAATCGAACGAACATTTTGCCAACTGCCCATTCAAAGTATGTAATGTCATTTAAGTAACAAAACCGTCATAACTTTAAGACAAGTTAAGAATCAACATATTTTACTTTTAAGGTTAAATACAGTATTGGCTAAACGTTAAGCACCCCATTGGCTTATTTGCTTTTTATAAGAATATATATATATATTAATTGAATAAAAAAAGAACGTTTTTGGTTTAATAGTAACTATATTAAGTCTATTAAAGAACATTAAAACAATTACTTCATTATTAAAAAAACTTAATAAATAAAATATGTTTTTCATAAAACGGATCAAATATTCGCTGGCTATAAATTGAGCACTTTACAGTAGAATCGCGGAAAAGCTAACTCGCGAAAAAGTTAATCGCTTGGTTAAGTTAACGAAGTACAGCGTCCACGTACCGAACTAAAAAGTTAACTTTTCTGAGCGATTGAATCTTTGAAATCAACCATTCCCCAAGCTATTCTCATAAAAGCGTTGAATAATTAATTGATTCAATCAAATAGTGCTTAGTACTAAACACTTCTTACTTACTTACTTAGGTGGCCATGACAACCCAACCCGTCTTCAATCTCTTTCACCAAGCATGGTTAGGTCTTCTTCGGCCTGGTCAATCCATCGTAGGCATGGTCGTCCTCTTCGTCGTCGACCCTCGACTTTCGCCTCAAACACTTTTTTCGCTGGAGCTTCTTCATCCATACGAAAAACATGACCCAGCCAACGTAGTCGCTAAATTTTTATACGCTGAACTAAGTCAATGTCATCGTAGAGATCGTACAGTTCGTGGTTCATTCGAATGCGATAGTCCAAAGATTTTGCGAAGAACTTTTCTCTCGAACACCCCAAGAGCGGCTGCATCTGTTTGCGGTACCACCCATGCCTCAGCGCCATAGAGTAGCACAGGTATGATGAACGTCGTGTAGAGTGTTAGTTTTGTCGATCGAGAGAGGGCTCTGAAACCTAATGGCTTACTTAGCCCGAAGTAGCACCTATTAGCAATTGTTATTCTTCGCTTTATCTCTGTACTACTGCGGTGCCAAGGTACGTAAACTCCTTAACTACTTCAAAGTTATACTTGCCTGCTGTAAGATGGGAGCCTAGATGCCGCGCTTCCCTATTTGCTGACAACATTTTCACTTTTTTGCCCTCGTTCACCATCAAACCTACTTCAGCTAGTTCCTTTTCAATACCAGCAAAAGCATCAGTTACATCTCTCTTGATCCGGGCGATTATGTCAATATCAATAGGTACGCAAGGAGCTGAACACCTTTGTAGAAAATGGTACCATTTTGATGTACACCTGCCTTTCGTAGGATCCCCTCCCTGATGGAATTGAAAACATCGCATGATAGCGAGTCGCCTTGTCTGAAACCTCGTTCGGTATTAAAGGTTTTGCAGAGGTCATTTCCTACCTTGACGGAGCTGCATGTATTGCTCATTCTTGCAGAACCTTATCAACTTTTCAGGTATACCGAACTCAGACATTGTTGCGTACAAGCAATCCTGAATCGGGCTATCGAACGCAGCTTTGTAATCAACAAAGAGATAATGGGTGTCGATTTGGTTTTCGTTGGTTTTCTCCAGGATTTGCCATAGAGTAAACATCTGGTCTATGGCAGACTTGCCAGGACGAAAGCCACACTGATGAGGTCCAGTCGCTCGAAAGAACCTTGTATGTGATGGAAATAAAACTGATACCTCGGTAGTTGGCGCAGATTTTCGGGTCTCCTTTCTTAAGTATAGGACAAAGCACACTGAGATTCAAATCGTCGGGCATGCTTTCCGCTAGCCATATTTTGCTGATGAGTTGATGTATGCACCTTATCAATTCACTGCCGCCGGTTTTAAACAATTCAGCAGCACCTGCGGCTTTGTTGTTTTTGAGTCGCTGTATAGCAGTTTTAACCTCGTCATGTCTAGGTGGTGGAATTTCCACTCCATCATCGTCGATTGGTGGTGTCAGACAGCATTCTCCGAGAGCGGAATTGTTGGTATCGTCGCCTGCAAGCAGATTGGAAACTTGGCTGTCTTCATAATCTCAATGCGCACTGCGTATCTGTAACCAGATCACCATTCTCATCTCTGCAAGTGGATGCTCCGGGCTTGAAAACTTGGGTTAGACGCTTAACCTGCTGGTAGAATTTTCGAGAATCCTTCTTACCCTGGTATACCTCAATTTTTTTCTCGCTCACGCTTTTCTTGCTCTCTTTTTTTACGTCTGAAAAGGCATCTCTTTTCCTTCCTGTTATCGTGATAGTTTTCGTGCATGGCTTGCGTTGCAGCTGAATGCAGCGTCTTTTTATATGCGGCGTATTTTGTTGCTGTCGCGTTGTGACACTCCTGGTCATGCAACCAATGGTATCAGAGAGGTTGCGAGCGCCGAAAAGCAATGATTTATTCAGCAGCAGTGCGCATGGAGTGGGATATATGTGCCCAAAGTCCACCAGCGTCGTCGAGGCAAGAGTAAGGTTGGTTGAGCTTAACCGAGAGTTGAGCGGAGTAGGCCTCGGCGGTTCGTTGTGCATAGCGGCTTATGGACATCAAGCTTTTCGTTGCACACCTGTGCGTACATTCTTCGCATCACATGCGGATCTTGCTGCGGTAATGGTTGCAACAAGATAATGGTCGGAGTCAATATTGACCTCCCGAAATGTGCGCACATCCAGTACACTTGAAGCGTGCCTTTCGTCGATCACAACGGGATCAATTTGGTTTGGCGTTTTTTGATCCGGGGACAGCCAGATTGCCTTTTGGATATCGAGGTGTTGGAATCTGGTGCTACTAACTATCATGTTTCACGCGGCGAAGTCGATCAGTCTTAGACCGTTGTTCGAAGTGGTCTCGTGGAGACTGAACTGACCGACAGTGGAGAACTATTTGTATGTCGTGGGCCGGGCAGCGATCATACACGTGCTCTAGGCTCACGTAGACAGTATCGTCCTTTTTCTCCGTGGGGACATGTGCGCAAATAGAGCTTATGTAGAAAAATTTCGCCTTAATGCGGATTGTTGCCAGCCTTTCGTTCACAGGTGTGAACCAGGAAACAAGATGGCGTAGTTTCCGACTTACGACTAATACGCATTCAAATTCGCACCTCTCCGCATGACAGCGGTAGTAGATATCGCAGTCTGTTCTCTTAGAGCAGCCTTGTCCTTTCCATCGCATATCCTAGATGGGCTTCCGCCAGGTGGACAGTGGCACCTTCCCTATAAAGTGTCCGGACATTCCAGGTGCATGTCCGTAAATCATTGTCCGCTTTTCGTTTACGGTGGTCGTCAACGTAGTAGGGGTTCATATCCGAGGCTGTTTTGGTTTTCATTGGATTCCATTTTTAAGGTCTTGTACAGACCCCTGAAGTTTATAGTCTATAGGAGACATCGCCGCTCAAATTAGCCGACAACTAAACAGGTGCTAGTTTGCCGTTTCTAGGAGACATCATTTGGAGGTTTTCAGACACGTTGCCATGTGAAGATCGCCCCCTTGTCTCCCTTGTCATGTCTTGTAATACATTTTTGTACATTATTAAGCTTTATTCTAAGCATATTCTGATAAATTTTCATAAAAAAGTATTGAAAGTTAAGACAATGCTAGTGGTGATTAACGAGTCAGCTCAAAAAAAAAAAAAAAATTCCAAGAGGTACTCAGGATAACTCACAATTGTTTCACCTGAAATAAAAAACCAAAATAGGTTTGTTTAGTATTATATATCTTATAAGTTAATCCGGAATATAAACGAACGAAATAACAAAATATGGCATAGAAAAGTGTAAAATTAAGGCGAAATCTGTCTAAAGCTTTTTGGGTCATTTTGACTATCGACTTGAAACAAAAGTTTAGAGATAAACGTGCTGACGTGCAGACATACAGTCAATTGTCTATAACTCGAAAGGTTTTGCTTCTAATGACTTCAAATTTTCTGAGAATATTTTTTATATACAGCTATACGTAATATAAAGACAACAGCACTTTGTTTTATTTTTGTGGATTTTGTAATTTCAAATAATTTTTTGAAAAATTATTTGTATGTATCTGAAATGATTTTGCATTTCAACGCTTAATCTTTTTTGCAAGATTGAAAGATTTCAGGCTATTTGATGATTTTGTGCTTTCGAAGTGACACGTTTTTTTATAAAGGCGATTAAAATAAATGTTAAAGTTCGTTTAAGTTATAAACAGAGATTCAAATGACATTTTTAAACCGTTCTATCAAGATCAAAATGAACTGTAAAAATTCAAAATGAATTATTAAACAACTTTGCAAATTATATTTCAAAATGTATCTCACGATGAAATCTAGAGCAAACATTAAGCTTGTGCTTATATTATTAAACAGTTTAAATTGAACTAAATAGATTTTGTTTAAAGTTAAGCTAAATAGTTAGAACATTTGCGAACAAAAAAAAAAAAAAAAAAAAAAATCGAAGTCAAACTAACTGCAGACCAAAAGCTGCAAAATATTTTCTCAAAAACACTATAAAAGTTTCAATTGAAATAAAAACCTCGTATAGCCATAAACAAACAGCATGTTTTAAAATATTTGTGAATCATACGAAACGCCTTGAATGCCAAACAATGTTGATGTAATGCTCAGCTATGATATATCAGGTAGCATCAGACAAATAAACTGTTGAGTTCTAATGATTTGTTGTTTTTATACAAAAAACAACAAAAAAAAAAAAAAATTGCTTAACTGACAATTGACCTCACACAAGACACAAACAATTAATGAGAAATAAACGTTAGTCAACAACGACTTAAATGGCTGCTGGAAAAGTGTGTGTAAGGAATGTTTATGAAAAAATTAAATTTTCTATGAAATAATAATAAAAATTTTGAAAGCTCAATGAACAGTTGGCAGATTGCGTGAAAATGATTTTTTTTTTTTTTTTTTTTTTTTAAATGTGGGCTAGTTTTGCAATGTTAGCGTTCACCTTGATATGCATATAAAGTGCATTTCTGCTGCATGTATTTCGATTTGTTATCAATTTCTAAAAATGGTTTATTTGCATTTTTCAATAAATAACCTTCTAGTGAAACTCACATACTTGCCTGCCCGTTGCACGCATGCAACAGTTTATTTAGAGCGTTTTATTTCAATCATGTCGAGTTATCAGTAAAACAGAGTTCCAGTTTTGTTGCCTAAACATGTGTTTGCAAGAGGCTATAATTTTTAACTGCATGTGTCAATTTTTTAATTAATTAATTTAAAATGTTGCTTATTACATTTTTGTCTACATTTTCTGCATTCATATTTATAACATATTTTTTAATTAATATGCTTTTTAATGTTTTTTTAATTTTTGTAAATGTTACTCATACGTCGTGTTGCACACATTAAGTTTCATTTAAATAAACATTAGGCACAAAACCTATGCATTAATCATTTATTTTGTGTTCTTTTGTTTGCTTGAAATACATTTTTTGTCATGTGAATTTTTTGTTGTTGTTGTCACTTGAATTCTATTTAATTTGCATAGTTTTGCAGTTATTCCAATTAATTGCTTTCAAAGAAAATTGATTTTGCGTGTCGCTTTGACTTGCGTTTGTTTGCGCTTGTTGTCACTAATAACAACAACAACAAAAAACAATACACACTATTGCAAAAACAACATGCATGCAATGTAGGCCTTATTCAAGGATATTCGTTTGTTTTCGTTCGCTGTTTGTGTTGTTATTTATTTTTTTTTTTCTTTTTTTGTTTTAATTCTAAACATTATTTTTAACCAGACAACGCACGCAAGTGTTTTAATTTGACTTTGATAAATTCATTTATAAAATTATCTCAACATGCTGTGACATTGGCTTTTATTGTGAATAGAAAAGTTGTTTCGTTACACTTAAAAATTGATTTAATTTTGAAAAATTTGCAAATAATTGTCTCATGCAATTCGCCGCTAGTAAAAGTTAATTAAATTTTAAGCAAATTTATGCTAACATGTTCATTAAAATAAGCTGAAATTATGAATATGTCAAACAGTGTTATTTAATTAACAAATTTTTCTGATAAAACCAACTTCTTTTTAAATCAATTGAAATTCCTACCAACTTCGGTTATCATTTCAGTTTGATAAGAAAATATTGTGCTGCTAAAAACTGACTCTACGCTTTAAATTCTGACTCTATATAAAGTTCACGTACTACTCGGTATTACGCAGCATTAAAAATTGCAATTTTAAAGCAATGTATCTTCACTTATTTATGCTACATCTATAATTTAATAGCAACAAATTTCAATTTCAGCCCTCCATAGCTACACATGCCCGCTGTGTTTTTCATTTGACCCGTGGCTTATATGTTTTTTCTAGCGTTCTAAGTTATTGTTCTAAAATTAGCTATTCTCATAACCTTCTCCATTTTATAGCCAGTTTTGACTATAACTCATATAACGCTTACAATTTCCATTTGCAAATAAATCGGCTCTGGTCATAACACTGCAGGTCAGTTACACACTCATACAACCAGCCTGTCAACTAGTCAGCAATTTTTAAAGACTTAACTTAGTTTCATATAATAAATGACTCTAAGTGTTGTATTAGTTTTTGTTTTTGTTTTTTTTTTTTTTAAACTAGCCCAAACAATTTTCAAACACCCTGGCCTGCAGCAACGCATTTTCATAAAATATTGACACCTCAGCGAACCTCAGCAATTCTTTGCGCAGCATTGTCATTCGTTGCACTTCATTGAGATTGTGTTGCAGATATTTGCGTTTAAAAACCATTCACCGCTTACTAGACCATTAATCGGTGTATTAAATCTATTTTTATTGACTATTAAAGCAGTGATGGAGCAGCGCATGCGTGACGGTGACGACGTTAACAATGTGTGGAGCATGCGTTTGAACTATCAAGTGCTGGTGATCGAGTGCCGGTTACAAAGTTATCTACATAGGTCGAGGCAGGGTAGTGATACATATATCTTAAAAACATATGTATGTTTGTTTGTATGCATGAATTTTTGTTGATTCTGTTTGATGGCTGCAGGTTGTCTTAGGCTAGAAGTTGGGCTGGGTTGGGCCGAAATAGGCACAACAATGTGCTGGCTTTCACACTCAGTGAAAAAAATTAGTTAAATTTTAAAATAGTTAAACATTATTTTAAATATTCAGACTTCTGTCTTGACTAAAGGAATAGAATTTTACATGTAGGTTGAGAGATTGTTTAGAAAATTTAAAAAAAAAGAGTCTATAAAATATATGCATCCAAAAAGTTTTTCCAAATTTTTTTGACTAAACCAGATATTGGCCACGGTCGATTGACTTTCATATAAAACGGTTATAGAAATAATAAATTATATTTTTGTCTGTTATTTAATTCAAGTTCATAGAATTAAGGAGGGACATAACATTCGCGGCAGAGAAAACAGACCTGTTTTTAAAAATTCATAACTCAGTTAAAAACAAACATTTTTCCAAAAATTTTTTTATATTATTGTAGAGAATTGAACAAATTACAAGAAAAAAAAATTTCTAAAAAATATATTTTTCCAACATTCTCCAACATGGTTTAATAGAGCTCCAAACTGGCGGCAGAGAAAAAAACGGAGCCTCGTGGTTGCAGCGCTGGGAGTTGGAAAAATTGTCCAATCTGGAAAAAAATTACTTTTTAAATCTTAACAAAATTGGTTATTCTATGCAGGAGTTTTTTTTAAATTTTTTCAATTTTTGGTGATGTTCTAAATTTGAAAGTGTGTTTTTTCAAAAAAA
Organism: Tetanocera ferruginea; assembly: GCA_958299015.1. NCBI lineage: Eukaryota > Metazoa > Arthropoda > Insecta > Diptera > Sciomyzidae > Tetanocera > Tetanocera ferruginea. Next base: position 33,800,085 of record OY282640.1, on the reverse strand, counting down.
AAAAAATATTGATTTTAAAAATTCATAAAAAATCGAAAAAAAATTTAAAAAAAACTTGTGTCATATGATAGCGAATAAGTTTAAAATAAATAAAAAAAAATTTCGTCAAAAAATGAACCCGCTAGTACCGCAACCAGTACGAATAACATGGTTTCGAGAACCCGTACGAATTTTTCCATGAATTTTTTTTTTTCTTAGAATCTTAAGAATATTTATTGATATACAAATTTATAAAAAAAGTCAATTTCAAAAAACGGTCAATGTCATGTCCTCCGTTAACACTACAGATGTTGACATTTTAAAAAATATAAACTCGTTGTCCGCTTCGTTCCAAAAAGTGCTGAATTTTTTGAAAACCGTTCAAAACCCAAAACAACGGTTAGAAAGTCCATGAAAATATCTTTATAAAATGTCTTTGAAGAATGTTCTACATCAAAAACTTGCGTTGCTAGAGCATTTTTAGTGAAACAATCTCCTAAAACCTACAAGTTAACCCATAGCTGCCCAAGGGCTCAATATAGACTTCCACTTGCGGTACATTTTTTGCTTGTTTTTGCATTCCCTATAGTTTCAAATCATAAAATAATTTTGTCCAACTAAATTGTTCTGGACACTCTACTGTGCGCTGTTTGATTCGAACCCAGGCAACATTATAAAATAAAACAACAATTGTTAAACTAGATAAATAAACAACATACACACACATACAGCACACCCAGGCACAAACTATTGACAACCAAACTAGAACACGTAAACAATCTTTGTTTGATGTGACCTTTGATTGATATGATTCACAATAGGTTTTGGTAAACGAATTCTTATATACGCTCAGATTTATTGTCGGTGCATGACCTTCTCACGTGTCACCATATCATACTTTACTTCACTTAAAGTTGTATGCTTTATTCCGGATAGCTTGTAGTTCGAACCTTGCAGTATTCTGCCTTTCGTCTACCTGGATAAATTAACTGCATAAATCGAGGAAAATAATCCGGGAGAAAAGCGGGAAATTGTCTCCGCCGGAGAGTGAAAGGCAAATCTGTGTTTGTCGGGGCCAAATCAATTCTAGGTATGAAAACTATTTCATGTTCGCCAGTGCCTGTCAATACCTGTGCGATGGTTAATATAGTTTTCAGGTTTTTCATAACTAACCGTGTTCATTACAGAGACCTCTTTTGGTATTTAAATTTTGAAGAAGTATTGTAATACTTTCAATTTTGAGGTTTAACTTATGCAGTGGCATTCCTGAAGGACATCATGCATTCAAAAACTCGGCAGGGTAATTTTGTTTATCGTTATCACCACTGTCTTCAATTTAATCCGTGCTCAGATCTGTCACTTTATCACCAACTAAAATATTTAGAACTTGCTCGTTGACTTCGTTCACATCGGAATTTTTCGGGCATAGGATAACAATTTTGAAATAATGGTTGATGTTATTCGGAGTCAAAGTATCGTCAAAAATCTCCTTAACCCTTTCAATGGATTTGTCCATTATATTGGACATTTCGGAAAATATTTTTTTTTTATTTTCCAACGACTTTTCTAAAATCAAATAGGTTGGTACTTTGAAATGAACTTGTGCCAACATGACAAAAATAATTTTAAGGAGATATATAACGTTTAAACTAGTTAGATTTTCGATTTTAATCCTCTACAGAAGCCTAAAATTGTTTTATATCGCGTGTTTATAAATTTTGCAAAAAAAGTGGTTATTGTGATTGGTGTGCAAAGCATAATTTTTTTTTTCTATATTAACTTTATAAATAACGCATTTGCATTGGTCTCAGGTTGTTTTAGTTAAACTAAAATATTATAATACAACGTTATCATGATTTTGTCCATTATATTAGACAGCCTGTCAAAAGCAAAGCAGCTCATGTAAAAATCAGTGGGATGTTTTTTAATCTTTTTATAGCCTAAATGATAGGAATATTAGCCATAAGGCGTACAATAATAAGGCGAACCTTTACAAACAAAATGATCACGAATTTCTATGATATCTTCAGGCAAGCTGTGATTATTCGTAAGATATCCGTTTCCTAACTTGAGTAGCCAATCGTTAAAACTTGGATCAGAAGACCGAACATTGTGATTTGATTCTAGCAATTCCAATTGACACCACACGTCACTGAATATAATAATTGCTGTTCAGCTTATGCAGACCGAATAGGTTCTGGTTCTGGTAATTAAGAAGCACTGTAATAGCAAGACATGATGTTTGATTTGGAGTAGTTGAGGAAAATGACGATAGTTTTCAAGTACAAGGATTTCTAATGCAAAATTTTAGAACAGGTTTTATCTAGTCTGTTGTGAGCGTGGCATGCAGGTTAAGTGTGTGGCTTAGCATGCTCGAAGCCCAGGTTCGATCCCCAGCCGCGGCGAAAAGTTTTTTCAATAAAAAATTTTTCTGATCGGTCACCACCTCTCTGCAGACAATGGCAAACCTTAGAGAGTAAATAATGCCATGTAAAGCTTCTTGTGAACATAAACTTTAGCCGTTCGGAGTCGGCATAAAACATGTAGGTCCAGTTCTCGGTCAATTGTGTTCAAACATTTAATAACACACACAACACAATTGATCATAAGAAGCTCGGTCAAAGTCCTTTCAAGGGCTGAAATGGCCAATTTGTTTTTTTTTTATCCAGTCCAGAATTAACAGGTTTTAAAAGCATAGTGAGTACAAAGATTTCCAATACATAATTAAAAAACAGGTTCTGGCCCAGGCTGAACAGGTTTTAAAAAGTATAGTAAGTACAAAGATTTCAAATGCATAATTTTAGAACAGGTTCTGATCCAGACTGAACAGGTTTTAAAAAGTATAGTAAGTACAAAGATTTAAAATTCATAATCTTAGAACAGGTTTTGGTTCAGGCCGAACATGTTAAAAGCACAGCAACAACTATAACAGTTTGAGCGATATAGAGCACGGAGCAGGACGCTTGTCTTTTATATATGAAGATGCATCCGTCCTCACGACAGAAATTTACATATACATTAGAGTGTATCGAAAATCCGACCCCCAATTCCGGTACCAAAATTAAATAATACATGAAAAATCCTTTCGATTGGTGTACTTTTTTTTTTATTTGAACCAATTTTGGCGTCCCCCAAAATGCATTTTTGTGCATTTTTTTATCAACTTTTGTACTGGAGACCCTTTAATGGTTGATTTAAAAATAAAATCAAGTTTATCAATCAATTCCTTTCATATAAAAACACAGAACAGCAAATTTTCATCCCTGTTGACAAATGCTCTGACGAGATAAAACAGTTTCTTTTCAACGTGAATCTACTTGTTATTTAATATTTGATATGTTTTTATTTCTTGTATGAAAGCATTTTTAAACTGGAGACCAGTACGAAAATTGATAAAAAATGCACAAAAATGCATTTCGGGGAACGCCAAAATTTGATCAAATAAAAAAAGTACACCAATGGAAAGGATTTTTTTATGTACTATTTAATTTTGGTACCGGAATTGGGGGTCAGATTTTTCCCATACAAGTCGGTACACTCTAATATACATAATTATTTTTTTATTTGGCTTTACGAAAGTCCTGCTGTGCCATCTTAACTTAAGCTGCCCTCGCAGACCCGATGTTTGTCAGCATAACCGAATGCTGCCATTTCCGAATAATATTACTTCAAACCTGCTTTACGAATGTAACCGAATAACGTTATTTCTAAATAAAAAAAAAAAAAAAAAAACAAATTGGCCATTTCAGTCCTTGAAAGGACTTTGACCGAGCTTCTTATGATCAATTGTGTTGTGTGTGTTATTAAATATTTGCACACAATTGATCGAGAACTGGACCTACATGTTTTATGCCGACTCCGAACGGCTCATGTTCTCAAGATGCTTTACATGGCATTATTTACTCTCTGAGGTTTGCCATTGTCTGCAGAGAGGTGGTGACCGATCAGAAAAATTTTTTATTGAAAAAAACTTTTCGCCGCGGCTGGGGATCGAACCCGGGCTCCGAGCATGCTAAGCCACACACTTAACCTGCATGCCACGGTCACCACAAATGGTGTTATTTCTAAATAATGTTACAAAAAACTGTCATTACCGAATAATATTACTGTATACCTGCTTTACCAAAATAACCGAATACCATCATTTTCGAATAAAATCACCGAATACTGTCATTACTGAGCAATGTTACCGAATACCGTCATTTGCAAAATATTATAACTGCATATCAACTTTACCGGATACCAATATTAACGAAACTAATACTGAACACCAACTTGAAAAACGCCCGAACGTCATCGTCTATTTACTACGCACGCTACACTGCCTTATTTTGTAAAATATTATCATAAGGATTATAATAAGTGATTGAATTTGAACAATAAAGATTGAAAGCATAAAAACTTATATTCAATTGTGTGCTTGCTTGTTGAAGGTTGTGTGAATCCTGCAGGGAACTTTGGAGCGGCTGAGCTGTACTTCAGTGTAGATTGAACCAAAATTATAGTGTCTTCAATTTACTATCGTTTATTGTTTTATGCTTAAAACCGATACATTAGAAGTTTAAATTCAAAATATTTTTTCTTGGTCTACAACGAATTCAACTTGTTTAACAAAAAACAGTTTATATAGTTTCAGCCATCAGCTAATGTGGTATTTATATATTTGATTTATTTTAACATAGAAATATTAATTTTATTTAACTGGGCGTATGGCCATGTGCACATATTTAAGTAAATGATCATAATCTTCCCAACTAGCCCAATGTATGTTGGTATGTTTTTTTGCTTCACTCAAAGAACTGTAATAATATCCATTTAAATTGCTAAAAAAAAAAACCATAGGAAACAAAATAAAGCAATGAATTGTCTTGAGGCCTTACCTTAAAGAGCAATTTTTAAACCACCATGCACTCCTTTTGTAAACAGCACAATTCCCGCTATCTCTATCATTATCCTTATCTTTGGTTGAAAATTTACTTCCTGAATGATAAGTCAGCGAATCTCCAGCATTACCTGTGAAGTTTCCAAGCGTATTTATTGAATATGATACGCTCTCATCGCCAATAGCGAAACTGCTGTATCGCGCCCAACGAGTTTCATTCGAAAAATCTTCCATTTGTATCCAAAGTTCATATCGAGCGGACTGCGTCAAGGCATGTAATTTATCTAAGCCGATGAAGAATTCACCCTCCAAATTGCCAAAACCTTGTTGATAGTCAGTCCAGTTACGATAGAAATCAACGCTACCATCACGACGACGTTGTATGAGAATCCAAGGATCATCGCCTTGCTTGGAATCTTGAATGCAATTGACAAGAAATGGGTCCAGTTTTGAGCTTGGAATTTGTATGATCTGAATACCACTTAGATCACTTTGACAGAATTCGGGTATGACAGCTGGTATGATAGCGCTGCCTGAGACAGTCGAGGAGACAACAGTAGTGATCGAATTTGGATTAATAGTTTCACCTACAGTGGTATTGCATATGTCAGCAGTAGTGGATGATATGGCTAAGTCCTTACATATCGCATTGCATTCACATTGCTTGTCTTCATTTTTATGAATAGTAATGCCAGCTATCGCTGTTTTGATTTCTTTGAACTGCCAATTAATGCTGAAATAAACGAAATGGTTTAACAAATAACACTTATAATATATCTACATTTCACCAATTAATGCTGATATAAATGAAAAGGTTCAATTAATATTGAAAATATACATTTGCAAAAACACTCACTCATCCTTAGAAATAGTAATGCCAGCTATCACTGTTTTGATTTCTTGCAGCTGCCGATTAATGCTGTTATAAATGAAAAAGTTAAATTATTACTGATAATACTTATACATTTCCAAAAACACTCACTCATCCTTAGGAATTGTGATGCCAGCTATCGCTGTTTTGATTTCTTGTAACTGCTGATTAATGCTGAAATAAACGAAATGTTTCAATTAAAACTGATAATATACATTTTAAAAAAATACTCACGATAGCTGCATGTTTTGATTCATTAATTCAATCAACCTCAAGCGATGATCCATATCAATGATTTTTTCATCTTCACAAATAAAAGACATTGGCAGCTTGAAAAATATAACATTATAGAAAATCATCAACCGTTCATATCAACATTTTTACCGTTTTTTCATTTACTTCGACAGTTTTTCCCAGCTGAATTATAGCAAGAGTCATCAAAATTATAAATAACATCGTTACTGTTCCGTTGCAAAGTCTCGACTACAGTTTTGTTGCGATTATAACAAAATTATAAGTACTTTCTTTATCAAAAATTTAAATATGGGAATTTCCATGTATGAATGTTGATTTTTTTTTTTAATTAACTAAATAATCAGATTGTTATTGACCATTGAACCTCAATAGCTATAGTCAAAAAATAAAACTGTTTAGAGAACTGCTTTTAGAATGGAAATTGAATCGCAAATTTGCAATAGGGCACAACTCTAAAATAAATTAAATATCTAGTCCTAAGCTCCGAATATTGTATAAAAAGTTTTATTTTTTCTAGGTTGAAAGACTTTGGGCAAAAGACGTTTTAACTGTTTTACCATCATTATATCTGAATGAATTGTTTGAAAATATATAAGACAAGATCGAAAAGACCATTACAAACTTAACTATCAAAGAATTTCTGTCACATCTTTAGTATTTCTGTCATATCTCAACAGGGGCCTCGGTAGTCGAGTGGTTAGCGTGCTTGATTGCCAAACTAGAGGTTCCGGGTTCGAATCCCGGTCTAGCCATGTTTCTACGGTTTTACCTTTCTTTAATTTTTTCCTCATTTCTCATCAACTCAAATTAAAAATTCATCATTATATATACGGCTTTGGAATTTGTATCTGTACCACATGTTTGTGAAATGAGATTAAACTGGAATTGACTGAGGTCAAAACACTTGCCTCAGATTAAAATTTGCATGTTGATATAGCGCACTGCCGCACATACAACATTCTACAGTTGTTTCTCTTGATTTTACTTTCTCTCCTTCTTATCTTTTTCTCCATTGCCGAACTAAGGCACTCTTGACTGAATAGGTTTGACACCTGAAATCCTTTGTTTAGTGTTAAAAAAATAGATGAAACTAACACATGATGTCTTTAGTGTATAGTGTTATGGGCATTAGCGCAACCAAAGCGGGGTTTCGGGGCTTAAACCCCTCCCCCAAAATTATTGTAGTACCAATCAAAATAGCATTCAATCACAGTGAGTCACATGAAAACCAATCACACGTCATATGAAATGAGTGAAAACCCCGACATACATATTTCAAATCGATTCTGGTTGATTACTAAATTAGTCATATTTTATTCTTATAAAATTAGGAGAAAAAAGTGAGCCGGAAACCGACTCAAAACTAAGAGGTACTCTTAAAAACTATTTAGTGTGTTTTTAAACACCTATAAAATATGTACTTTTCATGGTATTCACATGCATTTAAAATTATTGGAAATGTATTAAGTTCTTCTTTCTTTTGGTGTATCGTATCTATTGGTGTGGTTTAATCAAAACTGAGTACTACGAAAAATGCATTTCTTATAGGTGTTTAAAAAAATATATATTCGAAAATCATGAATTGTGGTACTATAGCGCTATGTGGCGTACATTTAACTAATAACTGGTTACTAGAATTCGATTTTGCGTACCTACACTGAGGGAAATATGTGTTAAAATTAAATGAAATTGTGTTCATTTTAAACGAATTTGTTTTTGAAATAGAGCTTGAAACAAATTCATTTAAATTAAACACAACTGTTCTCAAAGTTAAATTTAAAACAAGGGTTTTTGTTTTTAAAACAATGTTTTTAAATAAGAAAACAAATTTAAAACAAAAATTTTTAAATTTAAAACAAATGTTTTAAAGCATAATTTTTTCGATGCCATTTTTTAATTTTTTCCGAGTTTTTTATGACAGATTCGTAATCAGCGACCCTTGGGACCCTCCGAATACCGAATCTCAACTCCTTTCAATGAAGTTTGCATTTTAAATATTTCAATATTGAAAACTGAATTAGTTTTTATTTTATTTTATGTTCGATATTTTTCAAACCAATGAAAATTCAAAATTCAAAAAATGTCAAAGAAAGTTTCAAAGAAATAATGAATGAAAAAAAATTGAAAGGAGTGTATAGTTAAAATTTAAACACAATTGTTTTAAGTTTTGTTTTGTAGAAACGCAAAGGCGGTAAATTTATATTTTAAAAATTTTTGTTTAATTTTAAAGTATGTTTTTTTTTCTCAGTGTAGAAACCCATATATTCACACCCCTATATATTCATACCCACCAAGATTTGCCAAAACCGAACAGTAATTATGTCAACTAAATAATAATTGAGCTTTTAAATATTGTTTTCTCAAATTATTACCATAACATAATTCCGTAAAATGTGAGTGCGGAACGCTTGATTGTTTTTAACATTTTCATAGCATATTTTAAGGCATATTTATTTTGAGATTTATTGAAACTTCAAAAATTTTTATTTTGAAATTTTCAGTTTTACAAAAAATTTTAAACTTATTTCGTCGTACCTACTATAGTTTCCGGTTTAGCTTAAAAGTATTTTATCAATATTTGGAACTTAAAATTGTTATTTGCATAATTTAAAATCGAAATGTGACCATAGCTGATTTCTAATTCAGCTTAAGAAAATCAATATTTCATGTTTTTTCCTTTATTAAAATCGGGCCCGTCATTTTTGACGGAAAAGAACTAGTTTTATATAATTATGGCACTTAGTTTTGGTTAAACCCATGATAGAATAACAAAGTAGGCGCATATTGTTGAGGAAGTGAGCTAGATGTCAAATCAGCTGTTCGAATTTGAGTTGTTCTAATTGTTGTTGTTGTCTTTTCGTTTGACGTTTATAGCACTCACAGCATTTTTTGTGTAAAATTAGACATTTGAGCAGCTTTATTAATATGATCCTACCTTATTATTCTATCATGGGTTAAACCACACCATACGATATATGAGTGGAAAGAAGAGCTCAATAATTTTCCAATATGTTTAAATGCAGGTGAATACCGTGAGAAAAACATATTGTACCGGTGCTTAAAACAACCTCTTTTCAAAAATGACGAAATATCGATTTTTTGAGGTCTCAAAAAAGTTTGTAAAGACAAAAAATTTCAAAAATTTGATGGCTTATGTACATATGTGTACCATAAAAATCTTTAGTTTTTTACTTATCTTGGGTATGAATTCTGAATTTTCAACTTCTAGCATGGAACCCATTAAGGCGACTTGAAATATGTGGAAAAAAATGTATTTAAAAGTAAAACAAAATAAGAAAGCCTGAATTTGAGGAAAATCTGTTGAGTTACTCGCCACCGAAATAATCAAAGAAATTTCAAGTAAAATTTTAATTTTTCGTCCTTTTTTTTATCATCTATAACTTAAGCTCTGAAAAATTAAGTTTATAAGTAAATCATACGATTCATTAAAAAATAATTCTGATTGACTTCCGAAACTGGAGAGAAAAATTTACAATTCCTAATTTTCCATCGTATTTTCCAAAATCCGTTTTATAAAAATTTCTCTATATTGTTAAATATTATCCGATATTAAGAAACAATGGCTCATTAGGCAAAAAGATGTTGGTTTGATTTTTCTTCTGTTCGCCCGTTTATGTCCAGGACATATTATAGTTATACGATATTACTTATCCCAATGAACAAATTCTGACTTAAATCGAATTAATATATTTTGAACGAAATTTTTTTTCAACACTTCTTCAAAGAGCCCTCATTCATTTAAATAGGATAATATTTAAGCAGTTTTGGGGGATTTTCATGAAACTGATTTTGAAAATCCAATCGGAATTGAGCATAATTAGTACTCACCAATGGACGACTTGTAAGGCTTGTGCCAGCCAATTGGCTATTTTTACAAAGAAATGAAGTATAATTTTCACCGTGGGGAGAAAAAATTTAATTTTTGCTGACACTATTGGGATCTTACAATCTTCGTACAAGTGCCGAACAAGAAAAAATCCGTGAAATGGCGTATAACTGGCACTTGCAATACATTTGGGCCGAACAGATCTTAAACAACGCTGAAGCAAGTGACCGTTTTACATTTTTTTTTTTTGGAAAAAAATATGTTGCTGGCCATGCTTGAAGTTTGACAAGGAACAATTAGTGCAAAAATTGAACACACTCACCGTTACAACACAGCCGCTATCATTACGAAAAGTCGTTTTTATATATAAGTTCTACATTTGTAAAAACCCCCCAAAAAAAATTCCTGGTTGCGCCCCTGATTATGTGTATAAAAAAACGAGCATTAACTAAAGTGCGAGGTAGTATGGTTATGGTATAATATTGTAGTTATGGTATTATGGGTTTGATATGATGAGTTCACTATGATGGATATTGTATAATCTACATCAGTGATGCACAGCGTTGGCAGAGCTTCCAACACAAACGCAACATTTTTGTCTAAGTATGTGTGTACAAGACAAAAATTCAACATAACAATTTGCGCAAATTTGCGCATAAGATGCTTACTCCGTGAAGATCAAATGCAAACTGATTCAATACTATCGTCGAAGAAGTTTGGCAGCTTCGCACACACGACTTGTCTGTGAAAGCCGAGGGCTCCACGAAGCTCTTATGTGCACCTCTGATCTACATATATAAAAGTCAAGTAGCACATACCGTACCGTAGATCGCTCAAACTGTCATTAAGTTATTACAGTGCTTTTAAAAATTGTTTACATATGTATTCTAAACAATGTTCATTTCGATACGACGGGTATTATGCTTGCATGAAGCCAAAGTTTTGATAATACGAGTTTATTTTATGGTTGATCCCTTTCAATGGCTTAAATAGCCCATTTGTTTTTTTTTATATGGTTGAGAATGGTAAGATGAGTTCGAAATGAAGGTTTGGGTATAATATGATATGGATGTGGTATATTTTTTGCTATGGGTGAAGTGTAAGATATGTCATATTAAACTGCTTGAGAACATGCCATAACATCTCTATCATTTGTTTAGACACATTTAATAACACGCACATCACAACTGATGTAGTGATGGGTTTTCTATGATATAGCTTTGATATGGTTTGATAGATTGTTATCGTATGAAGAGTTTCATTTCATTTTCATTTCATTTTTATTTATTTAGTTAAGTATGCTAATACAACAAGATTCTTAAATAAAAACCTTATAATTAAACTATTAGCTTCGCATATAAAATTTTAGCATATGAAAAAATATATAACTTAAAAGCTAAATTTACGAATTAATATATATTATTTATCTATTTATTATTTTTTAAAAGTACAAATTCGTAATTTATTAAAAAGTATTCGGCCAGCAAATTAAATTAAAAATTTGAGTTTGAAAAAATATTTTTAGTAATTATGGTAGATGAAGTATGATTGCTTCATGAATTATTTAGCATCAACACAATTAAAATGCCAAAATTTTATAACTTATAATTCATATGACTGTCTTTAATTAACTTTTTTCCATGACTGTGACCCGCACAGTCAGTCACTTTTTCACATTTACTTTTTCATAAATATTTTTTTTGTTATTATTTCTTGTGCTTTTTTATAAATTAATCCAGCTGAGGTTTGGCACTGCGTACAGCCTCCAAGCTTTGTTGTTCTCCTATTTGCTACAACCACGCAATGTTTCAAGCTCCACCACCGGTCATCGGTACACTTAAGGTCCAAGTTGTGCATATTTTGCAGATTAAACGCAACGATTGGATTGCAAATGTTTTCCGTTTAAATTGATTTAACTGACGTTTTTGATGCAAATAACAAAACGTGACAAATACGTTTGAGTGCAAAATAACAGGCTAACGTATGTTTTTGTGCGTAAGTGTGTGTGTGTGTGTGGTAATGTGAATGGCACTCTATAGTAGGCTTGAAACTGCTATAGTTTAATATCAGCAACATTTTAATTGCCGCAGTCATTAGAATGAGGTCAAAAAATATGCCTAAGACAGAGAATTTTTAAAAAAAATTGTTACCCGTTTTTAAAAAGTGCAGTTGTGACCACGTTGTGGTGTGGCTGCACTTGTTGTTGTTGCTCTGTCAATTGTGGTTCTGCTCAGCCAGTTGTGTGTGAATGCTACATGCATGCATTCGAATATATCCGAAATCTTTCAAAACTATGCAATTAAGCCGCAACACGGCACATGCGTACTTGCTGCAGTCACACTGTGTGCACGCATTGACGGCTTTTGGCTGGAATGCGTATCCTTGGAATAGTTTTTTAACAATTTCATAGTTTCTTAGAATTTGTCGGTTGCCGGACTAGCTTTGGTTTTGCCAAAATCCAGTTATCGTTTTTTTTTCTATTGCGTTGCACGCACTTGACGCATGCATTTGATGTTTGATAAATGCTGCCGCATTCAAAAAATTATTTCCCTCAAACATGTTGAACGACATTTTTCTGTCAGTTTTTTTCGTAATAAAAACATTTGCAACAGTTTTTAGTTTTTGTTGACATTTTTTATTTAATTTTTTGTTTTTAACTGTAAGATTTATTTCGTTTGTTTGGTTTTTTTGCTTTAATTTTTTGCAATATCCGCTTGTTAATGACGCTTTTCTCACTTGCCTTGAAAATGCGTGTTTATTTGTTTTTTTTATTTTAGATTTTCTCAATGTTCGTGCGTTAATGATCTTCAAACATTTAAACGCATTTATTTTGAAATTCAAATAAAACTACTTTCGAAACGTTACCTTAGAATGCACTTCAGTCTGTTGTGTATTATTAATATTAGCATAAATATTTGTATTGACATTTTTACATAGAAAATCAAGGCATGAATAAATGGAGCATGATGATATAAGGTTTGAAAAAATAAGAAACAATGGCACTGACGGCTAGACACTGCTTGTTAATTTTTTGAAAAATATGCAAAAATCGATTCAATGCAGAACAACGAGCTGTGTTGGTTAAGTTTAGAGACAGACAAACAGACGTAAGCATCATTATTGTTTTCAAATTATGCTTCACGTTATTTTTTTCTAATACCTGTGAATGAGGTTCTTGTGATGGTTGACTGCCGATTACCTAATTTCTTTGGCCTAATTTCGATTTCGATTCATTTCTTAGTGCTGAAAATAGACATAACTTTTTTCTATCCTCTCGTGAAATATCTAAAGAACAATTTTGACGCACATAAACCTACAAACACAATAACAAAACAAACAAGGACATCAAGTTATCATTTATTTGTTGAGACAGTCAGCATTTTACCTATTAAAATAACAGCATTGTGATTTAGTTCCACTTACTTTGGAACTTAATCACAAATGATTTTTTTTAATGTTTTGAAGGCCGAACGTCCGGAGTTTTGCTCCATGTGAGTAAAGTCCAGAGTCCGTTCACACAAACTTGTTCCCTGACAATGAAAGCGGTTGATTAGTGAAGGAATCAACTTTTTACCCACGAAATAATTTGCAAAACTTGATAATATTCAAGACATTTTCTGAAATCGCATTCTGAGAAATATGATGTGAGTGTAAACACACGTCTAGGTAACTCAAATCATGCTTCATTTCAGCTGCTATTTCATATTGTAAATGTGAATGCCGCGGCAGTTTTGAGACCTGAAAAATGGAATTGTTGGATGGATTTATTGGATATGAAATCTTTTATTTCCAATAAGATGAAAAGCATTTAATCAAAATATCACTCATGATTTAATAAAACTTAAAGGATTGCAGTCAGGAGCGCAGCGTAAGCCTTTCAGAATGGCAATACAGCAAAAAACTGATACTGAAAAATTTCGCATCGAGGTTAGGAATTGCTGTAATGCAGTTTTAGAGCACGAAAATTTTCATCACGAAACTTGCCTAAGGTTGCGGTTATAGTGAGCGCCGAGTCAGACAGGCAGGCAGGTAGGCAATGTGAACAAGCGAGATAGATAGCTATCTGCATCTCGTTTTTTCACACAGATTTCAGCCTGCCTGCCTGCCTGCCTGTCTGACTCGGCGTTCACTTTAATCGCAGCCTAAGAGAACAGGTTCTTCTCTGCCCCAAAAAGAGCAAAAACTTTTGTTCATTCTTTTAAGGGGATGTGACACCCTCAAAAAACGAAAGTCTAAAGTCGGTCTAAGTCGACTATGAAATACCCTAAACCCACTTTTCAAAAACAAAAAATTTTTATTGTAAATGGGCGTCTCCAAGGGCGGATGAAGCCTATATTTTATATGCATTTAAATGTTGATGAAAAATTTACACATACCAAGTTTTATTCCTGTAGCTCACAGTTAATGCCCTTATTGTGCTTTCGCTATGGGAAGTGGGCGTGTTCATGGACGGATTACTCACAATTTTTGAACACACCTTAGTTTTTGTATAAAATACATACGTACCAAATTTAATTTCTCTATGACAAACATAACCTTATTTATTGAGTTTTAAGTTTTTTGGGTTGTATGAGAGGTAGGCGTGTCCGTAGGCGGATGACGTTAATTTTTCAAAACCGTCTTTGTCTTGTCATAAAATACTTACGTGCCAAATTTTAGCTCTCTAGGTTAAACAGAGGCTTATTTATTGCGTTTTCAATTTTTGGGTTGTATGGAAGGTGGGCGTGTCCGTGAGTGGATGACGTCAATTTTTCGAAGACATCTTTGTATTGATATAAAATACATACATATCAAATTTTATTGTTGTAGGTTAATTATAAGCTGAGTTATGCAATTTTCAATTTTCGCGTTGTATGGGAGGTAGGCGTGTCCGTAAGCGGATGATGTCCATTTTTCAAAAACATCTTTGGTTTGTTACAAAAAACATATGTGCCAAATTTTAGCTCTGTAGGTTGAACAGAGGCTTATTTATTGCGTTTTCAATTTTTGGGTTGTATGGGAGGTGGGCGTGTCCGTAAGCGAATGACGTCCATTTTTCAAAGACATCTTTGTGTTGATATAAAACACACACATATCAAATTTTATTGTTGTAGGCTAATTATGAGCTGAGTTATGCAGTTTTCAATTTTCGCGTTGTATGGAAGGTGGGCGTGTCCGTGGGCGGATGATGTTCATTTTTCAAAAACATCTTTATCTAATATATAAAATCAAATGTTTGTCTATCTGTCTGTCTGTCTGTCTGTCTGTTCCGTATAGGCTCGCGTACCGTTTATCCGATTGAGCTGAAATTTGGACACCGAGTACCTTTTATAGGGAGAAAGAGCATAGGGGTGTAAAAAAGTGGGCGGAAGTATGTGGGCGTGGCACTCTATAATAACTTCTAAACGCCTGAACCGATTTCAATGAAATTTGGTATGAAGGTTCGACTGCGCCCAAGATAAGACATAGGCTATAAAAAATTCCAAAAACTTCCGTAAGAGGGCACTTTAAGCAGTGTGTTTTTAAGACAATAACTCCTAATTTCCTGGACCGATTTCAATGAAAATTGGTATGAAGGTTCAACTGCAACCAATATTAAGCACAGGTAAAAAAATGGGCGGAAGTATGTGGGCATGGCACTTTGTAATAACTTCTAAACGCCTGAACCGATTTCCATAAAATTTGGTATGAAGGTTCAACTGCTCCTAAAATAAAACATAGGCAATACAAAATTCCAAAGACTTCCGCAAGAGGGCGCTTTAAGTAGTGCGTTTTAAGACTTAATAACTCCTAAACTCCTGGACCGATTTCAATTAAATTTGGAACCAAGGTTCGACTGCGCCCCAGATAACATAGGCTATAAAAATTCCAAAGACTTCCGTAAGGGGCGCTTTAAGTAGTGCGCTTTAAAGACTCAATAACTCCTAAGCACCTGAACCGATTTCAATGAAATTTGGTATGAACGTTCAACTGCACCCAAGAAAAAACATAAAATATAAAAAATTCCAAAGACTTTTGAAAGAGGGCGCTTTAAGAAGTGCATTGTTAAGACTCAATAACTCCTAAATGATTTGATCGATTTTACTAAAATTTGGTACGTGAAATAACTTGACTCTGCAACAGAATTGAGGCTATTTAAATTTCAGAAAACTTCCGTGGAGGGCGCTTTATTCAATAAATTATGTTCGGCTCATTCACGTCAAAACGGATGAACCGATTTTGATGAAACTTGGCAAGCATTTGTATCTGTTACTGAAATAGATCCTATGCTTTTCAAAGATCTTTCGATAAAAATCAAGGAATGAGCCGAAGGCAAACGAAGTCAAGAACCAAAGACGAACGAAAAAAGAAGTTTAACGAATACCAGCAGAAGCTATATAAAGATGAAAAAAAATTCGAAAAAAATTCCGAACAGTATCGACCCCAACCGAAGTTGAACGAAGACAATCGAATCGATGCTTATAGGATTTTTTAAAATTGGAATTTTTTTGAGATAAAATTGCATATTAAATGTATGCTAAAAGAAACTTTAAACGTATTTTTCTCGAAATGACTTTTCAAACTGCACTCAGAAAAAAGTTTCTCGGAATATGATAAAAATGGCATCATATTTACTGAAAAATGGTATTGACCTTGCTTCAGAGAATGAAGAAAAAGACTATTTATTTTTGAGAAAACATTTGTTTTTATTGAAGAAAATACTTCTCATAGTGAATTTTTTTATCAAAATAAAGGAAAAATGTTCTTTTTCAAAAAATTTTTCTGTATGAATGAGAATTTTTTGTGCGAGAAAAATATTTGTCATTATTAAAGACATTGAAATATTTCCAATTCCTAGAAGTGAAGAAAATTTGAAAATGTTTTCTAATTGAAGAAAATTTTATTTGAAAAGAGAAAATTGCTTTTATCGAAAATAGAGAAATTTTTCACCGGTGGAAGATATGTGGTTTTTTTCTGAGTGTGGGTTCTTCAGAAACCAGAAACCAGACGTCAGATCGAGACGTTGAAGATGTCATTTTTTGTTTTAATCATGTCTGGCAGGTACAGTTTTACGGAAATTTGACAAAACACTTACGACGGAGGGAGGGGGGAAAAACCCCAAAAACCGATAATTTTAAAAATTGTATTGATAATATAAAAAATATTAAAATGAGAGCAGTTTTGAGAATTGTCCTTTTTCTGTGGTCGAGGCACTCCGACCCACAATTTTCTCTGCTGCATATGCTAAATTATGATTCTTTAAAGCATCAAAAACTTACATTAGGAGATGGTTGAGAAAAATAAACATTAAACAAATTTAATTTTTAACATTAGCTTTGATGAAAAAAAACACCCAAAAAAATTCCCAATTAAGTACATTAAATACAAACCTTGGGCGCATATTGTATCTCCATATATTATAGATTACCTAAAATTGTAGGCAACATAAATAAACACCAAGAACAATACAACCAAAAGCAATAACAATAACAACAATAAAACTACAACACACAACAAATTACGTGTTCAAATTAACTTCCGACTCCTTATCGACAAACGAAAAAAAAAAAACAAATCCCACGCAGTGCAAAAACTACTATTTATCAAAATGAAACCAGTTCAAATATGTAGGTCAAGACAACGCAACAGAACTTCAAGACAAGTACAGAACTAAGAGAATGCATAAAAAACAGGTTCATTCCCACATGAATCGTAAGTCTAAAGCTTAAGGATAACCTTGGTAGGCGCATCCTTTGAACGCATTCACCTGTATTCAACATGTAGTCAACAGCAACAGCAGAGAATGAACAGCAATTGTAGCTATATTTTGCAACAGTAAAAAGGAGCCTAAAATAACAACAGCCAGCACGTTTCGTGCTTAACTATTATGCAACATTGAATGGTAACAACAACAAAAAAACAACAACAACAATCAGAACAACATTAAAACAACAGAACAACATTAAAACAAAATAAGCAAAGCATAAAAAGGAGTTGTAATACGAAACTGCCAAAACTTCGTTACGGCGTTCATCAGCTTAACCTTGAATATCTTTTTTTCTTAAGCCTTTTTTGGCAGCTACATTGACTAAGCCACAAGAAAGAATTATGGCTAAAATTAAAAAAGAAGAGTAAAACAAGTTGTTGTCAACACTTGTTGCCGCACGGAAGAGCAATTTGACAGGTACCCAACAACGGTGAAGCTAGTGCAACAACTTGGTTGCCAGCAACTGAGGGCAGGTGAGTGACTTGAGCTGACCTTTTTGCATCTCGCGTTTTGCTTATCAATTCGTTTTTTTTATAAATTTTTTTGTTGTTTTCTGCTTGTTAAATGAATGCAATTTGAGCTGCACGCAAGCGCATTTAATTTAAATTCAATTTAATTTTGAAAACTTTAGAGCATATTTTTGACATATAACCAACACTTTGGTTTAGCTTAACTGCTGTTGGCTTCAAAAAATTGAAAAATGGCTTTATTAAGGCTGTGGAAAAAGCCTTTGACAACATGAATAAGGCGTTGTCAGTAATTCTAGAGTAAATTTAAGAGAACGAAAATTATACGTTGCCACACTGAAGATTAATGTTCAGATTTTCATAAAGGTTTCTTGCCACTTAAGGTCAACTTTGATTGCAATTTATTGTTAAAGAAAGGATTTTTTTAAATAATGCAAAAAAAAAACACTGCCAATAATATGCAAGAGATAATGATTTCAATTTAAAAATATAAAAGCGCAAAATAAAATATAATTAAAATACATTTACTTCCGCAGACATTCGGCAATTATGTGCAGTTCAGCTTCTATCTCTGATAATAAAGGCGGCAGACTTTAAAGCATTAAGCGGAAGTGGTTTGACTAAAGTTCTATTAAGTGGCAAGTTGAAAATTCTTAAAAATCCTTGAGTGTTGCACAAGGATTTTGCAATGTTGCAGGATTTTATCAGTGAGAGATACTCAAGCAATTAAGCGGCAATTAAAAAGAGTGCAGCGAAGAAGTTAAATTTTGTTTAAAGTTAAATTTTAAAAATCTAGTATTTTGTTTTTATTTTTTTTTTTTTTTTTGTTTTTTGTCATTATATCAATAAATAAATTTTTGAATGATTTTTTTAGAGAATTTATTTTTCAACTTGCCAGAATTTCAAAATTTTTGCTGCGTAGGCAATAAAATCCACTCTAACCTCGATATATAGAATCATCAATTAAACAAAAATAATCACATAAATGCAAACATAAAATTGCACGATTTTGTGCAAAAAGCATTAAAAAAAAAAATAAAGTAAACAAACAACACGCATTGAACTTGAAGCTTTTGCGCTTCTACAGTAGCCGACATTATATTAGGACATTGCCTGGCTATGACCAGATGTTTCTGGTGTGTTCGTTTAAATGAAAAGCTTTAAGCATACAAAAAGTTAAACAAAGTTATCAGTCAAGCATGCGTGTATAAAGTTAATTTATTTTATTAACAAAAAACTAGGCAGAAGTTCAATAATACAAAAAAAAAAAACAAAAATTATAAAAAACAAACAAATCCAACGCGCTCCAATTAAGACGTTAAACACGTTCAGCGGTGTTGATTTTGTTTTTTTTTATGTTTTTTTATTCATTTCTTCTTTATTACATCACCTAATTTTTTGCTTCAAAAAAGCACAATTTATTTAGATAAACATTAATTAACATACAAGCCACCCACTTAAATGTGTGCACAATACATTGTTAACACTTGTTTGTCAGCCAAATTTGTGTGTGGAAAAATTATGTGGCACGTGATTTGAACTCGCTGACATAAAGTATGTCAAATTTCACTGAATCATAAAATTTTGTTTGATTTTTTTTTTTGTTTTGTTGTAATTGAAGACATTATAATTTGGAGTTCATGAAAAAAGCATGATTTTTTCGGTTTTTTTTCGATTAAAAGTTAATTTATATAAAATAATGGAAAATTTAAGCTTCAGAGATATGGTTGTGGCATTATATAAATATTAAGGTATTGTGTAGCTGACAAATTTGATTATATTTTACACATGTTTTTAACAAGCTTGCAGAATCGTCAACGATTCTCAAAATTTTAATTGTCAAATAATTGAATTCTGGTCAAATTTTGGTTAATCGTCAAATTAAGTGATTCGTTCACGAATCGTTAATTTTAAATTTAATTTATTCATCGACATACATTCACCAATCGTTAATTTTAAATGTTAGTGATTCATCGACATTTTTATTAATAATAAATTTAATCGTTTTTATTAATAATAAACCATTCCTTAATTTTATACTAATGAATCGTCAACGATTCAATTTAAAGTCAAGTAATTCGTTCAGAAATAATAATTTTAAGCTTACTGAATCCATTATGAATCTTAAGTTTGAAATTTAACGAATCGTTCATGAATCGTTTATTCAAAATGAAGTGAATTATTCATCATGAAGTCAAATATTCATCAATTTTTAAACCTTTCCATGGACTTGTCCATTATATTGGACACATCAGAAAATAATTTTTGTATTTAATTTTCAACGATATTTTTTTAAATCAAATAGGTTGGTTCTATGACCTATATAAAGTTATAAAGAAGGCTATAGAAGCCTTAATTTTTTTTCGTGTTAATAAATGTTGCAAAAAAACAAAAGTGGTTATGGTGCTAAGTGTGCATATCATACTTTTTTTTATAATAACATTATAAATAACGCATTTGCATTGGTCTCCGATTGTTTTAGTTGAAGGTAAGAACATCTGAATATAATAAGACAACCTTTGAATAATTTTTTTCCTTTGGATTTGAAAAAAAAATTGGAAAAATTGGAGGGATTTTTTTAATCTTTTTATGAACTAGATAATGGGAATATTACCTCAAAAAAAATTTTCCACAATTATTCTAATGAAGCCATTGAAAGGGTTAGTATCTTCCACAAATTATGAATGGAAAATCAAGTATTTTTAATTATATTTGGTCGCTTTACGAAACGTCAATTTGAAATTCGTTCACGAGTCGTCACGTTTAGGTCGCCGAAGATTTGTAATTTTTAAATGCAAAAAAAATAAAAGCGTAAATTTTAAATTAAGTAAATCCGCGAAAATTCTAAGATTTAGTGAAATATTTACGAACCACCAATTTTAAATCTGCTGAATACTATACGATTCACTAGTCCATAATTTAAAATTTTTTGAATTGCCAATGATTCGTCAGTTTTTAATTAAGTGAATCATTCACAAGGGCCTTTCAAGGGCTGAAATGGCCAATTTGTCTTTTTTGTAAATCATTCATGAGTCGTAAATTAAGTGAATCATGACCAATTCGCAAATTTAATTTTGTTTGCATTTTTCAGAATTTCTTTATTTAATATTTTGTGAAATTTAAAACTTAGCGAATCGTTCCGGCATCAAACAAAAAGTGTGCGTGTCTGCTTCGACGCGCGGTTGGAGTTTACTTCTTATCGAATACCTTGGAATTTTATAAAATAATTCATATAATTTAACTCATAATTTCTAAATATTTAACGTTATAAATTTAATTACCAATATGTAATGTCGTTACCAAAAACTGAGGCAACAAAATTGAAATAACTAAAACTCGAAACGTGAAAGTCGAAGCAAAATTTTTTTTTTTCAAATCTGATGATTGAACAATATGTAGACGTCCCCAGTATACTTCTTAAACTAAATCTTAATAAGGTTCATTTCTCAAAAATTTGATTTTAATATGAATTCATTAAAGTTTCAATGCACTGAGAAAAAAACACATACCTTGCTCGGGTAAAAAATTTCTCTATTTTTGATAATAGCAATTTTCTCTTTTTCAGATAAAATTTTCTTCAATTAGAATAAATTTTCACATTTTCGAAGAAATATTTCTTTACTTCTAGGAAATGGAAATATTTCAATGTCTCTAATAATGATAAGTATTTTTCGCGCAAAAAATTTCTCATTTATAGAGAAATTTTATTGAAAATGAAAAACTTTTCTTATATTTTGATAAAAAATTCACTATAAGAAGTATTTTCTTCAATAAAAACAAATATTTTCTCAAAAAAAAAGTATTTTTCTCTAAAAACGATATATTTTTCTATTTCATGGAACCTTTTTATCATTTTTAGAGAATTTTTAGTATCGCAATTAGAGAATAGCATTCTCTGGAGCAAAGTCTATACTATTTTTCTCTAAATATGATGCCTCTTTTATCATATTCCGAGACACTTTTTTCTGAGTGTGACCTCTGATAGTCTCGTTACATCCGCTTGACCACAAAATCATCTATTTATGTCTAAATGCTTCATAGCATCCATTCAAGTGGCAAGGACCTCAGATAATCCCATTGCATCCGATTGGGCATATCAACTATTTTGGTCCAAATTTTCCATGGAACCCATAAAAGTTTCAATGGACCGCCTGTGACCTCAGATAATTCCATTGCATTCGATTGGCCAAAGAATCATAAATTTTTGTCCAAATGTTGCTTGGAACCCACAAAAGTTCCAATAACCCGCCTGTCACCTCCACAGAATCCATGGAATCCATTAAAGTGCCAATTAACCTCAGTTAATAATATTGCATCCGAATGGCCATAGCATCGTCCACTTTGGTCCAAAGGCTCCATGGAATCCATTAAAGTGTCAATGATCTGCCTGTGAGCTTAGATAATCCCATTGCATTCGATTGGCCATAGAATCAAAGAAGAAACGATTGAAAATTCAACCAAAACAGGTCTAACGGTTGAAAATTCTACCGTAACAGGTGTTACGGTTGAAAATCTGAATTTACCTCCAAATACAATTTCGTTTCATACAAATCGATTCTTTAAGAGTAAACTGGAAAAAACAAAAAAAAAAAAAATTGGCCATTTGAGCTCTTGAAAAGAGTTTCACCGAACTTCTTATAATCAATTGTGTTGTGTGTGTTCAATTTTGTTATAATCAAAAACATGAAAACTGGACCTACATGTTTTATGCCGACTCCGAAAGGCTAACGCTCATGTTCTCAAGAAGCTTTACATGGCATTCTTGCCTCATTGTCTACAGAGAGGTGGTCACCGATCAGAAAAATATTTCATTGAAAAAACTTTAACGCGAGTGGGATTCGATCTCGGGCTCCGAGCATGCAAGGCCACACACTTAACCTGCATGCCACGGTCACCACCGGTCACCACCGTGCGATGATTACCGCCTTTTTTTTGCCCAAAATGGTAAAATTGACTTTGATGACATGTGGTTTCAACAAGACGGTGCCATATGCTATACGATACCATGGATGGTACGTAATACATCTCACGTTCTCGAGCAGTTCAATATCCGTTCAGATCAAGCGATTTGACCCTACTAGACTATTTTTTGTGAGACTTCGAGAAGTCTCTCGTGTAAACTAGGTGTGGGATAGCGCACAAATTTTCGATTTTGATACCCAGCAACCCTACATTTTTTTTTTCAATAAAAAAAAAAATGCTTTTGAAAAAAAAAACTCGTGGCGTGAGGTTAAGTTGTGCCGCATCGGGGTTAAAGGTTGTTGAAAAATGAAAAAATATACGGATACAATGTTCGACTTATTCCTATTAAATTTTCTTCCCCAAAATTGTTCGGTAATATAACTTCCCCCTAAGAGGGTTCCCATACAAAATTGATATTTTTAGGAAATTTTACCCCAGTGCTCCCAGGCAGCATCTAGAAGGGTAAAATGTGTGACTGACTCCATTCATCTGAAACAGCAACATCTCATGCCTCAGATTCTCTAAAGATTTCATGTCTACCGATCCAGAAACCTGAACTAAGCGCGAAGAAATATTGCGTAATCTACACGTAGTCAACGATGCCGCCAAAAGAGGCGTAAGATCAATAGAGGACTACAACAATTTGTTATCGAAAAATCGCAAGGAATATACATCCCATGACAAAACTAAATAGATTTGATTCAAATTTTCTTACAATCATAATTACAAAATTTCTTATTTACGGTAGAGATAGGGGGTAGGTAATAGAGTGGGTCGGCCTCCATACAAAAAAAAAAAGATTGAAAAAACCACCCCCTATTTTAAAGTTGACCTCGAGAGGATTTCGTAAACAAAAAAAATTTTTTTTTTTGGACCACCGGAAAAACAGCCAAAATGGTCTTTTTTGCATAACTAAAGCATTACATGTCAGATCTTAAAAAATTATATATCGTTGAAAAGGGCTTTACGTGCACTACAATGTCTTCTCATGACATTTTTATTTTTGAGGTCATATTCAACTAGTAAGCCCCATTAGCCCGATTTATCCCCCTTAAATTTTTTTTTGTTTTTTCTCATAAAATTAAACTACTTCAAATTTGTTTAGTTTGTGTTCAAAAAATTATTTATTAAGTTTAAAAACAAAGAAGTTATAATAGTTCAAAAATTTGATATAATCCTTTTTTTATAAAAAATTTACTCTTAGTTTAGTCAACGAACAAGCACATAATACAAAAAGAATTGTAAAAGAAACTTAATAAATAATTTTTTGAACACAAATTACACAAATTTGAAGTAGTTTAATTTTATGAGAAAAAAACAAAAAAAAATTTAAGGGGGGTAAATCGGGCTAAAGGGGCTTAAAAGTTGAATATGACCTCAAAAATAAAAATGTCATAAGAAGACATTGTAGTGCTCGTAAAGCCCTTTTCAACGAAATATAATTTTTAAGATCTGACATGTAATGCTTAAGTTATGGAAAAAAGACCATTTTGGCTGTTTTCCCGGTGGTCCAAAAACAAAAATTTTTTGTTTTCGGAATCCTCTCAAGGTCAACTTTAAAATAGGGGGTGGTTTTTTCAAACTTTTTTTTTCGACCCACTCTAGTAGGTATGCTCGAAAAAATGTGGAGAAGAAAAGTTCATGTGGGTTGGTCTCTCATTGCAGCCTTTTGGAAGGACACCCTGGGAGCGATGTAAGTCGATGTTATACATTTTTTTTTTTAATTAAACTATTTGTATAGGAACCCCCTTAAGGGTTGGAAATAGAGGGTTAGTATTTTCGGATAAAATGTTGAAAAGAAAAAAGCAATGGGGGTCAGTCACACATTCACAGTCACAGCCTAGGAACGGTGGGTCTAAGTTCCTAAAAATTTCATTTTTGTATCTGAGGCCCCTAAAGGGATGGAGATTGGGTAGATATGTTCCCGAAAAATTTGTGAAAAGAATATTAAATAGGAATAGGTCGGACATTGTACACCTCTAGGGGCCACACTTGGGTAGTTATGAAGGTTTTTGTTTAATTTTTCCACTTTTCATGAACCTTTAACCCCGATGCGACACAACTTTACCCCACGACACCCCGAATTTTTTTTTTCAAAAGCAGGTTTTTATCAAACCTAACAAAATTTTGGGTTACTGGACATCAAAATCCCGTCACTAAAGAGCTGCATACATCACTATCCCAACCCTAGTAACACAGTGACAAGCAAGTCATAATTGCAGCCCTGGAAAACAACAGTACAGCTGCCATTGATGAGCTACCAGCAGAAATGCTGCAAAAAGTATGCCAAAATTGGAGCTAATGGATGGTCCACCTCAGGCCTCCTTGGAAAATATGATTTCCTAAGCGAATATTTTAGCCATTTCTTAATCAATTTATGTTTTATATTTTATTTTGGTAAATGTTCTTTAAAAATGGTATTAAAGTTAAAGTTTTTTCAATAAAAAGTGAAACAAATAATTTTATGTTAAAGTACCTATAATATATTTATTTTTTCGAGTTGAAAAAATATTGATTAGGTAAGTACACCCGTTTTTCGGCGGTGAACACTAGTGATTAATGAATTCCTTTTCTGAAAAATTTGCAAATTTATTTTTATTTATTTAAATGAGATGAGATCAAGGAACGCATAAAAGTGAATTATGCAAAGCATGTATGTTTTATATTTGTGTATGTCAGATTTTTTGCTATTTTAATTTCATATGAACAAAACTGCCTGTTGATAAACTTGACAGTCCAAGAACACGAGAGAAACAAAATACAAAAAAAAAATCGCATAAAATTACAAATAAATCGCAATAAATACATTATTTTTAGCATTAAATAAAAAATACAATGGGAAAAGATGATGGGGAACAAACAAAATAAAACAACAAAAAAAATTAAAATTCAGACATATTTATTATAGATATTTAGATAGACAGATAGAAAGATATTTATTTGCAAAGTGCGTGCGTAGCACTTTGCAGACACAATAAAAGTGACTGCAAAGGCGAACGAGTACCTAATTGTTAATGTTTAATTGTTAATGTATGGATAGTGTTGTTTTTTTTTTAATGTTTTAGCTGTTGTGGTTTTTATTGTTGTTGTATTTTGTTGTTGTTGTATTTTGTTGTTAATTGAGTGACATGCGCTGTCTGAATGATTATCTAGCTAGGCTGTCTGTCTGCCGCTTAGTCTGCCTTATGCGCTCCTACGTTTTTGCCTGTGTGTATGTCTGTCTGTCTGTCTGTCTGAATATATGTCTATCTATCTGCTCAACTGTCGACAGCTTATAAGCAGATCAGCTACATGACCTTGCCAAAAGCACGCAAAAAATGTACAGCAACACTTTTGCCAGGCACCCAAAAAATGCTTTCAATGTAAAGTCGTTTCCATTGAGATACAATTGTATCTATGAGGGTTTTAAGCAGCATCTAGTATATTAATAAAACTGTTACTCTGATGAACATAAACATGTATGTGTGCGTGTGCTTCTTAGACAAAAAAAAAAATTATTAAAAGCTTAATGGGCTTTTGTGTTTTATTTTTGTTGTTATAGAAGTCGGCTGAGTTGAACAAGTGTAGGAGTTGTTGATGACTTTGGTGGTTTTTGGTTTCTTTTTTTGTTTTTTTGCTGGCATTATTTTTGCAATCTCACGCTTTATATGCTCATTTGCTTATTTTTTCTTCTTTATTTTTTTTTATTTTTTTTTAATGTTCATTAGTTTACTTTAGAACCTGCCTCAACTTAATTTAAAGTGACTTTTTCTTTTGATTATAGGTTAAATTTGTATTTCCTGCCTGGCGTGCGCTTGTTTGATGTGTCATTTTTTGTTGTTGTGCTTTATTCTTTATTTATTTAAGTTCTCTTTTTATTGTTGTTTTGGGTTTTGGCAAGCTTTATTGACACGCCTTGCCAAAGTAGCGCATAGATAAATAAAATATAAAAATTTCTTATCTTACTGTTGCGTACAATTCGCAATTAGTTGCTACGCTTTATGATATACATGTATGTGTGTGTATGTGTATTTTTGTTAGTATGCCATATGTGTTTCTGGGTCTTTGAGACAAGGTTGTAGTTACTTTTTTTTTTACAAAATTTTATTTGTTTTGCCATTTAATTGTTGAGATACTATTGAACATCAAGTGCTTACTTACTTTTTGTTTAATTTTTATTATTGTTTATTTGTTGTTGATTTAATTGTTGTTGTAGTTGTTGGTATTTTAATTGTTCACGGTTTATTGCTTTAATGATAATTCAAATTATGAATTGATCTTTAAATTTCCTGATTTTGCGGTAGCTGGTTGTCATTGAAAATTTTGTTGCAAAAATTGCGGTATTTTTTCATGTAGTGGGTGTTTGTTGTAAATGTTGTTTTTTTTTTTGTCTTTTTTTTTTTAAAGTTGCTGTTCAGATATCGATTATGCGCGTTTGAAGGCTTTATGCTGGCCAACTTTTAGACATGAAACAAGCCACTTGATGTGATGTGTGATGGTTTTTTCTGAAGGTCTTGTATCTTAAACAATATTTTTGTTAATATTTTTTTGTGAGTTTTTAGCTTTATGTCCTCTAAGTCATTATTTTTAATTTCACTGAATTTCATGATCAACTGATTTTAAAATTTTCAACGTTTTCTATGCTACATGCATAGGTCGATTTTAAGAAGAAATTGCATGTCGGAATTTGGCTATCATTTTAAAATGTACATTTTGATATATTAATTAATTTGTTAATTTTTGTTTTAATTTTACATAGTTTTTAATTTTCCATTGATTTTTTTTTTATTTTATAACTATTGTATTGATTTTGTATTGTTTTACTTAAAATTATATTAAGAAATTATAAAAATAATATTATTAAATTTATTTTATTAAATTAAAGATAAATAATATATTATTATTAAATCTATTATTAAATAAAAATTATATTATTAAATTATTATAATTAATTATATTAATCATATTAATATTTCAAGAATTTTTGTGTTGAATGCAATTGAATTTTTATTGAAATTGTTGTTAATTTTTAATTATTATGTTTTTTTGTTTTTTTTTTATATCGATTTTGGTTGTAAAAAAAGAAAATAAATTAATTAATTTTAAAATTAAAAACTATAATTTTAAAAAATTTTAAAATTATTACTATAATGAAAAGTACCTGAGCGACCGAGCTCAGCCCACCGCATATTTAAAGGAATGATCCTCGGCTTATATTGTACGAAAATGCCAACTTTATCTAGGAAACAACATATAAAATAATATTTCTCAATAAACTTGAAACGCATTTTAATATTGTGATAATTTCGTTTTTCAACTTAACGAAACTAGTTTTGGTATTTTTATCCCTTAACAAATAAGAAATATTTTCGATAGTTTACTTATCACGCTACACGAAATTAAAAAAAAATTTGAGTCCGTTGTGCCTCTCAGACTCAAGCTAATTCATAGTACATTAAGGCGGGACTTGACATATGCCCTTTTTTAAATTTTTTTTATAATTTTGTATTTGAGTAAATATTCTTAAGATTCTAAGAAAATTTCATGGAAAAATTTCCAAGGGTTCAAAAGTTACAGCCAGAATAGTGAGAGCGCATTTTTAATTTTGGCTATTTTTTATCTTTGTTCACAAATTTGAACGCGTTTATCACAAAACCATGTTTTCCGTACTGGTTGCGGCACTAGCGGGTGCAATTCTTGATGAATTTTTTTTTTTTGTAAATGTTTAAACTTGATTCGCTATAGTATGACACGAGCTTTTTTTTAAATTTTTTTCGATTTTTTATGAATTTATAAAGTCAATATTTTTTTTCGAAAAAACACAATTTCAAATTTGGAACATTTCAAAAAATGTAAAAAAAATTTTAAAAAAGCTCCTGTCATACGATAACCAATTTTGTTAAGATTTAAAAAAGTCATTTTCTTCCAGATCGAACAATTTTTGCGACTCCCAGCGCTGCAACCACGAGGCCCCGTTTTTTTCTATGCCGCCAGTTTGGAGCTCTATAAAACCATGTTGGAGTGAAAATAAAATTTTAAAAAAATTAAATTTTTGTGAATTTATTTCTTGTAATTTGTTCAATTATCTACAATAATAAAAACAAATTCTGGAAAAATGTTTGTTTTTGACTGACAATGAGTTATGAATTTTTATAAAAAGGTCTGTTTTCTCTGCCGCGAATGTAATGTCCCTCCTTAAATGCAAAGGCCAAAAACATATAGAGAGAAAATAGAGAGAGAGAAATATGCTATTTTAAGCGAAAAATGGCAACCGTCCAATTATTTTTCTTTATTTTGGCCAGAATTAAATTTTCTGCCAATGAACAAATTTCGCCATTTCGAATTTCGGGTTCGAATCCCATGACCGGCACTAATTTTTGCAGCAATTTTTTATTATTTTGTGTGATTTTTTTATTAATTTTAACTATTATTTTTATTTTTCAAATTATTTTATTATTATTTTCTATTTACTCGGAAAAAATTTAATTTTCTGCCAATGAAAGAATTTTCCCTTTTTCACAGGCCATGGCGGCCTGGGTTTGAATCCCACGGTTGACACTTTTTTAGCACTTCTTTAGGAATTTTATATATTTTTATTCTTGTTGATCATTTTCAAATTATTTTCTTATTGGTTGTTATTTATTTTTATGAATAAAAAACTTCATTACATCAACCAAAACCTAAAAAAGTTATAAATTTTCTTCAAAATATAACAAAAGCATTGAAACATTTTAAAAATAAGCAATATAATCAAGTATGGGCAAGTGCAAAATGAAAATGCAAAAACAGCGAACGATGTGTAAATACCACTGTTGCCAGATTGAGGTAAAATTTCCCTAAATGAGGTAATTTTTGACTAATTTTTTGGGCAGAGGTAAAAAAGGTAAATTTTGACTAAAAGTGGTAAATTTTTGCAATATAATTATTTTTTAGATTTCCAAATACATTAACTGTATCTTGCTGTAAAACGAAAGAACACACCAACGATAAGCAAGACACGCTAAGCAATAGCTTTTTGTATGGAGTAAAGTCGTGCTTCTCGTGTCTTACTTACCGTTGGTGTGCTCTTTCGTTTTACAGCAAGATGGGGTAAGTTTTTTGCACTTTCGTTAGCTCTCTGAACGTACTCACAAGAAGTCCTTTATTCTTGGGAGTCCTCTTTTGTACCAAAAAATAACAAATGTAGGATTGTTTTAAATTTTAATATGCTGCAAATTTTAACTTGAAAACTAAGGAACTTGTTGAATGAATATTGCTTAAAAGAATATCGGTTATAGGAAGCTATAACCAGTTCCTACAAAAAAAATTAATGGAATAGTGGATAAAAGAAGTCCCTTACACTTTGTGAATTGGAAAAGTTGTTGGCAATAGGAAGAAACGAATTGTTCAAACAAAGAAATGTTTTATTGTGGAAGTAGTGAAGTGAGTTATAACGACTGTTAATCCTTTAAAATTTTGTAATTTTTTTTTAGAAAAAGGTAAATTTTCTCAGAAAGTGGTAATTTTTTTCCCAAATAGTGGTAAATTTCAGTTTGGTTCTCTGGCAACACTGGTACATACATAAAATTGATAAGCGAGCAAAAGAGCATAAAACCAACAAATGCAAACGTAAACAAACCAATACAATGCCACATATGCAAAACTTTCAGTGTAGTGGTGCCCATACCTGAATATAATTAGTTCAGTTGATTCAATGAAGCTTTTCAATGAACAATAAACAGAAAATATAAGAAAATAAATTGAAAAATATAAACAACAATTAAAATTTATAAAAATAAAAAAAATACTTAAACAAATAATTGTCGGTCGTTGCAATGCGGACAAAATTTCTTTATAAACCTGCCGCACATCTAGGCTATATAGTTCTTATGACAAAAACTAAATGAGAAATATATCTAACCGGTAGTGTTCAGCGACAAGAAATTATCGAAAAGGCTCAACCATAGAGCCCGAACAGAACCAAAGCGACTGACGGCTGGCGGTCCTCTCTCGGCGAATTGAGCTGAAACACGTCTACAACAAGAGCGGCTGGCGGTTGTCGGAACGGAGTTGCTTTTTGTCACGATAGTGGTAAATACAATTGACAGATAGGGTGCAACAGACGGACAACATGATTAACATATATGAAAAAATTTTGACTTATTCAATTAAGTGTTCATCAAAATCCATTATGAAGACAATTATTTCGTATATTATTGCGAATTCACATAAATATAACACAGACACAAAAAACAAAACGTCAAAATATACTAAAAGCTAAAAAAAATACATTAAACACAGCCAATTCTTAGCAAAAGTATGGCAACATTTATGTTTCTCAGAGAGAGGACCGCCAGCCGCCATAGCAAAAATAGAATAGATTCTATTCTGGCGTTTTTCCGTCGCGGATTCGCCCAGCGAATTTGTTTTTGCCGAGTGCATACATTTTAATGTATTCTGCTGAACGGCGAATCCGCCAGCCGTCATCCGCTTTGGTTCTGTTCGGGCTCATAATAGACTCGAGATGGCTGCAGGCAAAGTCAAATTTGCTACGAACGCATAGAAATTGTTCGCAGCAGCCATAGAGCCCGAACAGAACCAAAGCGACTGACGGCTGGCGGTCCTCTCTCGGCGAATTGAGCTGAAACACGTCTACAACAAGAGCGGCTGGCGGTTGTCGGAACAGAGTTGCTTTTTGTCACTGTAGTAGTACAATTGACATATAGGGGTGCAACAGACGGACAACATGGTTAACATATATGAAAAAATTTTGACTTATTCAATTAAGTGTTCATCAAAATCCATTATGAAGACAATTATTTCGTATATTATTGCGAATTCACATAAATATAACACAGACACAAAAAACCAAACGTCAGAATGTACTAAAAACTAAAAAAATTACATTAAACACAGCCAATTCTTAGCAAAAGTATGGCAACATTTATGTTACTCAGAGAGAGGACCGCCAGCCGCCATAGCAAAAATAGAATAGATTCTATTCTGGCGTTTTTCCGTCGCGGATTCGCCCAGCGAATTCGTTTTTACCGAGTGCATACATTTTAATGTTTTATGCTGAACGGCGAATCCGCCAGCCGTCATCCGCTTTGGTTCTGTTCGGGCTCATAATGATGGCTCCAGCCAGCTTATTCGTCAAGTTTCGTTAACTTGAGATGGTTGCAGAGAGAGCGATTCAAAGCGCATGTTGGTTGAGGTTATGTCAAACTACGATAAATAAAATTTTTTCAGCCGTTTTCGAGAACAAAAATAAGCAAAAATATACATATGTTTTCCAATCATCTAATTCCGGTCTATTCCCAATAGTTCACTACGCCAAATCGTGGGAAAACAACTGGAAACTATCTGAACCACCTCACCTCTTTGTTGATTATTAATCTACGGTCAGTAAATAGTCCGATTTGGGATTATGACGAGTATTTTTCAAAAAAATGTCAAGTTAAAGTGAAACTTCCATTTTGAAGTGAATTATAGACATTCACAATACAACAACAATAACAAAACTAAAACTTAAACTAAGCTTAAAACTAGCTACCAATGCCATAATCATTGCCGGCAATAATTATTATTTATTGGCTTTATATTGATTACATCATGTGTTTTATAAATTTTAATCCTTTTAAGGGTTTGTCAGTCAACTGACCGACTTTCGACGTTATGTTCTAACGTTATGTGATGTGTTCAGTGTTGCTATAAGCGTTGTTGTTGTTGTTGTTATTGTCATCGTTTTTGATGTTTAACTATTGCACTTTCTGTTGTTTTGTTTGAGGAAAATGCTTTATATGTTTGTATTATGTAGCTTCGTGAAGCAAGCAATGCAAGTTTTTTCAATGCAAGTGACAATTGTTATTGTTGTTGTTGTTGTTGTTGTTGTTGTTGTTGTTGTTGTTGTTGTTGTTGTTGTTGTTGTTGTTGTTGTTGTTGTTGTTGTTGTTGTTGTTGTTGTTGTTGTTGTTGTTGTTGTTGTTGTTGTTGTTGTTGTCTTGCCACTTTTGCTTATTACAACATTAAAAATCCAATTACAACCTTGACGTAACG
Organism: Tetanocera ferruginea; assembly: GCA_958299015.1. Lineage (NCBI taxonomy): Eukaryota > Metazoa > Arthropoda > Insecta > Diptera > Sciomyzidae > Tetanocera > Tetanocera ferruginea. The sequence goes on along the minus strand of OY282640.1, from coordinate 33,767,082 downwards.
TAACAATTTCCGATTAAAACAACGTTGGCAGTCAGTGCAGCGTCTCGTCGCTGACTTTGTAAAAATGTTAATTTGTTTATTTAAATCCAATTGGATGTGGCTGTGTGTGTGATTTGCTTGTAATATCTGACTTATTTAAAAAAAAAAACCTTTTTTTTTTCTTTTTGAACAGTTGCAGAACAAAATCACCTTAACATTACAAGATTCTTTCATAAAGGACATGATTACGAGGGTTACCTTTTAATTATTTCACCTTACCATGAAAAAGCAGTTGTTTATAAGTGAAATGATTTTTTTATTGGTTTCAAAGTATTCTCTAAGACGATCAAGTACACTTTTAGTTTCGTTTGAATTTATTTTCGAAACAATTTTGACACTCTAAAGTGTCGGCCGGCCTCAGAAAAGAGATTTTGAAAGCTACAACGGCATTATCTGTTAAGGCGCACATAGCTGAAAATATTTGTTAGTTTTATAAACTTTTGGATTCCTTACCATAAAAATTTAAAAAAATTCTTAAATAGTCGCATAATCCAACCAAAAAGCTTAAGTTTCAATTTATAAAAATTAAAGTGCGGTAAGAAGTTGAAATTTTCAACTTTCATGTTGCAAACGTTAACCATAATGTTGAATAATATTTAATTAAAATATCGACTGGAAAGTAGAAAATGTCAACTTTGAAGATGAATAAAATAATCAACACAAACGCAAACGGAAGTGTTTAAATCAGCCAAAAAAGCACTTAAATTTTATTATTTTCAAAAAATAACGATTGTGCTGGAAACTTAATTGAAACCGTTTCTGTACTTTTTGACAAATTTTCTCATTTTGACAGATAATGAAATTACTCTCTATTACTCGAACTTTACTCGAACTTTACTTGAAGTGATTACGGAAACACACCTTATTTGAAAGTAGAACAGAAAAGTATGAAAAGTGATCGTAAAATATTTTTCAACCCAACTGGGTGTCATCCACCCACTAACACGCCCACCTCCCATACAACACCAAAATTGAAAACACTATAAATAGACTTATCTGCAAGCTACAAGCCAAAAATTTGATACGTTTGTAAATTATATAAAAAAAAAATCATGGAAAAAAGTGGGCGTCATCTGACTTTGGACATATCCACTTCGCAAAGAACCCATTATAGTGAAAACTCTAAAATAAGGCTTATATTTAAGCTTCAAAACTGAAACAACCACGAATGCGTCAACCTCCCTAAAAACGTAAGCCTCAAGCTTGGATAACGCTTTCATTAACTATTGTAGAACGCTTACGAATTACGCTTAGGAATATTATTTCAAGGCTTCACTTTCGTTTATCCTACAATTACATGTAAATTGTAAATTGTGTAAATACAGACATCATTGAAATAGAAAAATCTCATACAAAAAACGTATTATTCACGTATTTTTTTTATATTTTAAATAAAAAATTCTTTGTTCTTCATGTCGGGGATTGAACCTGGGTCAGTCGAGTACTGACTGGACCGATTAGGTCCAAAGGTTAAATTAACCCCTTCTAAAGCAACGCTGCGTAAAAGTTAGCGGTGGGTTTCATATGTTGGTGTCGGACTTTGGACCGGTTCTTATCCTCTCGGAACCTGTCATATAGTCTTTCCGAATATATTCTTTCCTACGTATTATACCATAGATATATGCGTCGAATTTTGAAAAAGAGTTGCACAGCGGTATGAAAACTGCAGTAGACATTGACAATGAAGAAGATGAGGAATTTGTCAATGGTTAATCGGTTGCTGTGATTGCTTCAGAACTACCAGAGGGTGAATTTTACACATTTTACTTTTTAAGGCAGAATGGGGGTTGCAACCTCTTAAAGAACCCCCTAATAATGTCACCCACACAGCTATAAAAGCTGATGGTTGCACACTTATACAGACGAATACCGTAAGGACAGTAAGTCATGGCTTATGGATCTCGCGAGGTACAGCAACGTCACAAACCGCCTCCCAAAAAGCTGCATATCCTAAGATTATTTAAGTTATTTCAAAATCTTAATGAAAAAAAAAACCCAGATTTGGAATTCTAGATCAGTTTTTCTGCATTAAAGTCATTTCAAGATCATTCCAATGTCAAAATTAAAAATAAACAGAGATACGATATCTTACTTTCACATATATAGGTTTTTGGCCTCACTCATTTCGAGTTTAAGGTCATTTTTTCTGTATTGAAGTTTCTTCAAGGTCGTTCTTAAATCCAAGTTCCTAATTCATAAATTTTTTGGGTCGGTGATTCCAAATCCGAGGTCAGTTTATCTGTAATAAGGTAATTTCAAGGTCATTTCCAGGTCAAAGTGATAACTTAAAAAGTGATAACATACCATTTCCAATCACTTGTTATGTGGAATTTGTTGGCTCGTTCATTTTGAATCCAATGTCAGTTTGTCGTCCTGGGATTCACGTGCACCATACGCCATGTTGACAACTTTGAGTTAATAGTACAGTCACGGGTTTTTCATACCAAATTTTTCAAAACTGAAATTCGTTACAGTTATTTTGTGTGCTTTAAAAGTTTTATTTTAATATTTAAATTAAAAGTGTTTTTTAATAAAACAAAAATTGAAAAAGTTGACTTTGTTGCAAATAATGGTTATGGAAAGAGTGGCGAAGTATTTACATTTAAAGTTATTGTTATTATTATTTAAATATACATATTGTCTAGAATATCGAAGCATATCCTTGATCTCGTTATTTTGCGAATGTTGAAATGAAAAGCTGCTTGTAATTCAGATGTTAGAAATTATTGAAAGTGTAAAAAAAAAATTTTGTAAACCAATAGTGGATCCAGGATTTCAGGAAGGTATATATAAAACTCCAAATACAAAATGTTGTGCACCAAATCTTGATGTAGTTTGGTAGTGGTCGTAGAGGCAACGATATAAGCAGTTCCCTTTAAAAGATATTGAAAATTATTAGTTATTTATGTAAGACATGAAACAAAAATCGAATGATTTCCACCACATATAAGAATTTTTGTTAATAATCCAGAAGTGAAAAGCAGCAACCAAAAATTCTCTGAGCCAGGACATTCCCAAACACAGGAAATCGATTGTGTACACAAACCTTGACAATCACAAAGAAGCACAAAGCATTTTGTCGTTGCAAAACTTGTACAAGCCTCTTTCCAAATGAGAGTTTTGTCTGTGACTGAAAAAAAAAAAAAAAATTATTTAGTTCATCTGTCTTATTTTTTATGTTGAAGATGCTTTTCATTCCAATAGCAGAATGTATTCTGGATTGTTAATATTTTCTTAATATGAGTGACCTTGAAGAAATGATTGGGAACCTCTGTTGTGCGGTAATAATATATACATATATATATATATCAATTAATTCAATAAACCTCTACTTTTAAATTTTTAAATGAAAAATGCCGACAATTTATGTAGTTTTAGTGACCTTTTCACCACCAACTGAACTATATAAAAAACAACAGAGAAGGTGAGAAAATAAAAATCGATAAACGCTAACGCACACCTTCAAGTTTCATGAACACACTTATTTGCTAATCTCTTGTATAGATATTTTTTAAATGTTGTTTGTTTATTTATTTGTATAGATATTTTTTAAATGTTGTTTGTTTATTTATTACGATTTAATCGGATATCAAAACATATGCGAGGAAGGTGCGACAAGCTTATGAGGAAGAGAACGAATGCAATTAGCGGTGAACCCCCCAAAGAGTAAACTTTCGCTTGACTTACCTTCAGCCAAACAGCGCCAACAACCCCACTGCTTGGCAAATTCTACCGCTCTCACACGCTCTCTTGGCAAAAATTGATCGTTGTTGTGCGCTCACGCACGCACTGAAAAAGCTTTCAGCCACCCTCTCGGCTGCAGCGCTGCTTTTGGTATTGTTTTTATTTTTATTTGTTTAATCGTTTTTTTTTTTTTGGTTTTTGCAAATAATTGTTGCCAGAACATTTGAGCAGCATTTAAAAATAAACTAAAAACAAGTGCGAGCAACAGCAAAAAAAAAAATGTAAACTGGTTGCTTCCTTAAAGGTGTTGATTTGGTGTGTGTTGTAAATTAACAAAAAAAAAACATTAACAAAAACAACAACAACAACAAGAGTAACGACAAAATCAAATTATAACAAACATTATTAGCAAGCTTACAATAACAACAGCGCAAACAAGCGCAACGAACATCGGACGAACGACAACGCTGACGACGAACATTGTTAACGAAAAGCTGCCGCTAGCCGCAGAGTGTAAGTTAATCCAGAGGAGTTCAATTGGCACTATGTGCCAGTGTTAGTTAATCCAAAGGAGTTCAATTGGCACTATGTGCCACTGTAAATTAAATCAAAGAGTTTGATTGGCACTATGGGCCAGTGTTATTACTTTATTAAATGCTCTCTTAAGACTAACTTAAACAACCCAAAATAAACTTATAATATCTTATTATACTTTTGCTTCAGCTGCGCTACTGTTGCTGATATTGTTGTGATCTTGTTGTTGTTCCTTTAGTAGTTGTTGCTATTGTATTGGCTGCAGGCTGTTGTTGTTGTTGTTGTACTTTTAGCTGCACTATAGTGACTGCTGCTATTGCTCTAACAGTGACCGCACTGCTGTTGATATTGACTTTGTTGTTGTTGTTGTACTGGTTGAATCTGCCGTTGCAGCGCTGTCGTTATTTTGGCTTGCTGCTGTTCTATTTTGCTGGCTCAGCGTTTGGCTAATGTGGGAATGGAGTGTGCGACAAAATTGACAAATTGTCACGTACTATCTTCATATTACAACTGGAGCGGATACGTGTGTTAACTTCTCCCCCTGTTAAGAGGAGCCGTCCCCGGTTTCCTTTAAAACTCTTTCTAGGGCTATGACGTTGTTAATCTTATTGCGACGTCTTGTGATTAACAAAACAATAACAATGATTGCGACTGTTACTATCGAGGAAATGAAAATTGCTAGCCATTGCGTAGATTGTTGATGGATTAGTTCTTTCAGGCTGGCAATATGACCAATGTTTTTTATATTAACCTCATGTAAGTACGGAAGTGATAACAGCGTAACGTGGTCCGTGATATTGACAAATTTAACTGATGCGGGTTGAGGGTGTGAATGACTGATTTTCTTCCAATTCGTAAAGGTTGTTCCGTTTATGGTTATTTCGCTTTCGAAGGTAACAAGAAGGGTTCCATGCATCAAAATTGCTGGATTATTTCCTTCCTGTATCTCTGCTGTCTGATCATTCACAATTACTAGTCCATCATCGATTTCTTCGACTGGTGTAATATGGTATGCCGAAGTGGTCTTGCATGTTGCAAAATTATTGTTCAGTAATTGCTGCACGCAGGAGTTTCCTTTTAGAGGTTGACAGAATGTCATTGTGGCTGCATCTCTGCAATTTTCGAGCGGTTCATGTACTATTTTGCAGTTGGCAACGGTATTGGTTTCTAACAGCAAGATTTTATTGTTACGTACTACGGGCAATATCTTAATTCTACTACATATTTCTTCAATTTTTGGATACTTAATTACAAAATGGATACTATTACTGTCTTGAAATATTTTCTGTTTTGCTATACTTAAAATATCACTTATGCTAATATTTGCAAAGTGTTCCGCGACTAACAAATTTTGTATTTCGGTACTATCTAGTATAATAGGATTAATTACATTTACTTTCCCAAGAATGACCGAATAGATGGTATCCTCAATACTCGTTATTATGGCCTTGTTTCTGGCAGTAGCTAGTTCAAATAGGTGTCCGGTGTCTATTTCTTTTTTCATTGTAACATTAAGAAGCTTGTTTACTGTCTCTGTTAATTGGTTAATTCTAATCTGCATTTCAGTGTTTATAAGTATCTGTTTTTCATTAGCCTCTATTAAAGCTTCTTCCTTAGTGGCCACCTGATTAAAGTCATCGAAATCTGGAGTGCCAGCAATGTATTTCAGTGCCGTTCCCAAAAAATTGATACTTCGCGACTGTCGATGATGAATTCTGAGCGCGCTAAGTAAGTTAAAGATCTGGTCCACATCTGCTTTAAGTAATTTCCTCATGTGCGACTGTGGAAAGTGGTCGAGTAAGTTTTCGGTATCATGGGCTATGGTTTCATAATCAGTCAGGTTTGTTCTATGCAGTAGGAACCCGTAGCTATTGTAAACAGCCACTGCTCCATCGGTTATCGGAATGTAGTGTGAATTGGTGTAATTTAAAAATTTGGCTCGTTTCGCCTGAACTATTGTTATTATTAAAATCCTGAAAATACAAGAATATTATCTTATATTACTTTTATGGACCTTTTTACCCTCAATCAATAAAGTAGTTCCTAAGTCTTTTTCGACTACTTTTTCAATATAGAGTTTTGTGAATTTATTCCCTATTCTTCTATTCGTTTTAACATAAACCTTGTCACCTGGTTCGTACTGTCTAGTTTTTTTCCTAGAATTTAGTCGTTGCAACTCTACGTGTTGTGCTATAGCTATTCTTGATTCGATTTCTTTTCGCAGAGCTTCAGGCATAGAATGGATAATATCTATCGGTCGTTTTTTTGTGGTAGAATGAATTGTTCTATTGTACTTCGCTGTAGCAAGTAAAATTAAGTCAATCGTGTCATTGATACCTTGTGTTAATTTTGTACATCTGGCTATTTCTGAAAGCGTACTATGGAATCGCTCAACCTGTCCGTTTGTAGTGCTATGATGTGGAGGTGTTGTAAATATGTTTATACCAAAATGGTCCCTTACTAGCGAACTAATTGTATGTGAATTAAAAGATTTTTCATTGTCACAGACAATTGTTTTGGTGTTTTTGAAAAAATTTAAAATTTGTAGTATGGGTTCTTTAATATCTACTATTGATCTGGAATTTATTGCTGAAACTATGGCAAATTTTGAGAATTTGTCAACACAAGTTAGAAAGTGTTGATTGTCAGTAGAGTAGATGTCGATGTGCAAAATTTCACCAGGATTTTGGGGTAAGGGTGTTTTGCCAATCTCTGGGTTCGGAGGGTGGCGCTGATACTTGGCTTCTCTACAGATTCTACAATTTGAAGTTATCTCTTTCAGGCTCTTACGCATGTCAGGGAAATAATAGTCGTCTAGAACTTGTTTAAGGTTTTCTTGCACCGAACGATGGGCTCTATTGTGCTCCGTTTGCAAGATTTCCTTTTGGTCATTTTTATTAAAGATATCTGTCACCTGCTTTGCTGCATGTAGGAATTTAACAGCAGGGAACATTGAAATAATTTTATCCTGAATCTTGGCCAAGGTAGGTAGGTCACACAATACTCCATTGACTACGTTGGGATTGACGCATAATCTGATAGTCTTCAAAAGATTATCTATACTGGAAAAAACAATACGATGTCTAACTTGGGATTTGAAAAGTATTTTTGAGGTATTTGTTTCTGTATTTCCTTCTTCCAGGATAAGCTGATTTCTGAAACAGTTTATGGGATTCTCAACCGTGGGAATTGTTTTTGTCAGTGATTCTTCACTGTGGACTGTTTTTGATGAACTACTAGAGTTTTCTAAAGCATTGATATGTTGTCTGGACAAGGCGTCAGCTACAATGTTCGCCCTGCCAGGTTTATAAAAGAATTTGGGTGCAAATTCCTCTACAAACGCTCTCCACCGTTTCAATTTTGAGTTAGGATTTTTGTCTGATATAGCGAACGTGAGGGGCTGATGGTCAGTAAAAATACTCAACTGTTTAACACCATAAAGATAATTTCTGAGCTTCTGCAAAGCCCAAACTATTGCGAGCAGTTCACGTTCATTGGTTGCGTAATTCTCTTCAGTCGAAGAGAGAGTCCTGGAAATCATAGTTATAGGCCGTCCCTCTTGAGAGAGAACTGCACCTAACGCATATGACGATGCATCGGTGGTTAGTTCGAATGGTTTTTCGTAATCAGGATAAAGTAAAAGTACGTCTTCTGACGCCAGAATTTCCTTTATCTTGCTAAAGGCTCTCTGTGCCTCTTCGTCGAACTCTATTCGAACGTTTTTTGATTGATTAGCACTAATGTTTCCATTTTCGCCCCGCAAGTATCTTGTAAGCGGTTTAGCAATCAACGCATAGTCCCTGATGAATCGTCTGTAGTAACCGGACAATCCAAGAAATGATCTTAAACCTCGGAGTGTTTTGGGAACCTCGTAATTAATGATATCTTTTACTTTGTCCGGGCAGGTTTTCAGCCCGTTCTTGGAAACAATGAAGCCAAGAAATTCCACCTCTTCTTTGAAAAATTTTGTTTTTTCCAGTGAAACCCTCATATTAGCTTCAAAAAGTTTCTTTAAGATACGCCTTATATCATTCTTATGTTGTTCATAGCTAGAGGAGAATATAATTACATCATCTATGTAAACGTGACAAGCTTTGCCTATCTCGTCCCTAAGAATGTCGTCAATTGCTCGCTGAAAAATGCTGGGCGCATTTTTCAGTCCAAATGGGAGTCTACAGAACTCGTACTTGCCGTTATTAACAGAAAAAGCTGTCTTTTCTCTGTCACACTCAGCAAGATTTATCTGGTGGAAGCCAGATTTAAGATCTAGGGTAGTAAAGTAGGAAGATTTCCCTAAATTTGAGAGGATAACCGAAGTATCCGGAATCGGGTACCTATCGCTTGTAGTTTTTTCATTGAGCTTCCTAAAGTCAATGACCAAACGCATTTTACGTTCTCCTGTTTCAGTGGTTCCTTTCTTGCCTACGACCCATATTGGATTGTTATACGGGGAGCGAGAAGGCCTAATGATACCGTCTCGTAATAGTTCGGAAATTTCTTTATTCACAAACTCGGATGCGGCTATTGGATAAGGATAGGACTTGGAGTAAACTGGTTGGTCATCGTTTGTTCGGATTGTTGCTACGATATTGGTATTATAGGGCAAGGCTTCATTTGGATCTGCAAAAACTCCTGCCTGTTCTTTAATAATGACAGAGATTTGTTTGTTGTGATTTGGGTCTGGTAAAATATTGTTCACTTCGCGGCAAAAATAGTACAAAAGCTCTTCCTGCTTATTATTATAGCAAATCATTCCTTTTTTTATATCGAGAGTCGCACCAATTTCCTTGAGGAAATCGAAACCGATAATGCCATCGAATGTTTGGAGTGACGGAAGAATAAAAAACTGAGCGTTTGTGTCGAAAATATTTATTGTGCATTTACTATGGATTTTCTCGTTTCCGTGAATTGATTTAACTAGAAATGGATTATCAATATGTTTGACACCTTTGAGGGTTTCTAAATTTGTAATATAGTTCTTTGCGGCACCTGTATCTATTAAGAATTTTAATTTCCTCCCTGCCAATGTTCTGGTGACGTAGGGCAGGAGGGATCTTGTTCTAAAAAATTAATTTCGTCCGTTGCCTCAATCTCCTCGTCCTCTGGCATATCGCCGTTTTCGTCAGCGTCTTCGTCTTCGTAATCTTCAGGGAAGTAGAGGTTTTTGGCAACATAAAACCCAGGTATGTCCTTGTCATCACGTTCGCGCTGCCTCAAATGGTTTACACGTTGAAGCTTATTGGCTGGCAATCTATCACTCTCATTAGGTCTTTTTGTTGGTCGGATAGTTTGAGGATTAGGGCTAAGGAAAGGATTTCTATTGATATTAAGGTTTGGTGCAGAGTTGCGGAAAAGTCCGTCTGGCTTATTATGCCTAAAACGGGATGACGTTGGGTCTACATCCATAGGCACTGGTCGAGGATATGCGTTCGTTACTCTTCGGTAATGGGGTGAATTATTAAAGCCATGATTATTAGGTTTTGGGAAAGTGCCAGTTTGGTTTCGATTTTGGTTTATAAATGACTGTGCAAAAAGGGATCGTGCATGGTTTGATTCAAGCTCTTGGGCAAGAGCCAGAGCTGTTGGCATGTCTGTTGGTCTGGAGGAGAAAAGAATGTCACAGAGAGGTTTGTTAAGTCCCGAGATGAACACTCGAAGGGCGTCTTGTCGGTACTTATTATTAAGGGAGTTTATCAGTTCCATATTACCGTAATTTGTCATAATGTTTTTGTTTACTATTAATGATAGTTTTCGTTCCACGTCGTCGTAGAACTGGGAGATTGTGCGTTGCCCTTGCCTTAAGGTGGACATCTCCTGCTCTACCAGGTATATGGGTCTCTTGTCGGCGTAGGTGAAGTCTAGACGAGCGATTATGGCGTGAAAATTTAAAATGGTATTAAAGGATGACAAAACCATGTTTGCCGAGCCCACCACCTTATTCCTCAGAATGGCAACTGCCTGGTAGTGCTTGGAACTACCGTCAAAGTCCTCAAAAAGTTTATACGCAGCATGGGCAGCCTGCCTCCATGATACGTAGGTGGCTCTATCGCCACTAAACTCTGGTAGTGATTTTATTAAATCGAGTGATTCCTCACATTTGATGGTCGGGTTAATCGTTACTGGTTCGTATTGAATAACGGTCGTCGGTGTCTCTAGGGTTTTTAATCTAGCGGTCAACTCGTCGACAGAACTCTGAAATTCTCGTCTTGTTTGTTCCGTTGCTGCCCTTATTGCGGCATTTACAATGGCTTGAAGAGCTTGAGGATCCATTTCGATCGTTACAATTTTTTTATTAACAATTATTTATTATCTTATTTTTCAGTTATTCTTTCTTCCTCCAACAATTAATTGACTGAGATTTAGTAAAAGTACAATGTTTTTTAAAAAAAACTTTTTAATCAATTTTAAAATTTTTCTAATAAATTCAAAACATTTGGAAGAATTAAATTATTATATTAAAATAACACTTACGTATAAAATACTCTAATCATCATTTTCTTTTTTTTCCAGGTACGTATCTTTTGTTTCAATCTGTATGTTGGTAAGTTCAATTTAAGTTCCGTTTTTCTCGAACAATTTTTTCTCTTCTATGTCTTCTCTTCAATGTCTCTTTTATAAAGAATCTTTGCAGTTTTTTTTTTCACCTTTTTTGGTTTTTTTTCCACAAAAAAAATTCGTTGAGTTTTTTTTTAAATTTTCCACATTTTAAAAATATTCCAATTTTTATAGTCACTTGACACAGGCTATCTGTTTTTTTACAATTTGAAAGTTTTTATATTTTTAGTAAAATTTTTTCGCTATGCGAAAATTTTTTTAAAATTTTTTTTCAAAAGCTTAAATTTTTTTTAATTTGGCAGTTTTTTTTACTTTTTTCCACTATGTGAAATTTATTTAAATGTTTTCAAAAGTTTTCATTTTTTCAATCTTTCACCGTTTTTTCTTACTTTTTTTCACTATGTGAAATTTATTTAAATGTTTTCAAAAGTTTTAATTTTTTCAATCTTTCACCGTTTTTCCTTACTTTTTTTTTCACTATGTGAAATTTATTTAAATGTTTTCAGAAATGTCACTATTTTTTCTTGTTGGTGAGTCCGAGCTCACGGCCACATTAATCTTAATATAAAGAATTTTTGTGGCCCCACGTTGGGCGCCAGTTAATCCAGAGGAGTTCAATTGGCACTATGTGCCAGTGTTAGTTAATCCAAAGGAGTTCAATTGGCACTATGTGCCACTGTAAATTAAATCAAAGAGTTTGATTGGCACTATGGGCCAGTGTTATTACTTTATTAAATGCTCTCTTAAGACTAACTTAAACAACCCAAAATAAACTTATAATATCTTATTATACTTTTGCTTCAGCTGCGCTACTGTTGCTGATATTGTTGTGATCTTGTTGTTGTTCCTTTAGTAGTTGTTGCTATTGTATTGGCTGCAGGCTGTTGTTGTTGTTGTTGTACTTTTAGCTGCACTATAGTGACTGCTGCTATTGCTCTAACAGTGACCGCACTGCTGTTGATATTGACTTTGTTGTTGTTGTTGTACTGGTTGAATCTGCCGTTGCAGCGCTGTCGTTATTTTGGCTTGCTGCTGTTCTATTTTGCTGGCTCAGCGTTTGGCTAATGTGGGAATGGAGTGTGCGACAAAATTGACAAATTGTCACGTACTATCTTCATATTACAACTGGAGCGGATACGTGTGTTAACTTGTATTTAACCGACCTCAAATCAATTTGCAATTTCAGTCTATCTCCGCGTTGCAGCGTTGCATGAACTCGTTAAAAAATATTCTCATAAATAAAAACCACAACAAAACAAACAGAATCAAAAGCAAAAATCCATTAATAAAAACAATTGCTAATTAAAACAAAAATTAATGCAGCGAAGAAGAAAAAAAACAACAACAACACCAAAAATAGCATTAATAAGAATGCAAATAAAACAAAAAAAAAACAACAACTTGAAATAAATAAATTCTGAGCAATAAAATCAGCAAAACGTTGAACTTGAATTTGAAGTGCTTTTAAATCAAAACAACAACAACGAACATTTGCAATAAAGCCCAACAGTTGCGCTTTTAACGGAAATCAATTTGTTAACATTTTGTTTTTATATTTTTTTTTTTTTGATATTGAGTGCGTCAGTCAGTGTTGCCAACACAAGCGAATTGAACTCAAATGCGGCTTGCATTTTAACTAGCTTTTGCAGACGCGATTATCTAATAAAAAACCATTTAGGTGCGTGAACAAGCAAAAAATTAAAAAAAAAGAAACAAAAAAACATCAACGGCCTAGTTTGCCGTTTTGCTACAAAAAAAAAAAAGAAAAAACTGTGATAACTTCAATTTGAACTGCAATTCGTAACACGTTCACTTAGCCAAGTTAAACGCCGTGCCGCACGGTCTGTCTGTCTGTCTATCTTGGCAACAAGACAAAACGAAAAAAAAAGTGTAAAAAATTATAAAAAAAAAAAAAATTTGCTATAAAAAAAATTTGCTACAAAAAAACAGGCAAAAGCTTGAAAGAAAGAAAAAACATTACAAAATCCCAACGCGAGTGAGTTTAACGTATTCAACGCATTCGTACGTTCGTTGATCGCAGCGCTTCACAGCCGCTGTCGTGCATTTTAGCAGTCAGTCAGCAGAGCGCAACGAACGCGAGCGCACTTGAAATTGAAAACGAACTTAGTTGAAATTGAAAATTGAAAGTGAAAGTGAAAATTATTACAACAGCTTAAAATAGCGATCACAGTGATTGCAAAGCAAAACAGCAAAACAGTGTGGCAACGCTTTGGTGGAGTGCAAGGATCGGTTACGAAAAACCTTAAGCCAGCCATCTACAAGCGTCACAAAAGCGTTCACTTCAAAAAATCAGCAATTGAAGAACAGTCAAGAAAGTGTAAGAAAAAGTTTAATCAAAAGCGAAAGATCGATCACGAAACAGCAGATCACAGAAATGCACAAGATCAGATCAGATCGATCAGTCAAGTAAGTTTTCATTAAAAAACAACTAGCAGTTTCCAGCAATAGTGAAAGAAAAATAAAGTCAGACAGATATAAAGAAAAACTATAACGTAGCAGTGAAGATCAGCTGAAGATCATCAACACTAACGAAACGATCACTTGTAACAAGATCTTTGATTTAAGGTAATAGAGGAAAGCAGACATAAAAAGAAACAGACGTAAAGCGTGAAGACGTAAAGCCTTTTTGTGTGAATTTATGTCAGAAACAAACAAACGTGAAGATCAGCGCTTAAAAAAAGATTAGTTTTGAAAACTGAAAACACAAACAGCTGATTTGCAGAAAAATCGAAAAATGAAATTAAGGAAAGCTTAATTTAATAGAATTAAAGCAACGAGAAACAGTTAGAAGAATTTCTCAGAAGTCGAAATACCGGTTGAATGAAGACCAGCAAAGAAGATCGCTAAAAATATCAGTTGAAGTAGAAGATCAACATAGATCCATAACACAGATCAAGCAGTTAAAATAAGCTCAACTAAAGTATCTGTTATAGTAGATCGACAAAGATCAGTAAAGATCAGTAAAATCAGACCAACAAAGGATATGCAGAACAAGCAAAACTCAGAAAATAAAATAAAAGTTTTGAAAATATAACATGAAAATATAACAGATCAAAAAAGTTTCTGAAAATCTGAAGATCAACTACGAAGATCAATAAAGAAGAAATAGAGCAATAACAAAGGATCATCTCAATTTTAAAGAGTGCAGATAAGTAAAAGAGATCAGCTTTAATATCTAATGTTCACTACAGCACAATAAAAATTGATAATAAATATAAAGTTTTCTTTCGAAAATCACAGTACAAAAAATCTCAATTCGAAAATTTCAATTTTAAAGAGTGTAGATCAGTAAAAAAGATCAGCTTATGAATTAAAAAACATCAGCTTATGTCACAGATGAACACAACAAAATAAAAGCTTATTATAAAGATAAAGTTTCTGCCGAAAATCTCAGAACAAACAACGAAGATCAGAAAAAAAGATCAGCTTTAGAAGTTAAAGAATAAACAGCAGAATTAAAGCTCTTAAAATAGAAAATATTTTAAAGTTTGATGAAATTAAGCAAATTGAAGAAGTTTCTGAAAATAAATTAAAACAGTGAAGATCAGTAAATTTCAAAAAGTGAAATTCAAACACTCACGATCAATAAAAATATAGGCTTCAGAAATTGTGATTCTTTATCAAAAAAGCTTATCAAAATTTTGCAAGTTTAAAAAACTTTCTAAAAAGTTAGCTATCAGTAAAGATTAGCGAAGATCAGTAACGAGCAGTAAAGTTGATCAACCCGGAAAGTAAAGCTCATATTCAAAACTTTGAAGCAAAAAGAAATTTGAATTTCAAACAGTGAAGATCTTTCTAAACCTCTGTCAACAACGAAGATCGCTAAATATCAACACAGTTGATCAACCCGAAAAGTAAAGTTCATATTCAAAATTTTTAAGACAGAAGAAGTTTCTGAAAACCTGAAGTTCAAACAGTGAAGATCACTTGAAAAGGGAATACCATCAACTGAGAATACAAAGTAAAAACAAATCTTCAAACAGTGAAGATCACTTGAAAAGAGAACACAATCAACTGAGAATACAAAGTAAAAACAAAGCTTAAATAAAGTTAAGGCTTTAAATAAAACTAAATATTAAAAGCGTGAAAGCACGAAAGTAGAGATCTTAGAGACAAAAACTTAAAAGTGATAAAGTTAAACTACAAATAAGCTATAGATAACCTCATAGAAGAAGAGATAAAACTACTAGAATAGCGCCAGAATAGAAAACCTCAACGAAAAAGAGAGAAAAGTTCCAAAAAAAGCTCTCAAAATAATAGTAAATTCTCATAGAAAAAGGTAGAGAAAAGTTCCTATATCAAAAAACCATAGAAAAATCTCATTCAAAATGAATGAACAGGAGCAACAACCACAGCAACTGCCCCAAACCGAAGTCATACCACTGAAATATCATGACTCAGAGTCAACTACCGCGGAGTCCTTCACAAAAACTGAGCCCATGACCCACCAAACTAGCACAAATGAGCCAACAAACGCTGAGTTGAGCATCAAGCCACAACAAATAAACGGCTCCGGCCACACATTTATCGTAAGCAGTGTGTTGACTGAAGAGAAATTACTCAAACACGTCGAAGAGACCAAAGCAGCAGCAGAGCAGCAGCCAGCAGAAACAACCGCCGAAGCCGAAGCAAAACTCGACAGCCTGCCTTGTTGCAGCATTAATTGTTCTATACCGCTATACATTGGCTCGCGCAACAATGCCATCGTGCCGCTCTCTTCCTCGCTGCCTTCGAAACTGCTACGTCTGCACGCCAAACGTTCTGCACAAGCTTTGCTACAGCAAATCGAGTCGCTCGACTCGCAATTCGGCAGCGATGAAGATGGCGCAGCTGGTGGCTGCAGCATTGATAACGATTGTGCCGACATCTTTGATGTGCCAACACCAACAACACCGCGTCCATTATCACCACGTCCACCACGCAGCACACCCGTTGATTGCATAGACGGCGGCATGGGTTCGTCCATCGAGGATTCCGAAGAGTCTGAGGTAGATGATGAGCTAAAGCCGCTGGCGGTGGATAATCATGTCGTAATGCATGACATCGATCTTAATTCTGTTGGCAGTGGTGGCGGTTGCACGCCTCCAATATCGCCGCAAGAATCATCAGCCATTCTGAGCGAGGCAAATTTGGAAAAATTCCACAAACATCATCACACGCACACCATGGACAACATCTATATGCATCCGAATTTCAAGTATCAGCTGCATGGCAAGGTTGAAACACCGGAAGTCTCACCACCACCTGTCGTTGCGCCCGCCAACTCACCCACCGAGCAGAAACGCGTACATCGCTCTTTTCTGACCATGTGCAAAAAACCCTCGCAAACCGAATTCGAACTTGAACGCGCCAATTCGGTCATTTCAAATCCAGCCTCTATAGCCACAACCGAGCCAAATGGCGATCAGCCCTTAGTAAACGAAATCGACACACTCGATCCAGCGCTCATACCAAACGATGAGCTGGCAGCCGAAATTACCGAAGCTGTCGAGTATTACTTCTCTAATGAGTGCATCTTAAAGGATGCTTTTCTGCTGAAGCACGTGCGTCGCAACAAGGAGGGTTTTGTCAGCCTGAAGCTGGTCTCTTCATTCAAACGCGTGCGTCAACTCACCAAAGAGTGGAAGGTCGTTGGCAATGCAGTGCGACGCAAGTCACGCAAAATCGAGCTCAATGATGTGGGCACAAAAGTGCGTCGCCTAGAGGCGTTGCCCAACTTTGATGAAACCATGCCTTCGCGCACAATTGTTGCCTGCGATCTGCCTCTCGATAAACTAAGCATCGAAAAAGTTTCCGACATCTTTTCGAAATGCGGTGAAATCGCTTTGATACGCATACTCAAGCCAGGCATGGCAATACCGGTGGATGTGCGTCAGTTCATGAACAAATATCCGGAGATGCAGCAAAAGGAATGCGCTTTGGTGGAATATCTGGAGTCGTCAGCAGCACGCGAGGCCAAACATCTGCAAGGCTCATTCCAAGTCTTTGATATGGTGGCACCCAAGAAGAAGACCGGCAAAAAGGCAGCCGTCATACAAGTTGCAACGCCTGTCACACGCATGGTTGAGAACTATCGCTACTACAATGACGCCAGCTATGAACGCACACGCGGCGGTAGCTTTAGCGGCATTGTGCCACACGAGGGCGATCTTCGCTTCAAGCTGCGACGCAACAACTCAGATTTTCATGCCAAAAATTTGCCAGACTTCAGTCAAGCACAACCGCTCACAAGCAGCAGCAGCAGCCATCATCACTATCAGCCGCAACACTTTCATCGCCACAACAGTCTGAACGGCAGTGGCGAGCACATACATCATCAGCAACAGTTTCATTATCAGCCACGTGGCAGCATTGGCCATGAAACGACAGCAAACAATGCCGGTCCAGCGTCGCCTAGCAACAATATGAACTTCTTTGCGTTTTCGCCGCGTCGCTATAGCAATGCTTCGACAGCGCTGGCTAGCGACACACAGTCTCATACAGTGGCGGAAGCAGTTAACAGTCATAGCGGCCATACAAATGTCAACAACAACAACAGCATTACTAATCACAACAATGGCAGCACTTTGTCGCGTCGCTTATCCAACTGCTCAGCAGAAGGCTATACGGCGGAAATGGCACGCCGCACTTCAAACTGTTCGGAGAATGCAGTGACGCCACCACAAAGACGTGATTCCAACTGCTCCGAAAACTGTCCATGTACGCGTCGCATTTCTGACTTTGGGCATGCTGAAGTGTTTCGCAAGACATCGCAAGGTTCGATTGGCAGCGGTGAGCGTCGCTTTTCCAACGGCTCATTGCAGTTCGAACGTTCTTTCTCCAATGTCAGCGATCACAGTCGACGCATGTCGAACGATTTTCAACACGATCGCAAGCAGTCACTGGAAACGCAAACGGGTCTACCCTACAGTCATCCAAATAACAATGAAAATGATGGCAATGTGGGCGGTGGCGGTGGCGGCTACAATGTTTTTCGTCGCTATTCGAACAACTTCAACAACAGCGTCAGCAACAAGTTGGCTCAGTACGATAACGCACAATATATCAATGGACGTCGCATCTCTACCGATTCGGGCTACGATCGTCGTTATTCATTTGGTTCGGAGTATGAAGGATCACCGCGCTCACGCACGGGCAGCTTTTTGAACTCATACAAGCATGGCAGTGCTGGCTGTGGTGAATTTGATGGTTCTCCACGTTCACGCACTAACAGTTTTCTGGAGGGCGCTTCACGCTCAAGATCGGGCAGTTTTGCATTGCGTAATACAGAGAATCTAGTGCGCACGCCACTGGGTCCAGATGGCAGTAGAGGCTTTGGTTCGCGTGCCAGAAAATTCGGTCAAACCGTGTCGCCTGTAAATTGAGCCGCAAGTCAATAGGATATTCAGGGTTGCTGTTAACTAATTCTTAAGATGGAGGCGTGAAGGTGTGTGGTTATGACGTGCGTTTCTGAACGGACTCCAAAGTGAGGCGCACTTAAAACACTTGAAGGTAAGTAAGTTTTTATTATCTGATTAGCTTTATGTATAATAAATGTAAATAGCGGCAGTCAAATAGTACGCGACAGCTACACGTAGACATGGCGTCAGCTAAGAGAATTGTAATTAATGACAAAAAAAAGATTAATTTTTTAATATGGATGCGACATTCTATGACACTATTTTGTCGCGTTTGATAGTCAACACACATTGACTACAACATGCGTCCAACGACAGAACGAAAACAAGACGGCGAAGGGAATTGTCGCTGTCTTCTACGGCTTGATTATAATGAATTAAATTTATATAACATTTTTTTTTAAACGAATTTTATTAAACTTATTCGCTTATCTTCAAACATCAATATTAAACAAATAATAAAATAAATAATCACAAAATTCGCACAACGTATAAGACACATAAACATTTACAAAATGCTGAATTCGCTTCAAATTCAAATTAAAATTAAATTTAACTCGGCGATTTCAACATTTGTCTGTCTATGTCGAGTTGGCGTCAAAAATTTTTTTACATAGGAAAACAATCTTTCTATATTTCGACGCATGTCGTTTGTCGCATGTTGCAGTCAATGTGTATCCGCTAAATTACGGTTTAGAGCTTGAACACATTGACGAAGACTACAATAGTGCGACTATATGTCAAATTTTTTTAACATGACTTTTGTTTATGGAAGTGAATGTGGTGAAAATGTTGCAGCGACAATGCGCAATTGCAACAGTCATCGGTATAGAAGTATTTCTAATGTGACATGCAACAAACACTTTTTTATTGGTTTAATTAACAGAAGGGAAATTTTATTTCTGTTTACATACATACATTGACTTTGCTGCACGGAATATTTTTTTCGTCGCATCAAAATAATTAAGTCGCACACTATATGACAACAGTTTTACCTTCACCTCAAATCTTGTTATGTTGCTGTCGTCGTCAATGTGTTCCGGCAGGTATATCTTGCAATCAAATTTTTTAACTTGCTCTTCAAATTCTTTGGAAATATTAACTAAAATATTAATACTTAACTTTTGACATTTAAGTTTTTTCTTATAGCCTGAACACATTGACGACGACTGCAACATTTAGGTGAAAACGCAAAAGGTTTTTTTTTTGCGTCACGACAAGTCGAATTTTCATATATTTTTAATTATCAAACATCCAATGATCACAATCAATCCAACACTTGACACAAAGACAATGAGAACGAACTACAAAAACAACAAAAAAACAGAAAATGCTACAAACGCCGTTGTTCTCAATCTTGTCGCAAATTAGAAATAGATTACGACATCAGCGACTTTGTTGCAATGACGCATTGTCGCCGCAAAATTTTCATCACAATCACCACCATAAGAAAAATATTTAAAACAAATTTGACTTGTAACGCATTGTTGCAGTCGTCGTCAATGTGTTCAGGCTATTAAGCCTTCAAATAATGCCAGTCTGATCAGCCTTTCTAAGAGCTGAAATTAAATTTGAATATATATATAATAACTTTTGACAGATGTCGCCGTGTTTAGCGTGGTTTTAAAAACACGTACTAGAACTACACTTGAATGCTAAGCTCAAAATGCACGTGTAGTTGCAAAAGTCACGTGCACATGGATTCACGTTTTCTTGACTTTTACATATTCTAGCTATTTAGCAAAGATTTGAGCATTCACTGGAACTATTTTTGAACTATTTGGACTATTCTGGATAAATAAGTTTGCCCAGTTGAATTTGCGTCATTAAGGATTACTGAGGCGACATGGGCTCCAATGACTGGCTATAGAATTATTGGGGCTCTCATAAATTCCATGTCCCACTTAGACAAAAATGGATGATTCTGTAGCCAATCGGATGCAATAAATTTGCCTCAAGAAGTCCTAATGACTCAAATTTCATGCTCAAACCTATTATCCAAAGCATCATTTATTCATTCTGAACGCTTTATAGTTCAAAAATAGTTTCAATCACTCTTCACATCTATGCTTATTAGCTAAGATAAGTGCAATTCATAATAACTGGTATCCGTGAACCCGTCCACACTTGTACACGTGAACACGTACTTTTGCATCTATACATTTATTTCATGTTAAGCATTCACGTGTAGTTCAAGTTCGTGAATTTTGTAAAATTTCTTCATTCACATGAAATCGGAAGCTCTATTTTAAAAGTTGTAGTCGACGATAGAAAAATTTGTGGATGACATTACTTTCTCACTTGAATTGAAATAATTGAGTTGAAGATATAACATTTTCCTCAGATTGAAATCATGTGAATTGATTCATTGAATGATTCGTTCATGTGAAATAGTTACCGAACTCTTCTTTCACTAGATTTCTCTTTCGTTCCCGTATATCTTTCATTACATTTTCGAACCAAGACAAACGTGACTGAATAGATGTAGCACATGAAATTTTTAGTTGAAAGTAAACAGAAAAAAACAGTCGGCATTGCTTATGTATAACAATTTTTGACAAATGTCGCCGTGTAGTTGTCGCATCTTATGTATTTCGGCAATAAAAAATTTTTATTTTTATTTTTTATATAAATTGTATGTCTTTCCAGGTGATCTTCCTGGAGTTATACACACGTCAGTAATGTTACTGCGCTGCGCCTTTTTTGCTTAAGTACACCTGATGACAGTTTTATTAGCTATCTAAGAACGTGAATTATTTATTTATAAACAGGTGATTTTTATGAAATCTTCAATATTGCGTTATAATGAAATTTTTGAAAAAAGAGAGAATTTTTAAAAATAAATATAGTTTTAGTTATTTTAGCTATATTTAATAAAATATTAATATACTGATACTATTTAAATGAAATGAAAAAATTTTAATTTTAATTTAAAATTAATTAAATTAATTAAAAATTTGTTAAAATAGAAGGTAATTGAAATCAAATCGGGCGAAATTTGACAAAATTACTATGAAAAAAATTCAATACAAAAGCGAATTCTGTTAATATAGTTAGAACTGAAAAGAGGAAGAATTGGCATTTTAAGGCACTTTAAATAAAGTTTTTCTTTATAACGGCGCAGTTTTGAGGTTTCTTAAAACCAGAAAAGTTTGTGTGCGAAAAGAAATTCTCAGGAAAATCTACTAGACCAAAATAGACAAAACGCCAAAATTTATGATAAAACTATAGATTACCTGAAGGATTTTGCCTAGCCTTAGTTATGGTAAAAATAGCCATGAAATAGTCGTTTACTGTGCTGAATTTAACATAAGCTTCTTGAGATAAGAATATACACAGAAAAGCCTTGACCTCAATGATATTTATAGCTTTGCTAAGAAAAATTAAAAAAAGAAACCTTGGCGTTAATTCAAAAATTACTGAAAATTACTTAAGAATGATGCATTGTTTGATTTCTTTTTATAGAAAAAACAGGCTCGTTTGTTTATTTTGACAAAAATTGTTGAATAAAGACAAAAAAATAGAAAGGTAATTATTATTGAATTCTCAAAGAATAAGAAACTATAAGTACTATACTATACTAATTCTATACTGAAGACTATACTGAAAGAAATTCTTCTTTAGTAATCTTAAAGAAATTAAATGAAAATTTATCTTAGCTCTTAAAACTAACAAAAAAATTTAAATGTTAAAAAACTTCACACGAACTAACATAGTTTGTGAGTCAAAAAAACAATATTCTTTATTGAGGGCTATAAATTTGAAGTCAAAAATAATATTAGATTAACCTTTTTGAACAAAAATAAAATTTGAGCCGGATAATGCCTGAATAATAAAAAATAATCCTGTTACTGGAATCCCTTCCAACTTTATTCGAGCATGTCTTTTCGGAATAAAGCATTCAATTTTCAAAAAAATCGAAACTATATATTTTAATTTTTTATTTTCAAATTAACAATTTTGTTATAAAATTTAAATTTTTGGCTGTTTAACATTAAAAGACGTGTTTTATTTTAATTATTTCTTATAAAAATCGTCAGTTTTTAGCTTTTGACCGTTTTTCGACTTGGTCACTTAAAGAAATACTGTGCTTTTAAATATATTCACATAAAAATGGATAAAAGACACAGAAATGGCCTCAGATTTCAGAATTTTTTTTAATCAAAAACCTTTTCAAAAAAAAAGTAAATAAAACAGAGAGGGCTTTTCAAAACTAACATTCCCCGTATCGAGATTCAAGCTCAGAAAATTCCCCTTTCATAATTTACCCATTTTAAAATTAACCTTTACAAAAGTTTCATTTAACAAAATTCTTTTTAAAAAAATTACCTTTTACAAAACTTACCCTTTTAAAAAATTTACTTTTTTAAATGCACTTTTTCAAAATTGCCCTTAAGCGAAATTATCCTTTAAAAAATTCCCCATTCAAAAATTTCACTTTACAGAATTATAAAATGTAGATAAAGTAAGTGTACTTAGATCCTTGTAAAATATCTCTTATAACTTTTTTTAATTTTTTTTTCTGTTGAATTTCTTAAAGATTGATTTTGTAATAATAATGATTTTAAATGGAATTCTGTGAAAGAAAAATTTTGGAAAGGAGAATTTAAGAAAGGTGAATTTTGAAAAGGAGAATATTGTTTGAAAATATTTTTAAACAATTTTAGGTTTTTTAATTTTATTTTAATGGTCATTTTGGTGAACATTAAGGTTTGTCAAAAAAAAAACTGTCAAAACCATAATTATTTTATTTCAAATATGATTTGGGATCATTTCTGAACATTTCCAAGTATATCTTATGAAAGCGATTCGAAAGTCTCTTTTTAAAATTCCCCGTTCCAAAATTCTTCGTATTAAAATTCACCTTCAGAAAATTTCGCTCTACAAATTCATCTTTTTTAAATGAACGTTTACAAAATTCCTCTTTAACGAAATTCGTCTTTAAAATTTTCCCTTTACAAAGTCATTTTTCAAAATACATTTTATTAAAATGCACTTTTACAAAATTACCCTTTAACGAAATTATTCATTATAAAAATTTCACTTTACAAAATTTGACTTCACAAAATTCCCCGTTTACTTTTGCTTTTTTTTAATTATTAGTAATATTATTTAAATATTACTAAAAACAGAGAAAAAGCTCGCACGTTTCTAAATATTCCTTTTAATATTTTTTTTTTTTTTGTATAATTTCTATTTCAAAAAGAATGAAATTTTTTTAGAAATTTTGGTGAACAATTTTTATTTCTCAAAAAACAACTCTTAAAACCAACATAACCTAAAACATGTTTCTTAACAGAGATAAAATCTGAGTAATTCCTAGTATATATTATGAAAGCTGATCGAAATTCCCCTCCAAAATTTCCCATATCGAAATTCCTCTTCTAAAAATTTCCTGTGTCGAAATTAAACTTCAGAAAATTACCCTTTCAAAACGCACTTTGTTGAAAATTCACCTCTATTCAAATGCGCCTTTAAAAAATTTCTTTTAACGAAATTTTTCTTTAAAAACTTTTCCTTTACTAAATTCACCCTTTTGAAAATCCATTTTTTTTTTTTAATTGCAAAATTTCCTTCTTCTTTAAAAATCTTCCTGTTACAAAATTTCACTTTAATGAATTTTTGAAATTATCCTTAGAAGTAACTTAAACGAAGAAAAGCTCTCGAGCTTTTTCAGGAAAATTTTTGTAAAGGAAATTTTGTATAAGGGAAATTTTGAGCCCAGCCCATAACTTATATCAACATTTTGTTATTGTATTTCTTAGTTTTAGTCAACTTTTTATGGTTAAAAAAATTCTTGAAGCTTTATCGTCTAAGTCTCTTGAGCCACCATATCAAAGACGCTATAATTAATTTTCATTCAGATCAAATTCATTTTCAGGTTGAGTTATTAACCCATTTGGCACCACCGCACTTAACTGAGTTAAGCAATTACAGAAGTTCTTAACCTTTAAAAGATTTTCGAAACCATTTGTAATCGTTTTGAATGTAACAAACTTTCACGGGGGCGTTATTGGGTTAATACCGCACTTTTAATTAATTTGAACCTAGTCCAATGACACACAACTTGTTAAAAATTAGAACTTTTGTAAAAATTTAGTTAAAGAAACCTGTTTCTTTATTTGAAATTCTCGAAATTGATATTATAAAAAATTTAATGATAGATTCTGATAAAACATACTCGAAAATAGTCGGAAAATCGCTTATATAAAAATATTCCATCTTTATTTAATGTTTTTCATAGCTCAAAGGCAACAGTTCAGGTTTTGTTAATCGGGCTTAAATGGTTTAACATCGATGGAGTAAACATCGTTAGAATTGACAAATTTAATATGTTTAGAAAAATTGATTTTGTTTATATAATTCCAAAATATATTTGAATACAAAATCTCAATTTCTCATTTTGCACTATTTAGCTTCTTAGCAAGATTTTTTCTATCTGGATAATATTTTGAAAAGTTCTATGAAAATACATTAAACCCATTTTCGTACATTTTTCAATTTTTTTTGGACTACAAGTGAGAAAGTTTTTAATTTTTAAAAATTGTAGATTTCATTATTTTGTATAAAAGAACTTAATTTAAGTATGAGAGTTCAACATCATGAACTAGACCATGAACTATAGATTTGAAATAGTATTGAAAAATAAAAATAAACTGCCTTTTGATTAGCCAATTGGACCTTATATAGTTCTCATGTAGTTTACAACTGTAACGAAAAAAAAAAAAACAAAACTTTTAAGTAATTTTGTTAATTTAAGATCAGGAACTTGTTGACAGCCTATAATTTTGAGACAGTATTGAGACATACTTATATGCATGTAATAATAATAAATGCCTTGTGATTCAGTTATAAGAGCTTGTATAGTTCACATGTAGTTCGCATTTTGTGAACTCTAAAAAATAAAATAAAATAAGAAATTTTAAGATGTAATTAGAACATCAGGTACTAGATCACAAACTATCACTTTAAGATAATATTGAAATATATTCAAAACAAAAAAAAATCAAAACAAGATATCATATTAAATCATTCGCTTATTGGAGCGAAGTAATATAGTTCACATGTAGTTTACATGCTGTGAAGAAAAAATTTTAAGATACCAATTAAAAATCTTGAACAAGGTAACGAGATATAGTCCGCAAATATCAATAATGTATAATAAAACAATTAAACTGCCTAATGATTTGCTAATAAGAGCATATAGTTCACATGTAGTTTACATCTTATGTCAAAATATGACAACAAAAATTAAGATATAAATTAAAAATCTTGAATTAGATCACGAACTATAATAGTTTTGAAATAATATTGAGTAATAATTGAAAATACAACAGGAAACTGCCTTAGTACTCGCTAAAAAGAGCGTATATACTTCACATGTGGTTCATATTGTATGAAACTGAACGTTACTTGTGACCTTTAAAGTTAAGCCTTCAAGCTTCATAAGTAAGAGACAATTTGCCTTTTAATAACAAACAATTACATTTTTTTGTGAATTGAGAAAACATAAAAATTTAACTGCAAAATAAAAGAATTAAAATCAATTTTAAATTTTTTAAATTAAATACATTTTTCAAATAAAAATCCTAGATGAAAAATTGTGAATTGAGTAAAAAATAAAAATTAAACAGCAAAATAAAAAAAAGAAATTAAAGAAATGTTTATATGAAAAATTTAATTTAAACTTAAATTAAATTTTTAATTGAAACATTGAATTTGCCAACCGCAACTGCCTTAAAAATCTTTGACTTAAAGATTACTTTAACAAATCACATTTTGTGAAACTAAACGTTACTTGCGACCTGAAATTTTAAAACAATAACAAGTGAAATAATTTTAAAAAATAAAATTAAGTACAACACTATCATAAATATAAACAACTGTTATGAAAAAGTAAAGAAATGCGGTACTCAGACAAATAGTTGTAGCGACAGGTAAACATTTGAAAGATTGTGCATGTTCAGTTAAATAGAGACCTGATAAATAAATATGGTGAGCAATATGTTAATTAAGTAGATCATATCTTTAGCTACAGTTGCTAATTTTTTACCAAATAAAACTTACAGCAATGGTTTCTGTAATTTAAGAAAAACCTGAAATGTTTACAGAAAAACCTTAAAAATAATGAAAATTCAAAAACAGTGTTCATGAAATTTTATAGTTTAAAAGCAATATTTTTAAGAATTTATCATTTAAGAAAGATCATATTGAGAACCTGGTTTGAAATATTTTTCAGCCCTTTAAGCAGAAAGAAAAAAGTTTATTTGATATATTATTTAGTGAAATTGGCAATGAAACCAAATTGATAAAATTGTACACTTAAAAATCTTCAAAAACTTTAGGTGGTTAAGAAAATATTAAAAATTTTAGTCATATTTTAATGAAGAAATGGGCAATAAAGCAGGGACTAGAATTATAAATGAAATTTTTTTAAGAACAATTCAACATTTAAAAAAAAAACATAATAAATATAAATAAATATTTTTGTCTTAAAATATAAAATTTTTAAATTTATAATTTTTAATTAAAATTTTTTTTAAGAATATAAAATGTTACTTTTATAATTTTTTATTTTTAATTAAAATTTTGTTTTCTCAAAATATTTAATTTTTACTTTTATAATTTTTAATTAAAATTTAATTTTTTCTAATTTTTAATCATCACTGTCTAAAATCAAAAATAGTTTTGGCGAACATATAAAAATAAATAAGCATAATTTAAAAATATAAAGATATATTACAACAGCGTATCAATAGGTTAAAATCTTCTTTAATAATATAAGTTCTTAAAAAACAACAACACAGCTCATATAAAATGTTGCAATAAAAAACGCAATAAAGTCGTATAACAGCCTCATGCTGGTGATTGACAATTTTAATTTATTGACTAGGTAATCCCTGTCATGTTTTTTTTTATACTTGAAGTTAAAGAATTCAAAATATTTTGTATAATTATTTATTGTTATCAATAACTTTGCTTATGTTGGCAATGTTTTTTAAATAAGAAACTTGCAATTAAATTTTTTTTAAACGCTTGTCAATAAATGTACAATTGTCAATAACCAGAATAAGTCTCTTAGTCTTAACAACTCTCTTTAATTAAAAATTTCGTTATATGTTGAAGAAAAAAAAAACAAGCTCAAGCAATATATTTTCAACTTTAAAAAGCCTTTTCAACTTTAAAAATGGCATATTTAAATCAAAGCAGTTTTGTCTGCAAGCAAAATAAACACAAAATAGCAACAAAAAATATTTAAATTTTCTATATGTCGCTTACAGTACTTTAACTTTGCATCTGCAAAATAATAAAAAATATTATTAAAATATTGTTGAATTTTTATATATCACAAAACCATTAAGTTTTGGTTAACGTAAACTACTCGCTTTGCTTAATAATATTACAAAAAAATGTGCTATAATTTTTCAGTACAATGCTGAATATATGTTGCTATAATTATATAAGATATATAATCCATTTTTGATAATTAAATCAAATAATATTAAATGTCATATCAAATACATGTTTATTTCTTTTTATTCTATTCTTATTAGTTAAGATTTTAATTTAACTTAAGGTGCTGTCTTTAAATACAACCAACATGAAATAAAGAATTTAATTTTATAAAATTTTTTGATGATGTACATTAAATTGTACTCCACATAGCAGGAGCAAAACAAAAATGGAGTTCAAACAGGAGAGAATAAAAATATTTTAATTTTTAAATTATGATAAACATGATATAAGTAATAATAATCAAGTTTTAATGATGTTTTTTTATAAGTATATTTTTTCTTATAGTTTATCTTCGTCATATATTTTGACAAGTTTATTTTCGTATTTAACACATTAAAGCTGTTAATTAATTTTACAATTTTATTTGATTGTTAAAAATTTTTTTAACTTACTATTATATAATTTAAGGTTCCACTTTAATTTTTAAATTATATAAATTCGCAAATGTTTTAATTTTTTAACTTTAACTACATAATTTTAACTACATAATAAGCTTAAAGTAAGTAGAATTGTTTAGTTTATATAAATAAAATGATTTATGTGCTTTTATTTTAATATGTTTTTAAATAATATTATATAGTATGTACGTAGTTATTTTCCATCGATATGTTGTCGAAAGAAATATTAGAATAATTTATATTTATAAAACAAAAACAAATAAATATTTTTATAAAAATTTTTTGTTTTATTTACGGTTGATCTTGATCGCAGTGCTCAACTCGCTTGTGAAAAAAACGTCTACTCATTTTGCTTTTATTTGCTCAATAGTTGGCAGCACTTTTGTTTTGACAGACCACATTCATAAATAAATTACATTTTTTACCTGCCAATAAATCAATCGGCATCAGACATTTTGAAATATTTTTGAAATTAAACAGTTGACTGCTGGAAAGAATTTAATTTTGTTTGTGTACTTACATCGCATTTTGACAGAATCTATTACATTTTTCCCCATCCTGTACACAAACCGACTAAACAATAAGAACTTGACTTGGAGCAAGTTAAATCAACTCAATCGGTAGTTGACTTTCTCTATCCTCAACTAGTTAGAGACTTTTTTGTTGTTTTTTCATACAAATTTTGAAACAAGCTAATTTTTAGGCTGGTGAATTTAATGCAGGTAATATATTATGTTTATATAATTTTTTTTGTTCATTTTTACAGTAATTTTAGGTACTCCAAACAAAGGCACTTCAGCTTGAGCAGTGAATGAGTACAACAAATAAATTATTCATCAATTTTCAAGTGTGCTTATTTTATTACTCATATAAAAAAGAAGCAATCCTTGCTCTTCGATAATTTTTGTACCATATTATTCAATATAAACGCTTACAGGAGGCTTTTTAAGTCGGTATTCTTGGAAAAAATAACTTAAGTTACACTTTTAGAACATCTGCAAATGATCAGCTTTGAACGAAAACTTTAAATGATACTGTTATAGCATATTTCGAAGAAAAAAGCCTCTTAATAGCTCTTCTTAAGGTGGGACATAACATTCGCGGCAGAGAAAATATACCTTTTTTTAAAATTCATAACTCAGTCAAAAACAAACATTTTTCCAAAATTTTTTTAATATTGTAGAGAATTGAACAAATTACAAAAAAAAAAAAATTACAAAAAAATATATTTTTCACTCCAAAATTGGGGCCTCGTGGTTGCAGCGCTGGGAGTCGCAAAAATTGTTCGATCTGGAAAAATATGAATTTTTTAAATCTTAACAAAATTGGTTATCGTATGACAGGAGCTTTTTTTTAAATTTTTGGTGATGTTCCAAATTTGAAAGTGTGTTTTTCGAAAAAAAAATATTGACTTTACAAATTCATAAAAAATCGAAAAAAATTTTTTTAAAAAAAGCTCGTGTCATCCGATAGCGAATCAAGTTTAAAAAACCAAAGAAAAAAAAAAAGAAACAGTTTCGATAGTATCGTAAGTGTAGACGTAGAATTCCGTTTAAGTTGTAACCTCTTCTACTTTGTCTCTTTGGTCCGATTGTTTTGTTCATTTTGCACGTATTTTTATTGATCTTCCATAAATTAAAAAATAAATGAGTAGCACTCAATTATGGATTCTTATTTATGGATTCTTATCGAGGCCGAAACAAAGAAAAAGTTAAAAAGTAAGTATGATTAAATGAGCAAGCAAAATGTTAAATTTGTTCGATCATTTCGTTAAGTTTGACAGGTTGAGTTCATTGACTTAGTTGAAAAGAAAACAAAACAAATGCACTTTCGTCTCTGCCCGATATATAGTTTGCGAGCTACAGTCAGTTTAACTACTTATTTCAAATTAAAATTAAGACCCCGATTTTTAAAAAAATCGTATGGTTACTATATTTCACGCTGAGCACATGTCCTTTACTCTCGTCTCTGTCTGATATTTAGTTTGCTAGCTACACTTTCTGTTCGATGTATAGTTTACAAACTACACTCGCTAGTGCTAGTGGGATGTGGAATCCAAATTAATTTGCATGAAAAACAAAAATTAAAATCTAACGCCATCTATTGGGTAAAAGCATAAAAAGAAATATGATCCAACTTGTTTTTTCATAAGAGTTTAATCTAACCGGATCACAGAACCATTTCGTTAAATTTGACAGATTGAGTTCATTGACTGAGTTGAAAAGAGGTTCATGACCTCTGGTTTCAAAATAGTATACTAGAACAGTAGTGCATACATAAACCCAATGCGAACTAATGCTTACAATGCTGCCAAACCGAACCAATCAGTTCGTGCAAAACCAAAGCATACAAGCATAAACAACAAAAGAAAAACAAAGAAATCAGCAGGCACATAAACAGCTGAGGATTGATTTTCTTATATAAAAACATGCATTTTTCTTCTTATATTTTACTATTTTGTGACTTTAATATAATAGTGAGAAAATCCAAAGTTAGATATTCATTCAGCGCAGGATATATCTGATATTTTAATATATATATTATCTTTGAACGAAGAGTATTAAAGGCTGTAGGTATGGTATAAAGTATTCGCCAAAAACGTTGCCTAATGACCTTGAAAAAATCTGTTACAACGACCCCATATAAACCGCGCTGTAAGACGTAATTCTACGTCAAAATTTTGTCAAAAAATGGAACCCGCTAGTGCCGCAACCAGTACGAAAACATGGTTTCGAGATAAACGCGTTCAAAGTTTGTGAACAAAAAAAAATGCATAGAAAAATAAAAATGAGCTCTCACTAATCCGGCTGTAACATTTGAACCCGTAAGAATAAAAAGAATTAGAATCTAAATATTTACTAAAATACAAAATTATAAAAAAAGTTACACTTTTAGAACATCGGCAAATGATCAGCTTTGAACGAAAACTTTAAATGATACTGTAATAGAAAATTTCGAAATAACTCTCTCTCTCTCTCTCGCAGTCTAATTTTCAATAGATCGAGTATACTTTTCTTTTATGCAGAAAAAAGCCTCTGAATAAATCTTCTTAAGCCTCTTGAACACGATATCCAAATATAGCCTAACTTACGGATCCAAAAGAAATAATGATACGGAAGTCAAAATCTATTGTAATTCATCCCGAATTACACTTTTCAGCAAAATTTATTTGTTTCCAAAATAACAAAGATAAAATTGCTTTTATCGAAAATAGAGAAATTTTTTACCGGTGCAACGTATGTGTATGGGTTTTTCTCAGTGTACGAGAATCCGTTGTCGAATTGTAATTGTAATTTTTTTGTGTTGAACAGTGTTAATGTAGTATTTTTTTAAGAAGAAATCTTAGCGATTGATAAAGTTATTTTGGCAATCAACTTGTGTAGCTTTCATATTGATTTCTCAAGCAAACATGAGTTTGTTTTTTCAAAATTATGAGAAAGAAAATTTTTAGTTATAAATCCATTTTAATTTTGTTTTTGTTTTTTGTTATTCTTTGCATAAAACAGCCGTAATCTTTGACTACATAATTAAAATACTCCATAGTTTATGACTTTAGTGTTCGCAGAGGTGTATGTACATATGTCACTGCACAAAGCAACTGGAATTGCTTGTGACAAAATTTGTTATAACTAATAAACTATTTATTATTTTAACTTGCCAACTCTTTTACATCTTTTTAAGAGCTTACTTTTTTTAGTTATGCTTGCTATAAAGCCAAAGTTTAAAAGCAAATATGTTAAATTGAAATATCCATATAATATAGAAAATATCACATGAATACCACTTTTATGCGAAAATCTATAACTTTTTATTTCTTCATAAATAAAAAGTTGCAAACTATGCTAGAAATTAAGCATAGTTCGTAACAACATTTGATGTTAAAATTTAATTTTTAGAAGCACTTTATTACGTTAAAAACAAATATGGTATGTGTTGCTTAAACTAAAGGGGACGTGACACCTTCAAAATTTTTTTTATTTTAATGTTTTAAAATGCCTATAAGTTGAATAAAAAATAAAATATCATTTTGAAAAATTATAGGTATATATATTTTTTTGTAAAAACATTTCGCAGTAAAAATTTTTTTTTATTATTTTAATCACATATATTGCTACCGATCGTACTGAAATTTGAATATGTTGTTTTGCACTTGTCGGTGTATGGAAAGAACTACGGACAAAAAAATTTGTCAAACAAAATTGTTACTTCTTGTTAATTCCATGGCTGTTTTGATGCTGATAAAAACCCCGTTTTTTTTCCCGACGTACCAGTGAGTTATAATCACGCCCGCGATGGTTTTTCGATGTTTTTTTAAAACAATTCCAGTAGCCAATTCCAATTAATAAAAAAAAAACAAATACATTTTTTTTTGTGTATTTTTTTTTACTAGAAAATATATATTTAAATTTTCAAAATGATATCTTATTTTTTATTGAACTTATAGGCCTTTTAAAACTTTAAAAGAAATTTTTTTTGAAGGTGTCACGTTCCCTTAATTTTATTTATTTGACATAATTAACATTACTAGTATCGCCTGGGGTCGAAATTCGACCAATTTATTGATTGCCTATTTATAAATACTAGTATCACCTGGGGTCGAAATTCGACCAATTTATCGATTGCCTATTTATAAATATATGCGAGATGATCAAAATAAGTTCAGGGCTATAACTTTTCATTGATTGGAGATATTAAGTTTTTTTCTTCAGAAAAATTATTTATTTATTTAATTATTTCTTTCAAAAACAGAAAAACAACATTTTAAAAAAATTTAATTTTTTAAAAAAAATCATAGGGGGTAGCCTTGATTTTTTGATGGCACGGACAGTTTATTAATTTAGTGTCAAGACAAAATAAATTCACCGTAAATTCAGTATAGACTTTGAAAGAAAATCAAAAATGCAATTTTGAGTTTTTGGTTTTTTACAACAAAAATCATTTTTACCCCATATTTTTAGAATAAATCAAATTTTATGGTCTTTTTTTAAAATGAATAATTTAAATATAAACAAACAAAAAACGGTATTATTTTCAAAAGTTTTTTTAAGTTAACTGATAAGACTTAAATACAAAAAAGAAATAAATAAAATCTATTCTCAGTTGGCGGAGATATTGGCTTCCCAATTTAGAACATTCAATTTGAGACAGTTTTTTTCTCTCTCTTGGCATTTGGTTGAAACACACGCTAAATAACAAACGACAATATTAAGAAAATTTATTAAAAATACTTTTGGTTAGAACTTTGCTGTAATTTTTAGCACATTTAAAAGAAAATTTATCAAACTTTTAGAAAAAATGAAAAAAGTTTAAAAACCGTTAAAATCCGACCAAGATATTCACATGGAAAGTCAAATTTTTGAGTTCAAAAAACATTTTTTTACAAATTTAACAATTGAGGAATGCATAAAACTACATTTTTTTAAGAAATTGTTACTTTTAAAAAAAATTCAAATTCGAGCGACTTAAGAACTCTCTTCCAACTAAATTTCATATCAATCAAAGAGAAGATTTTGACGTAGAATTACGTCTTACAGCGCGGTTTGTATGGGGTCGTTTTAACAGATTTTTTCAAGGTCATTAGGCAACGTTTTTGGCGAATACTTTAGGGTATACCTACAGCCTTTAATACTCTTCGTTCAAAGATAATATATATACTAAAATATCAGATATATCCTGCGCTGAATGAATATCTAACTTTGGATTTTGTCACTATTATATTAAAGTCACAAAATAGTAAAATATAAGAAGAACAATTCATGTTTTTATATAAGAAAATCAATCATCAGCTGCTTATGTGCCTGCTGCTTTCTTGTTTTTCTTTCGTTGTTTATGCTTGTATGCTTTGGTTTTGCTTTGGCAGCATTGTAAGCATTAGTTCGCATTGGGTTTATGTATGCACTACTGTTCTAGTATACTAAGTGTTCTATTTTGAAACCAGAGGTCATGAACCTCTTTTCAACTCAGTCAATGAACTCAATCCGTCAAATTTAACGAAATGGTTCTGTGATCCGGTTAGATTTAACTCTTATGAAAAAAACGAGTTGGATCATATTTCTTTTTATGCTTTTACCCAATAGATGGCGTAAAATGTTAATTTTTGCTTATAATACAAATTAATTTGGATTCCACATCCCACTAGCACTAGCTAGTGTAGTTTGCAAACTATGCATCGAACAGAAAGTGTAGCTAGCAAACTAAATATCAGACAGAGACGAGAGGAAAGGACATGTGCTCAGCGAGAAATATAGTAACCATACGATTTTTTTAAAAATCGGGGTCTTAATTTTAATTTGAAATAAGTAGTTAAACTGACTGTAGCTCGCAAACTATATATCTGGCAGAGACGAAAGTGGCACCAATGGAAAGTGCATTTGCTTCGCCTTCTTTTCAACTAAGTCAATGAACTCAACCTGTCAAACTTAACAAAATGATCGAAAAAATTTGAAATTTTGCTTGCTCATTTAATCATATTTACTTTTAACTTTTTCTTTGTTTGGCCTCGATAAGTAGTCCATATTTGAGTGTTATTCATTTATTTTTTAATTTTTGGAAGATCAATAAAAATACGTGCAAAATGAACAAAACTATCGGACCAAAAAGATAAAGTACAAGAGGTTACAACTTAAACGGAATTCTACGTCTACACTTACGATACTATCGCAACTGTTTCTTTTTTCTCAAAAATTTAATTTCTCTCTTAGAAGGTTGGGAACCCCCTCTATCAGATATATCATTTATATATACATTCTGCACATCTGAGCAACGAAACCTTTCGAATGATATAAGTTTCACTAATTTTGAGTTTTAATTAATACCAAAAAAGCGTACGACAAACTTTAATGTTCACGTATTTATATATAAGATTTGGTGCTTCGAAATGTTAATGACACAGTGCAACACGCCTCGGAGATAGAAATAATTTCAAATCAGGGTGAAAGGTAACCATAAAATAAAGACGGTTCACGGAGAAAATTACTTGCGTGTGATTCATGCATAGTCGACTCATAAATGCAAATGCTCCTTCTATTTTTCAATTAATATGACTTAACATTTATATTTTGGCTTTAACTCACGTATGCTGACATTCTTATGCATCATTCTTGAATAGCCTGGCACATAAAGTTATGCCTGGCACATGGTTAATGTTCGCATATACCATACTCAACAATTCACGTGTTAGGCCGCGCTCATAGTGAACGCGATTCAGACAGGCAGGCAGGCTGAAACCTGTGTGAAAGAAACGAGATGAAAATAGCTACCTATCGCGCTTGTTCACATTGCCTGTCTGCCTGCCTGTCTGAATCGGCGTTCACTATAATGCAGCCTTAAGGTCTTCTTGCCCATGAATTTTGAGAACTATTTCATAAGCCATCTTTTTTGTGAAAAATTATATCACATTTTTCTGAGAAACTATTGCATGAATCATGTATTCTTACAAATATATTGTTTATGATTCGTTTGATATATTAAAATGAAAATTTTAAAAAGAGCTTTTAATTGCCTCCATTGCCTACACGTACTATATGAAATTTAAACGTATTTTAAAAAGTTCAAGCTTAGCCGAGCTTGCTATCGGTCGAGTTTAATACTCAACCGTCCAGGGTTGAACCCCTCGAAATAAGTTCGCGTTTACAATCATAAAAACAATCTATCAGAATATATTAAAAATAAATGTGTTTTAAATAAAAAAATTATTGCTGGTTTCGTCATGGATTGAACCCTAGATAATATACAATATAAGACCAGAATACAATTGAACCCTAGATAATATACAATACAAGACCAAAATACAAGACAAGAACGCTCAGCCCTTTAAATTTGGTTATTTTATACTGGCTATACGTTGGAAATATTAATTGCTGAATTACAAAGATCGGACAACGACGATCTTTTGTATTCAATAGCGAGACTCAATCAATTGGATGTAAACAAAATGATACCTTTGAAAAATTTAGACAGATTTCAAAAAATAAAACGAAACCACCTTCCATACAACCCACTATTGCAAAAACACTATTAAGGCATTTAAATGTGAACTACAGGAATTAAGCTTGGTACACGTTAGTTTTCCTTTTAAATTGAAATGTTTATAAAATAAGTTGCCCCGGGCAGACTTTATCGTACCACATATTAAAAGTTGTTGTCGTGTGTCTTTTTGAATGGGAAATCTGAAAAAAAACCAAAAAACAAAGATCGTCAAAAATATTAAAAAAATTTATTCAATTCTTTTAAGGAAGGACTTTTTAATAATTATTTTGTTTTTATTCTGAAATTTTATATCATGATTGATACCTAAAATAAACCATTAAAATAAAAAGCTTTTGATACTGCAGTTACTTTTCTGATTCTCAAAGCAATGATCTAGATAGATGCCTGTGTACTACGAAATCAATTCACCAGATCAGATCAATTTATATGTTGACTTGCGCCCTACCAATAATTACAACGGCCCTATCTTAAAATCAACTCTAGCTTCGGCCCTGGGTGTGAATGACTTAGTGACCGCCTTTACTTAATTTTTTCTAAGCAATAATAATTGTATTTCAAGGGAACACATACTTTTTTTAAGTGTAAGTTTTTACTTTTCTCAAACAGATTCTGTTATTTGCACGTTCGCTGTCTCAAACACGTTAATGCTCCCATAAAGTGTTGCCAGGTTTCGGTAACGACCATTCCCGTTTTGTCAATGCATTTCAAGAAGTTTTTCCCGTTTTTAATTTTTCATTCTCCCGTTTTTTTCTCTTTTTTTGAAAGTATATAAAATGCAATAAAATCAAAACTTTTTATTTTCTGAATGTTTTATTTATTTATTTCATTATAATTAATAATTATTACAATGGGTATATAAAAAAAATATCTGTGTGGTCACCACGCACGGTATAAGTAAAACCTTAACCCAAAAAAGTAGAGTTTGTAATTTAATCTTACTAAAAAAGTCTTATTTCATATAAAGCCATTAGAAGATTAAGATTATTTTAAAAGAGTGAAAGTGCTTATCCACAATTTCATGCGTCATCAAAGAAAGCAAATAGTAGGAGTATGACTTACCATTTAGGCGTTTCAAGAGTGTTTTGACCGGCTGCGTTACATGTGGCCGAGCGTTGTCATATTGCAAAATTACCTTTTTGTGCCTTTGATCGCACTCCGGACGTTTTTGCTTTTATGCTCCGTTCAAATGGATCAATTGAGTTCGGTAGGGTTGCCCTGTGATAGTTTCAACTAGTTGTACCAGCCTTTCGTATACCACGGCCCCACCAAATACAGAGACCAAACACAGAGAAGGACCTTGTCACTGTGAATTAGCTTTGGCATCGATTTCTGCGTATGACCGGGCGGCCCAGCCCGTATGGTTTTTAGCTCTAAGGGTTATCGTAATGCACTCATTTCTCATCACATCAATATAAATTGAGTTCGTCTTGTAAAAAAATTTACTTAAAAATGGAATCCATTAAAGTTTCAATGACCACCTGCGAATGATGACCCGCCTGTGACTTTAGATAATACTATGCATCCAATTGGCCATAGAATCATCCAGGTTTGTTTAAATGATACATGGAATCCATGAAATCGCCATTGACCCGTCTGTGACCTCAGATAATCTTATTGCATATGATTGGCCATTGAATTATACAGGTTGAAAATTCCAGCGTAAGTTGTCACGGTTGGAAATTGAAGCATAACATACCTAGTTGAAAATTCCACCTTCAAAAAGTACGGTCTAAAACCTTGTTGATTAATTCGTCTGTAAGTTCGGACTCAAACCATTGTTTGATAATTTTTTCCTTCGAATTTATAGGGTGTTTCGAACACTTCATTTCAATAAAATTCACCTAAACTGCCCTACATTCACCTTAATTCGCCGCAGTTTCATTCGTTTCATCGGTTTTACTACCCAATTCGTTCGCCGTATGTTGTATACGCGGCTAAAGAAGTTTCACTTCAAAAATATTTATATAATTTAATTTCTGTGCATTGGAGTAGTGCATGAAATTTAAAGTTGGAAAAATGCATCCGTTATTAAAAAAAAAAAACTTCGAAACAGCACAAAAAAATCGATTTACCCACTATAAAACTGCCAGATTGTTTTCTTTCTTTAATGATGCATTTTTCGGATTCTAGGAAATGATGTAACGTCAAAAAGGATTTAATAGAACTACATATGGTATTCCTCTCAGGACTTTAGACTACCGAAGTCATATTCGAGTGGTAAGCCCTACTACCTTGATTTAACCTCACTTGAACTTGAATTCTTTGTTCATAAAATTAAACTTCTTTAAAATGTTTGCACTTCTTTGGAAATTAATAGAATATAAACTATTTTAATGATATGTCATTTAAGCTCGGACAGGAAATGTAAGTCATGGAAAAGACATTTCCAAAAAACATTTTTTTTTAGCTGTCTCTAGGCTATCTTTAAAATAAGCAGTGCACTTTCAAGCTTTTTTTTATGAAAACCGACCAACTTATTACTCATATTACTTGAGTGCAATTAAAAATATTCCTTGCCTTTTTCTTAACAAATTTAATTGTGATTTTTCATAAATATATTTTTTTTCCTCATTTTGCTATAAAAAAAAAATAAACAGAAATGGCATTGCATCTAACGTTTGACGAAAATCTTAATAAATACATGTGAAGTTTCTGGCTCCTTTACATTATTCTGAAATGTTTTTAAAATTGGAATAGATGAAAAGAAAAATGCATAAAAATTTTAGTTGATTTTTTTAAAAAATACAATTTCTCATCTATAAACACGTCCAACCTAATTTTTTCCCGTTTTTACGACTCTTTTTCCCGTTTTCCCTTTTAGGTCAGAAATTCCCGAAAAGCGGGGAAAAATCCCTCTTCTGGCAACACTGCTCCCATATTGTTTGCCACATGGGCTCACAGATGGAAAAGACACATGAAAGTAGCTGAAAGCTCAACTTTTAGCTTAAGGCATGCACAAGGACTATCATGGTTGTATCACATTTTCACGCATAAACTGTTAAAGCAGAACTCAGTCGAATTCAAATTCATCTCCAAAAACTTTAAAATGGTTGTTAATAATTATATTTTTTTTTTTTAATTTTTGCTCCAATTTCATGGTACAATTGAGCAAAACAAAACTAAAACAAACACTTCGCAAAATTATATAACCGAATTAACAAAAACTACCTCCAATGATAAGGCTAGAAATAGAGTACCAAGCAATTCTTTTTTTCACTTTGGTTTTTACACAAATGTAGGAGGCCATATGTGGTTGTTGTTGGTTTTGTTTTTTTTTGCAAGTGTCAAAACTAAAACTACAACAATAACAATTATAATAATAATATAAACAAGCATAATTCGCCATCAATAACGTGACGCATGCCCTGTGGCCATCGAGTTTTTTTTTTGTTTTTTGTTTTTTTTTGTTTCGTGAATTAAAGCAAAAACTTCAGCAAACTATTGCTTAACAATCGGCAATTGCTGTGATTATGTTTGCCAAGCTGACTTTTTGTTAAACATGCCATGCTTATTTATTAATTTTGTTTTTTTTTTATTTAGCAAAACGCACTTTTTCGCCTCCACAACCAGAGCCAGCACCAGGGAAAACAACTCTCAAAATGTTTGACTACCACATTGATTCAGATTTAAATACCGCGTAGCTAAGTGCCTGAAAACTTGGTCAGCCAGCCTACAGGTTCTGCGCTATTTGAATATTTTGGCGAATGTGATGTGGTATTGCAGCTACGCATAACCGCCATGCAGACAGTTAGACTGTCAGGCAGTCTGCTTTAAGCTGAGTCCAAATCAATGGCTTGCGGCGCATGTGTGCTGCATTTGCTTCAAAACTTGGCTGAGATCGGTTAAGAGTGCGTCGTTTGGATTTGGTGGGAAAAATTGAAAATTATATGGAAGAAAAGCGGTTTTAAGTGGACATGTTTTTTTGTTTTTGTTTTTTTTTTATGCGTATAGCAATAATGCAATGACGTAACGCTACTTTTCCTAAGCATATAGCGTGTGGTGTGGAAAATGTGGAAACAAAGCTGCCATACGTTAAGGCCTTAAAAAAAGTTTCAAATTGGCGCTAAGCAATGTTTTGAATATATTCACAGAATATTCAAATTTTTCAGTATAATTCTTATTAAAAGAAACCGAAATAAAATATACAGCTCATCATGATAATCGTACGTCTACACTAAAGAATATCAATGAATTTTATGAAAAAAAAAAAGAGTTCTCAATGAAATTAAAATGGCACAAAAAATTGTAATTTATTGTTTAAGGAACCAACAAAAAACACTGTTCATTGAAGTTGCCTACGTGACTAAAGAGGATCTGATGCCGATGTCATTATTTAGCCAAATAATGAGTTGGTGTTTTTGTGTTTTTTTTATATTTTTTTTTCTTGGTTTTGCAAAATATTCTGTGTGGTTGTTTTAATGTGTCTAGCAGAATTAATAAATATGCCAAAAAGCTCTCAAATGTGATGTGAAACACGCGGTGGCGCACAGATCGGAGTAACAAGCACAAAAAAGTGCCAAATTTTTAACATTTAAAAGCTGAGATACTCAATTTTCTTCAGCTCAAGAAGGTAATGCGCCTTTTGAGCATATTTTTTAACAGCTTGAATTTTCAATTGTTCATAAAATTCTTAACTACTCATAACTAATGGACTCAACTCACTATGCGCGGCGCTTCGCTGTGAATTGAAACTCAAACAATGCGCAGGCGCAGCGGTTCATTGAACATTTCAAGCATAGATTTATGAAGTTTGTGATGGCTCAGCTTGTGGTTGTTGTTGTTGTTATTGTTGTTGTTGTTGTTGTTGTTGTTGTTGTTGTTGTTGTTGTTGTTGTTGTTGTTGTTGTTGTTGTTGTTGTTGTTGTTGTTGTTGTCGTTGTTGTTGTTGTTGTTGTTGTTGTTGTTGTTGTTGTTGTTGTTGTTGTTGTTGTTGTTGTTGTTGTTGTTGTTGTTGTTGTTGTTGTTGTTGTTGTTGTTGTTGTTGTTGTTGTTGTTGTTGTTGTTGTTGTTGTTGTTGTTGTTGTTGTTGTTGTTGTTGTTGTTGTTGTTGTTGTTGTTGTTGTTGTTGTTGTTGTAGTTTTTGTTGTTTTTTATGTCATCGCTAAAATTTGCACGCGCGTTTTTTTATATATTCTATATAAATATTTTGCACATTCAAAAAAATTACCAAAAATTCAACCATAACAATGTTATTAAGATTAATTTTAAAATAAAGATTAAAAAATAATGACGATTCGAATTAAAAAATAAATACAACAACAAGAACATAAAAAAAAATCAACTACCTACAGCTGGCACCCCCTATGACTGCGACAAGCTTATTACATTGACCTCCAAAACCAGGTT
This sequence comes from Tetanocera ferruginea, assembly GCA_958299015.1. NCBI lineage: Eukaryota > Metazoa > Arthropoda > Insecta > Diptera > Sciomyzidae > Tetanocera > Tetanocera ferruginea. The sequence goes on along the minus strand of OY282640.1, from coordinate 33,725,603 downwards.
TGCCAAAAAAAAGTAAAAAAATTCAACTGCAACTGAACATCAGCTGCTAACAAGCTGCTAAATTCTGTATAATTTTTTTTCCAATGTGTACTTTAATCTTCATATATTGTTAATTTTTTTTTTATTTTTGTTTCTTATAATATTTTGCTTTAATTAATTTATTTTCACTTACAATTGAATGCATCAAAATGCATAAATTTTAATCAAAGTCATACATTTTTTCTGTTTTTTTTTTTCTTTTAGAACCTCTTCCGCTGGATTTGTCATTCGCTTTTTTAATTTGTTTTTTTTTTTTTAAATATTGACAGAGCCATCATTTGAAGGAAGTATTCAAGTTTTTCTGACAATATTTGAGACGAATTTGGTTTTCTTGCTGTCCCCACTTTTTGCCCCTTGAGCAGCCTGCTCAGCTGAGAGTTCAATTGCCTTAGGTGCGAATAATTAAATATTGTTTTATTTTTATTAATATATTCAAAACAAGTTTTTTTTTTTGCAGCATGTGGTGTTGGGGGAATTATTCTGGAATTACAATATATGCAAAGTAATGCATTATTACAGATATTTTGAATAATTTATTTAAGAAACTCATTTGAGGCCACATGTTTTCAATTATTTGAGTTTTTTCTTAAAAAATTAAAATTAAATCTAGAATTTTTTTTCAAAAGCCTTAGCAACTGGCTCTACTATACGATTTTTATAAATCAGATTTTTTTCACAAAACGATAATGAAAGGCTGCGCTTTGTAAAATGAATCTTCAAAATTAATAAATTCTACTGCTTCACGTACCATACTTTCCCGCCATTCATTTCGATTGCTACATACTTTCAGAGTGGAAAAAATTGTAATATTTGGCTAATATCTCAAACTCCACTTTCAGATGTTTACACACCCGGTTACAAGGGTTGGTATTAACGAGGCTCATTATATCATTGCTTATTGAAAGATAAAAAATTTAAAAAAATGTTGTTATATTTTTTTCAGTAAAACGCTACAAAAGAAAAACTTGAGTGAAAAACGGGACACACTGATACACATAGCTTTTGGCAAAAACTATTACATTTTAATTCAGAAAAAGGAGACTCAACCAGTTTTTTTTTTAATATCAATAAGTATCATTGTAAGTGTATCATTGTTATAATTTATTGTTGTTAGTTTTTTAATATTTTAATTTTAAGTTTATTTTTGTAAATTCGAAATGTTAGTATCATATTTAGATAAGATAAGATTAGATAAGATAAGATAACAGAAGATAAGATAAGATAAGATAAGATAAGATGAGATAAGATAAGATAATATAAGATAAGATAGAAAGATGAGATAAGATAAGATAAGATTAGATAAGATAAGATAACAGAAGATAAGATAAGATAAGATAAGATAAGATAAGATAAGATAAGATAAGATAAGATAAGATAAGATAAGATAAGATAAGATAAGATAAGATAAGATAAGATAAGATAAGATAAGATAAGATAAGATAAGATAAGATAAGATAAGATAAGATAAGATAAGATAAGATAAGATAAGATAAGATAAGATAAGATAAGATAAGATAAGATAAGATAAGATAAGATAAGATAAGATAAGATAAGATAAGATAAGATAAGATAAGATAAGATAAGATAAGATAAGATAAGATAAGATAAGATAAGATAAGATAAGATAAGATAAGATAAGATAAGATAAGATAAGATAAGATAAGATAAGATAAGATAAGATAAGATAAGATAAGATAAGATAAGATAAGATAAGATAAGATAAGATAAGATAAGATAAGATAAGATAAGATAAGATAAGATAAGATAAGATAAGATAAGATAAGATAAGATAAGATAAGATAAGATAAGATAAGATAAGATAAGATAAGATAAGATAAGATAAGATAAGATAAGATAAGATAAGATAAGATAAGATAAGATAAGATAAGATAAGATAAGATAAGATAAGATAAGATAAGATAAGATAAGATAAGATAAGATAAGATAAGATAAGATAAGATAAGATAAGATAAGATAAGATAAGATAAGATAAGATAAGATAAGATAAGATAAGATAAGATAAGATAAGATAAGATAAGATAAGATAAGATAAGATAAGATAAGATAAGATAAGATAAGATAAGATAAGATAAGATAAGATAAGATAAGATAAGATAAGATAAGATAAGATAAGATAAGATAAGATAAGATAAGATAAGATAAGATAAGATAAGATAAGATAAGATAAGATAAGATAAGATAAGATAAGATAAGATAAGATAAGATAAGATAAGATAAGATAAGATAAGATAAGATAAGATAAGATAAGATAAGATAAGATAAGATAAGATAAGATAAGATAAGATAAGATAAGATAAGATAAGATAAGATAAGATAAGATAAGATAAGATAAGATAAGATAAGATAAGATAAGATAAGATAAGATAAGATAAGATAAGATAAGATAAGATAAGATAAGATAAGATAAGATAAGATAAGATAAGATAAGATAAGATAAGATAAGATAAGATAAGATAAGATAAGATAAGATAAGATAAGATAAGATAAGATAAGATAAGATAAGATAAGATAAGATAAGATAAGATAAGATAAGATAAGATAAGATAAGATAAGATAAGATAAGATAAGATAAGATAAGATAAGATAAGATAAGATAAGATAAGATAAGATAAGATAAGATAAGATAAGATAAGATAAGATAAGATAAGATAAGATAAGATAAGATAAGATAAGATAAGATAAGATAAGATAAGATAAGATAAGATAAGATAAGATAAGATAAGATAAGATAAGATAAGATAAGATAAGATAAGATAAGATAAGATAAGATAAGATAAGATAAGATAAGATAAGATAAGATAAGATAAGATAAGATAAGATAAGATAAGATAAGATAAGATAAGATAAGATAAGATAAGATAAGATAAGATAAGATAAGATAAGATAAGATAAGATAAGATAAGATAAGATAAGATAAGATAAGATAAGATAAGATAAGATAAGATAAGATAAGATAAGATAAGATAAGATAAGATAAGATAAGATAAGATAAGATAAGATAAGATAAGATAAGATAAGATAAGATAAGATAAGATAAGATAAGATAAGATAAGATAAGATAAGATAAGATAAGATAAGATAAGATAAGATAAGATAAGATAAGATAAGATAAGATAAGATAAGATAAGATAAGATAAGATAAGATAAGATAAGATAAGATAAGATAAGATAAGATAAGATAAGATAAGATAAGATAAGATAAGATAAGATAAGATAAGATAAGATAAGATAAGATAAGATAAGATAAGATAAGATAAGATAAGATAAGATATGATAAGATAAGATAAGATAAGATAAGATAAGATAAGATAAGATAAGATAAGATAAGATAATATAAGATAAGATAAAATAAGATAAGATAAGATAAGATAAGATAAGATAAGATAAGATAAGATAAGATAAGATAAGATAAGATAAGATAAGATAAGATAAGATATGATAAGATAAGATAAGATAAGATAAGATAAGATAAGATAAGATATGATAAGATAAGATAAGATAAGATAAGATAAGATAAGATAAGATAAGATAAGATAAGATAAGATAAGATAAGATAAGATAAGATAAGATAAGATAAGATAAGATAAGATAAGATAAGATAACATAAGATAAGATAAGATAAGATAAGATAAGATAAGATTAGATTAGATTAGATTAGATTAGATTAGATTAGATTAGATTAGATTAGATTAGATTAGATTAGATTAGATTAGATTAGATTAGATTAGATTAGATCAGATCAGATCAGATCAGATAAGATAAGATAAGATAAGATATAAGGGGAACATTTCGTTGTGACGTATGTTAAATTTGTACCTTTTTAAATATCCATAAGTTAGCAAACATAAAATAATTTAAAGCTTTTGCAGTCACCATAACGACTTTTATGGTTGTGTATCCATATGTGAAAAACAATTTTTTTTCCATTTCACGCAAATTTGTAATGCATATTTCAAGAATAGTATCTTTTTTTTCTCTCCAGTTTCAGGTTAGTTATATCTTATATCTGAAATTCTGTGAAAGCGTTGGCTTATTTTGATAATTTCTTTAATAAAAATATTACATGTTTGAATTTTTAAAATCCAAAAGTGTTGATCTTTCGTGCTTTTCAAGATATCAACTGCTGGTTGAAAATATTTTAAAATGTTCCTTAGTACATAACACGTGAATTTTTGTATTCAATGTTGAAAAACTTTAGAATAAAGTGCAATTATCTAATCAGATTTTAAAAAGCATATTTTTTTATACACAAAATTTAAAAACGAGTGAAATTACCAGAAAATATATAATTTTTCAGATCTTTGCTTATAACTCGTATACCTTGCGCTACTGTCCTAATTCAATTAAATTTAAGTACTGCCAAAGTTCTGGTAAAGGCTGATCCAATACGAGGTCCCTTTTTCAACTTGAATGTTTGGACAGCTGTTATGAGTCAAATGGCTTGTCCATATGACGTTTGTGTTCAGTTTTCAAAACGACTCAATCATGAATTGACTTACTCCTGAACAACGTTTATTAATTTTGGAAACTTACTACCAAAATCGGTCATTAGTTAGAGAATGTTATAGAGTTCTTCAACATAATTTTGATCATTATGAACGTCTGAGCGTACTATTCCGAGCCCGTAATTTTACGCAGTAGCAGAGAGTTTTCGTGAAAACAGTGAACAGTCGATTCGTCGCCAATCTCAGGCTTTGTGCATTTGGGCAAATTAAAACTAGTAAGGTATATCTTCGACTTGGCCGAAGTTAAAATACCCCCACGGCAGATTCTTAAGGGTGGAAGAATATTAAATTGGAGAGCTATTTCTATGAGGTTTTGAGAGATTTTATTATTTTTGTGTCTAAAATACATACATATCAAATTGTTTTCCTGCAGCTTAAATATAAGCCTTTTTATAAAGTTTTAAATTTTGGGGTTGTATGGGAGGTGGGCGTGTTAGAATGTGTATGACGCCCATTTTTCTAACATACCTCAGTTTCGACATAGAATACACAAATACCGAGTTTCTGTCTTGTAACTTTAATATTAGCCTCTTTATAGATTGTTAAATTTTGAGGTTGTATGGGAGGTGGGCGTGTTAGTGGGTGGATGACGCCCATTTTTCTAACACACCTCAGTTTTGACATTGAATACACAAATACCGAGTTTCCGTCTTATAACTTTAATATTAGCCTCTTTATAGATTTTTCAATTTTGGGGTTGTATGGGAGGTGGGCGTGTTAATGGATGGATAACGCCCAATTTTCTAACACACCTCAGTTTTGACATTAATTACTTAAAAACCGAGTTTCCATTTTGTAACTTTAATATTAGCCTCTTTATAGATTGTTAAATTTTGGGGTTGTATGGGAGGTGGGCGTGTTAGTGGGTGGATGGCACCCTTTTTTCTAAAACACCTAAGTTTTGACATTGAATACTCAAATACCGAGTTTCCGTCTTGTAACTTTAATGTTAGCCTCTTTATAGATTTTTCAATTTTGGGGTTGTATGGGAGGTGGGCGTGTTAGTGAGTGCATGACGCCTATTTTTCTACAACATCTCAGTTTTGATATAGAATACACATATACCAAATTTCAGTATTGTAGCTTAAATATTAGCTTCTTTGTAGAGTTTTCAATTTTTGAGTTGTATGGGAGGTAGGCGTGGTTTTCATCCGATTTAGCCCATTCTCGAACTTGATCTTAGTTTTTTTAAAAAAAGCTTAAATATCGAATTTCATTACGATAGCTTCAAAACTGCGGCTGTAATCGTGTCGACAGACAGACGGACAGACGGACAGACAGACGGACATTGCTAAATCAACTCAGGTGGTGATGCTGAGCAAGAATATATACACTTTTCCATACCTACCACGCCTCCTTTTGGGCGTTACACACATCGTGACAAAATTAATATACCCCTTACGCAGTACGCGTGGGGGTATAACTAGAGAATGCACCATTTAAGACATAGTTGTGGGCAACATTTGAAGGAAATAATTGAGTTGTAGGAACCGAACTATCATTACAAAAAAACATTTGCATCAATACATTAATTTTTATGTATTTTATGTAGAAAACAAAGTAGGATGCTGTTTTTGCATCACCCTTTATTTTGAAAAGTATCAATTCTAATACAAAAAACGACTAAAAATTGCATTAGTACCATTGGTTTAAAAATAATTCAAAGATTTTTAAACGTTTGGTATTGAATATTAAGCTATATTAAAATAGAAAAATAAGTAAATTAAATATTTTTTTAAGGGTTTCTTTTTCCATTCTTTAGCTAGTTTCTTGTGATTTTTAATCCAAAAACTGTGAAAAAGTCAGATACAAATACAATATTTTGGAATTTTCAATTAAAGGGTGCCCAAGACCTATTTTTGGTGCTTGGTATGTCCACAAAAGTGCACAAAATACTTTGAAACGTCATTCAACAAAGAAAACTGTTAACTCAAACGCAAATCATTCAACCTAACAGTGTTTTGAAATAACAGCGGCCAACTTTTAATATAACAGTTGATATTTTTTCTGAGTACGAGCATGTTTTGCACCTATCACCTATCACCTATAAGTAGTTTGAAGCTGACGGAATGAGGCAAACTTGAAAACGTCATGAATATTCATGTCTATAGATTTGTTTAGCGTCATAAAAATAATTTTCCCCAAAAGGATATCAATTGAAGTGAGCAGCCGCACGTTCAATGATATGCGTTTAAATTATAATTCTTGTCATTTTTTTATTAACATTTTTTTTTTTGCTGCTTATAACACTGAAAGTAATGTATTGCACTAAAAGAAATAAGAAATTTTTCGTATAAATCCTGTAGTTCTGAAATAAAACCTTTATTTTACACAATACAGTGTTTTAAACGAAGTGATTTTTAATTATAAAAGGGCCTTGAATTTTCAAATATGTACTTTTGTTATTTAAAAATATCAGTTAAAAAAACCCTTCAATTCCTTGTTACATCAAAAATTGTGTTAAGGAGCTTAAGACAATTAGGAGTGTCAAATTAAAGAGAATAATCTCTTTTTTTAACTCATATGTTTATATTCAGTGCGCTTTTTGTCAAATTATGGTTATTTTGAATAGTTACTTTCTTCAAGATTTTTTTAGGAAGAATTTAAAAAAAGCACACATTGAACTGAATCGACAAAAACTGAATTTAAAATTCACACAACATATCTTTTGCATATCTTTCTGCATACAAACGAAGAAATTAATGTTTTAAAAATTTGTTATGACTTATTAAATTTGCTTTGAGTTTTATTCTTAAGCAATAATTCTATCGCTGAGACATTCTAAGGATACTTGAATAAACAAGTCTTGAATATGGTTGAAATTCTGTGTGGTTGATAATAAAAATGTCTTAACCCTGACAAAAAAATGTTACTCTTGATAGGAGTATAAATATGTTGAGCTTAAAATTCTGCATGACACAATGTTCAAAAATTGTTGAGTACCTGTTCGTGTACTTGACTTCACAATCAAGAATCAACAAAAATAACTGCCACAACAAGTGTTGACCTTTAAACATCACTTGATAGTAGCATCATCATCACTTGGCAACATCCTCACAACGATATCCTTGAACGAAGTTCAGCTAAAAACAAAACCAAAAACAATGCATTTACAAAGAGAATATGTGAAAAGATTGAGTGAATTCAAGAGGATTCAAGCAAATAGCACATGATTACAATCATACCAACGATTTTGCAAAACAGAATCAAGCTATTTATAATTTTAAATAAAAAATATTAAATAATAAAAGCAATTTTATAAAATATACAAATATTTTTTATTCACCTTGACCATCAGAGATTGCGCGACGCTTATCGGTGTAAAAAGTAAAATATATAAATGCGTTTTATACGACAACGCATTATGGCGGACTGAAACTACTTCCGGCATAAATTTAAATTTCTCTTATTTTAGACGTTAGGTAATGTTTTTTATTTTGCGGTTTCCTTCCAAACATTTTTTTTTTTGTTTTTGATTAATTGGTATTTTGATTTATTTTATTTTTTTGCAACGAAATCACCTCGCAAAGTGCGTTCGACCTTAAGGTTAAAAGAATTAAGCAGGAGAGCTGTTCGTTTTGCGAATTTTGTGTGGGTTTTAAATTTTGTCAATTTAACTTGCAAGTCATGTCAACCAACAAATATTGTATGCTTCATGCTGCTATTGTTGTTTTTGTAATTGTACGTAGCTCGTTTATTTCCATTGATTTATCGCCTCACTTTTGAACACTTAAAATACATAAAAACTTCAATTATTTATTGAACAGCTAAACAATAAAAATAATAATAATAATATTAAGTATACAGGTCAGAAAAATAATAAAATTTTACAAAAAAAAAAAATTCACTACTCACCGATATGGTGCGTATTTTATTTTTTTGTGGCCTTAGCACGTTCTGATGCTAGGAATTTATTTATTCGTGAATATTTTTGAAGAGTCTTCTTTTGAAATTTATGAATCACAATATTTAAAGTTTTGTTATTGCATACTTAAAAATAGTTTATTTTGTTTTTCTCTCTGGTATAAAGTGCATTTGGCCTCTACCCTGACCGTACTCAATGCGGTATATTGTTGTTGTACAATAACGTAAATTCATTATTTGTACGTTTTGTTTGTTTTTATTTTTGATTCGTTTTCGATTAAAGAGCTTTTGGCTTGCATTATGCAAGAGCTACATCAGTTCACGCTAACATCCAACAGATGGCAAAACTGCAGCCGATCGCTCACTCGATCGGTTGTTGTCTTGGCTACGAGTAATGACAGAGGGTGATTCTGATGCGCTGAATACATATTGAAATGATTTAATACACGAGTTTTTTGTAGAAAACTCTTGCTTTCAGTCTTGTTTATTTTTAAATCTTATAAGAATATAGAAATTACTTCCGCACAGGAAAGCTCTCTGAGAATATCAATCAAAGTTTAAAATTCATTCACTGAGTTCACTGATCAAATTATTGGTTACTCGAAGGATTCTGGTTATAGGTTCACAGCATCCATAGTCGGTGCGGTGAAAGTTAAGGTGGAAGAGACGTATAGACCTATGGTTGCGTGGGTTGGTATTAAAGTATTTCAATTAGAGTAGTCCTGGGCAGTTAATCATTCCGTATGCTAGCTGATGCGTCGGCAACTCCCTTCGTTTTGCAAGTGTTTGCATATTAATCAACTTCAAGTAGATAAGCTGACCAGATCGTCTTAAGGATGGTGAGAATCGGTTAGTTTGTATGCGCCAATAGATTTTTGTATCATCAGAATATACAGAAAGATCGGATCAACAAAATCTAAAGATGACATTATAACTGCGTTCTTCGAGATAAGATTTAAGATTAGTATTCACAGTCTAGTACTTCGTTTTGATTTATGAATGACTGACTGAAGAAATTTGCAAACAGGGTTGCAATTATTTCCAGGTTGTCTGTGGAGATATCTGAAAAAGAAAGTGTAGATGGATAGTTGTCAGATTTTCTTTATGATATTAATGAACTTGTAGAAGCTTTTATGATCTGATAACAATTTTGTTTGAAAATGAGCAAGTTAAGAATCATACACTCAGGAACATATCAACTGTAATATTAACAGTCGGCCGCTGTTATTTCAAAATACTGTTAGATTGAATGATTTGCGTTTAAGTTAACAGTTTTCTTTGTTGAATGAACGTTTCAAAGTATTTTTGTGCTGTTAAAATCATATATTGAAATATTTTTGAAATTCTAATTATGTTTCATAAACTGTTTGGTCAAAAATAAACTTAAGTTTGTTGTTTGGTCATTATCGAAAAGATGTTGAAAATAGATTCTACTAATTAAGATCTCAAGTTTTACAAAATCAGTTTTCCGAAAGTTGAAGTTATACGCGTGCTCAAAGTGTGTGTTTGGACATGGTAAAGTATACTGATTGAATGTTAAAATTAGATGGTTACTCGCAGATACTACACAATTATCTGAACCTGAAGAAAAGACAAGGTCTAGTTGTTTACCTATATTGTTAGTTAATCCGCTCAACTGGTAAAGGCCGGAGTCTAAAAGATGAAGGATTTAAGGGAAAATAGTGGCAATCGTCAACTGACAGAACCCATTGAAGGCTAGGAAGATTAAAGTCCTCCAAAAATATAAATGTATCAGATGGGTCAATTAAATCAAAAAGTGAATCAATTGCATCTACTGCAAGCTGATAACCATTCACTAGTTGAGAAGGACGAATATAACTGCAGTAAATGAATATGTTCCGTTTTGAGACGTGACAAACGTTAGCACATATAAATTCAAAATTAGCTGTATAGGATCTTTTTACACAGGTTGGATCGAAGCGATTGTGAATTGCAAGAAGGACACCACGACCTGCGGAGACATCGTCTTTATCGAATCCATCGTCTCTGAACACCACAAAATCAGACGTAAATACCTCAGTATTCTTGAAGTTCTGGGTAAGATTAATTTATACACTTTGACTTGGTGAATCGTTAAACCGAGTTGCTCGTGGAAATTTTTGAATAAATTGCGTAATTCATCGACATCAGTAGATTAACCTTATTGCAGTATCAAAACTTTGAGGTTTGTCTTGGTTTTGGTTTGTGTTTTAAACAGGTGGAAACCGGTGCCTTATGCATGCTCATTGTTGTAAACACTGTTCTCTCTAAAGCGAGAGAGTGCATATCTGCTTCAATGTCAGCACAAGAGTTCAATTTATGTTTTATAGCCCATCCACAATGACGACATCGGTCGACGAGAGTCAAAACTCACTTTTATTTTACATGTATTTCTTATAGCTTGAACACATTGCACACGACGAGCGACGAGCGCCAAACGTCACTTTTTATTTACATGTATTTCTTATGGGACGAAATTTTGGAGACTTTGCGACGAAATTGTTGCGCGCTGTCGAATGTCGTTGTCGTCGGCTGCAATTTAATTATAATTTGACATGCGACATAAGGAAATCTCTTCCATTGTTTACATTTGTTATTGTTTTGTGTTTCGTGCTGGCTGCTGAAGTGGTTTTTTTTGTGTTCGTTTGTATATAACAAATATATTTATTACTTCAATAAATATAGTTTATCAATAAATTATTATAAAATTCCAAAAACAATTGCTGCTGAAGTTACTGCTTTCGTGCTTTTTATAATCAAGTCGCTTAACATTTCTCTACAGCGATATTGTGAAGACATGCCGTTCGTCGCTTGTTGTGTGCAATGTGTTCAAGCTATTATGGGACGAACTTTTGGAGACAATCGCGACGACATTATTGCCCGACATCGAATGTCGCTGTAGCCAGCTTCAATTCAATTCTAATCTAGCGACGAAAACAGACGGCAAAAAGAAATTTCAGCCATTGTTTACATTCTTTTTTTTTCGTGCTGGCTGCTCGAGTACTCGTTTTTGTGTTCAATTTATATCCCAGTAGACAATGACATCGCGGCTAGCAGGCCTTCCTGTGGATTTTATAGTACTGCCGCACTCATATACAATTACACTTTCTTTTTTATATGAAGTGGGAAAATTTCGCAGGCCTTCCGCTCCGATAGCCCACAAAAGGCCTGATATAAGCACTTCTTTAGAATGGCTAAAAGTAGGGGTAAACGAAGTGTTGAAAAAATATTTTTTCTTTTAAACCTTTTTACACCCCCACGCGTACTGCGTAAGGGGTATATTAATTTTGTCACGACGTGTGTAACGCCCATAAGGAGGCGTGTTAGGTATAGAAAAGTATATATATTCTTGATCAGCATGACCACCTGAGTTGATTTAGCCATGTCCGTCTGTCTGTCCGTCTGTCCGTCTGTCTGTCTGTGGACACGATTACAGCCGTAATTTTGAAGCTATCGTGCTGAAATTCGATATTTGAGCTTTTTTCTAAAAATCTAAGATCATGTTCGAGAATGGGCTTCATCGCATGAAAACCACGCCTACCTCCCATATAACCCCAATATTGAAAACTCTGTAAAGAGGCTAATATTACAGCTACAACACTGAAATTCGGTACTTGTATAATCTATGTTAAAAATAAGGTGTGTACGAAAAATGAGCAACATCCACACACAAACACGCTCATCTCCCATACAACCCCAAAATTGAAAAATCTATAAAGAGGCTAATATTAAAGTTAGAAGACGGAAACTCGGTATTTAAGTATTCTATATCAAAACTAAGGTGTGTTAGAAAAATGGGCGTCATCCACCTTCTAACACGCCCCCCTCCCATACAACCCCAAAATTGAAAACCTTATAAAGAGGCTAATATTAAAGGTACAAAACGGAAACTGTTTCGTGTATTCCATGACAAAACTGAGGTGTGTTAGAAAAATGGGCGTGATACACAAACTAACACGCCCACCTCCCATACAACCCAAAAATTGAAAACGTTATAAAATGACTTATATTTAAGTTGTAGGAAAACAATTTGATATGTATGTATTGTAGACACATATAAATAATAAAATCTCTCAAAATCTCATAAAAAAAGCTCTCCAATTTAAGATTCTTTTACCTTTAAGAATCGGCCGTGGGGGTATTTTAACTTCGGCCCAGTCGAAGATATACCTTACTAGTTCTATTTATTTATATATTCTTTGATTTTATCTTCTCTCCTATTTTTTTTTTAAGTTAGATTAATTTCAATCTATAATCTTTGATATAGCAGTAAGAAGGGCCATTATTGCGTTATATTTTTAAACTGATATATATTCTTACTTTCAACGAAAAAGTTGCCTTGAAGTATATGAAAAGTCAGTCTTTGTAGTGAAAACAAATTTGTTGTGCTGCCTTTTGTGCAGAAAAGGAAGGCCTTCAAGAAGTGCTCATAAGAGCAGCGAGGAACGGATGTGTTTAGTCTTCAAAAGTAGCAGTTAATGCAGGCCTTCATATGAAGAGCGCTGGTTTAATTGCCTATTGGGATATTCAATTGCTTGAACTTTGGTGTGAGTTTATTAAATAATATAATTTAATTTAAATTTAATTTCAATTTCTGCTGAAGCTCTGTCTACAACGACAGAGTGGAGACTTGTCGTTCGTCGCCCGTTGTCGTTATTGTGGTAGGCTATTACTTTTGGTGGTTGAAGAAGTGGGGCTGGTTAGGGGCTTCATTCGTGACTGGAACAGAAGGAGATGGGTTAATAGTATAGTAATGAACAGAGTTAGGATAGAGTTCGTGGAAAATGTTACTCTAATTTTTATCTGACGGTGTAACCAAGTTGGGATAAAGATTAAATGAGATTCGTTTTGGGTTAGAAGGCTCAAGTGAGTGATTCGGGTTAAACGATTTTGTAATGTTGGTGTGATTGATGTGCCGAGTGAAATTGTGAAAAGTGATTAGTTTTGAGTTTCCAGTTGGGATCAGAGCAAAGACTGGTTAAGGTAATTTTATTCGAGAGGTGTGTTGTTTCGATTAGGCAAAAAAGGGGTTTTTGTATAACGTTTTCTTAGCAAGAGAATAAGACTCAGAATTATAATTGTTTTAATTATTATTGATAGCATAAAAACTTTTGCTTTTATTAGAATTCGACCTATAGCTTAATTTAGAGTTATTACTCTTAGGCTGCCTTCTTAATTTATAAACCCATGTTGGAACTTCAGCTTTCCCATAATGTATGGGAAAATAGCCAGAAAAATTGAGAAGGGATGTTAATTTTAAAATTTGTAGTTTTTCCTGCGGTTTAAGAACTTTTCTAACAATCCTCATTTGGAATCACAATTATGTACTTTCTTTGCTATAGCTTGCAGATCCAAGAAACACTTGTTCTTAAAGGCAGAACTTTAACAAATAATGCAGTCTTTTCAGTAACAATAACGTTCACACTCGCTAGCTTTTTTCAGCTAGAGTTCAGCTAGAGTTCAGGTTTATTGATTTTGAAAGATTATAAGATCCTCGTAAGCTCTATTTTCAGTTCGTTGACTGCAGATTTAAATGTTAAGTTCCTGTTGCTTTCATTAATTGTTCACTAATGTTTGATTTGATGGCATTGCACTCGGATTGATTCAATTTTGTCCAAGCCAACAGAAAAGTGTGATAAAATGTCAAAACTGGGAAGGTTTTTTTTTAGCTTCTTTAACTCATAGTAGATCGCGTTAATTGTATCGTTCAGGCATTTAATTGCTTTTTGAATGTGCGAAAGTTGCATCTCACTACACTCATCACAAAAGAATTTGAAATGGACTGCCTTTACCTCCACCTTTTTATTTCAAAATTTCATATGTTTTAACATGAAATGAAATGGTGCATCAATGTCTGGCATCAACTCCATCTTTAACATTTGATTTTATCAAAAATAGAATAAACATATTTTTTTAAAAAAATGTAAAAAAAAAAAAATCCAACAAGAACAAAATCCAATGAATGTTGCTGTCGTTGCCACATCGTGTTAAACGCTATTTGCCAGGATCAGTGAAAGTTGCTGCAACTTCTTGGAAATTAATTAAAACATATGCTCATCACTTTGGGCCATAAATCTGCCAGCCACAATTATCACATTTAATTTAACTATGAAAGTGTTTGATATCAAATCGAGCCGACGACGAGAACGACGTTGCTGACGACAACAACAACGTTTACAACTACAACAAGTACTTGTGAAGATAAAGCAAAACCGTTGTCATTTTCCATGTCAACAGGAAAGGAGTTGCTCAACAGTTCTCCAGCATAACGTTACGCTCCCGCGGGATAGCGAAACAAGTGCGCGTTGTAAGAACACCAAAAACGAGCAGCAAACAATTCCAATTAGCAACAATTGCTAAGACAACAACACTATGCTGACTTGACTATATGAGTTGGTGCAATGGGGGGACATTTTGGGCAGCATGTTGCTCCCCAAACAATTTGATGCACAATCATTCGCGCTGCTTAAAGTACTCGTGCGTGTGCGCTGCTAGCTGGTTAAGCGTCGTTGACGGCGGCGGTGCATGGAACTAAGCGTTGCATTTCATTTATTTGAACTCATTAATGTGCGCCGAGTTGCGCCGAGTTGTTGCCATGCTCTTGTAACTTTGTTGTAATCTGAATTTTTGGTATCTGTATCAAAATCCCGCCCCTTAGTTGGAATCTGTTTTGCTGCATTCCTGGTGGGAAGATGCACAATTATAGCCAGCGAGTGTCAAACGACAAGGTTGAGTAATTGCTGAAATTAATTGCCAACGAGGCCAAAGCGTGATTGTCTGCTAATTTTGGATATTAAGCAAGAAATCTGTGCAGCTATTTAAGTTAATCGAAGAGAAATATTTAATCGAGCTGGAATGGTTTCCGGAATTGCATAAATGTTGCTGAATATTTAAAAAAAAAATTTAAGCATTAAATATGTTGATGTATCTTAAGGCTTGTATGCAACATATTGATTTTAAACATGTTTATAACTACTGCGACAACTTCACAAAAATCTACAGCTTCTAACATTTTAAATTCACAATCCATCACTTTTTAAAAAGAACAAGAAATAAACAAAAAAGGTGCATTTCTGCATGCAATTCAGCTAAACACAATTGTCATGTTCATAACTCACAGAGCCATTGAGTTTAAATCGAGCAAAACCGCGTCAAAAATTAATTAATACCAAGCGATGCATCTTCATTATAAATCATCACATTTCAAGTGTTTGTCAGCAAACACGCATAAATCTTGTCTCGTGTGAACGTCCCTTTTTTTGTAACAGTTGTGGTATCATTACTTCTTTTTTTTAAGTATTTTATTTTATGCTGCCATTAATTACGCTGCTCAGCACACACAGCATTCGATATTTGTTCGTTTAGTTTTTGGTTAACATCTGCATGCGTGACATAATGAGGCATTTTGTGGCTATTAGAATATTATTGAGTTGTCGTAAGGTTGAATGTGTGTTTCGAGTAGTATATCTGATTTTTAAGTTGTTTATTCTTCTTTTTTTTCTTCTTCTTTGGTCTCCGATTACTGAGGTAAGTTTTGCGGAAAGGATTTCATTTTTGATGCCCTCAAAATCTTGAATTTAAGTGGTGCGACCAAGTGTCCGTTGACCTCTTTCCGGTTAAGGTTGAGTGGTAGTGTTGTTTGATTAATGGTCTGTGCTGTTTGTTTGGTGACTAATTTGTGTGTCAGTTCGTTTGAATTATTTCGTAATATGAACCCGTTATTTTGTATCCTTTTTTCGTTTACTTCAAATTTGTAGTGATTTTGCTACGCGTATCTTTAAAGATGCAACCATAAAATATTGTGTGGCCACTACAAGGAAAGGGTGGAGAAGGAAAGAAATTTTAAAACAAAAATATCTTGCACCAACTATATTTTTTTAAGCTCACGCACAAAACAAAAATAATTTAAAATCAAACAAAAAAGCATTGCGTTGTATTTAATTCAATAATAATAATTAATAATTACACTGAGAAAAAAACACATACCTTGCTCCGGTAAAAAATTTCTCTATTTTTGATAATAGCAATTTTCTCTTTTTCAAATAAAATTTTCTTCAATTAGAATAAATTTTCACATTTTCGTAGAAATATTTCTTTACTTCTAGGAAATGGAAAAATTTCCATGTCTCTAATAATGATAAGTATTTTTCTCGCACAAAAAATTTCTCATTTATAGAGAAATTTTATTGAAAATGAAAAACTTTTCTTATATTTTGATAAAAAGTTCACTATGAGAAGTATTTTCTTCAATAAAAAGAAATATTTTCTCAAAAAAAAAAGTATTTTTCTCTAAAAATGATATATTTTCCTATTTCATGGTAGAATTTTATCATTTTTAGAGAATTTTTAGTATCGCAATTAGAGAATAGCATTCTCTGGAGCAAAGTCTATACCATTTTTCTCTAAATATGTTGCCTTTTTTATCATATTCCGAGACACTTTTTTCTGAGTGTAATTAATAATTTTATTTTTATTTTCTATTTTGTCTTACAGTCTACTTCATATTTCATAGAATCATTTTTTCAATGAAAATGGTGCATCCAAGTTATGAGCATTAAATTTCGGTTATAGTAACTCAACGCAATCTCTAAAAGGTTGCAGTGTTGCACCAGTCGGCCCGATCATCTTTCAAAAAGGGAGCCTCATTATCTTCCCCTTCAGTAGGAACCTTCCCCTTCGTCATATTCCATTGACTGCATACTAGATCGTATCACATCTCAGGGAGATAACAAAAATGCACCGGTTACCTTCGAATCTTATCTTCTTATGTCTTTTGACAAAAACATCGACATATTATTCTTTAAGATGTATAAGTTGCGATCTCCAGGGTAAGTACTAAGAAAGGAGATTTGAGGTCAACGACACTAGGAGCAAAAAAATTTGTCTTCGTGATTTTATCTTTTGACAAAATCATGCTTTAACATCCGACTTTTAATACCTAATGTCGAAAAATTTCATAAGGCGACCCGTGCTATCGGCAAAAAACATAAAATTTATTTTTATAATAGTTTTAGTGGAGTAATCGATAAACTTTATTAGCAAGAGTTTAATGATTTTTTGTGAGCTTTAATTTTCTGAAATCAAGGAAATATCAAACTTTATATCAAAGTTCCATATATCAAACTTTAAGATCCAACTGCAAATGCCAGAAAAATGAAGAAAAGTGGAAATGGGTGACCACTACGGTCGGTAAAAAAAAAAATTTCTTCCGAATTTACCTTGCAAAAATAAATTATATTCGAAGGTGACCGGTGAACTTTTTTGTGTTATACGTTCTACTACATACTTTCTGCCCCATATAAAGCGCCATGACTTCAACTTCATTGCTTTCAGTACCTTTTGCTTCCAGAATAAAGCATCCTTGCGCCCCTAGCATATATTCAATTGCAGCAAGACGAATATTGAAAGTTGATCTTTGAAGACCCCTTAATTTTGGTAAAAAAATACTTTGTTTAAATATATATTCGTGTTTTACATACCACATAAAGTTAAGCTGTAAAAGCAAATTTCAATGAATTTCATGTGTACTTTAAATAAAACAAAAGAACAATAGACCAGAAAATATGGAAATTGCAACGCTTACAACTATTTTCCTTTTTAATTTCTATTTTAAACAAATTGAAATTTTTTCCAAATAACTTGCTAACTGCTACGAAAGGGGGGTATAAATCTCTTTAACACTTCCCCGAGTAAAGAAGTAGTTCAATTATTTCCTTTTTTTTTTTGTTTTGCCGAAAACGCTTTGCGGTTTCTTGTACATCGCATCACTTTAAGGCGTAGAATAATATGAATCCTTTATGAGAGGTGCTCGCCTATCTTCCAATTGGGTAGCCACACAATGTTCTGGCTGGGTATCAGACCATATTTTATAAATATTATTTAGGGCGCTGAATTAGAATTCGAGGTCTGTTCACATCACTGACCCTTTCTCGTCTGGGTTGTTTTTTTTTTTGCCAGCCATAACCTCAAAAAACCAATTATTGGTTCAACAACGCTTTTCACAGGTTTCAAGGCTAGGTCCAAGCCTAGAAAAATGTTCATACAACCTTTAATAAAAATTTTTTACCTGGCGTGACAGCGTTAAACGGACCTCGAATTCAAATTCAGCAACGCAAAAAACTTTTAGAAAACATTCTATCCCTAGGCCAGAACTTTTTTGTTTTGTTCGGCTATATTATTAAAGCTATTTCTCAATAGTTGAATTCTACGTTTTTTCCTGTGCCTCGTTCCTTTAACTCAGTTGGGAATTTCTCTACATTTCGTGAGGTCATGTTCAACCATTTTACTGAACTCTACTGCTAGAGTTCAGGTGTGTATGTATATCATAAAACTTACCAATTTAATTTTCGTGGAGAGTTCACAATTTTAAATTTGTAATTGAGAATTGATATATTACTGATAAAGCCGGTGCTACTAGGGATTTTATTTTTCAAATATATCGCATTGAGATTTTTTGTTTCTTTCAAAATAGAGAAGATTTGTTGAAGTTGTTTTCTAAGAAAAATAATAAAATAGTGACCATTATTGTAAATGACAATGTCTTCAAGAGCAATTTTTGTAAAAATGTAATTCAATGTGTGCCCATTCCCTTAATATGCGACTATATATAAAGGGTGTTCCAAAAAGATGTGTACTTTGATTTTAAATAAAACGCAAACGGTTCGGAATTTTTCCAAATATTTTATTTTGTTCGAAAGAAATTTCGAAATTAATTAAAATAAATTATTAATTAAAAAAATTATTTCGCGGATATGTTCATTGCAACTATTTCATAGATATCTCACACTTTCGGCCATATTTTCGAAAAAAAGGCCCGATGTTACCTCCGAGCCATAAACCGCACCAAACAGACCAAACAGTCGATCCCATTAAGGGATCGATAACAAAAAACCACGCCTACTTTTAGAACACCCTTTATTAGTAAGTGAGGTTCATTCATGTTTTTAGCTTATCTGGTGAATTGTTCTTGTCTCCTCGTATTTGTACATGAATTAAATAAATGTCGGTCACTAAACTCATAAAGGGTACATTTCTCTTATATATGTGCATGAGATTCATGCTTTTTTGTCACTTATCTCATGAACTGATTTATTCTCCTCGTATTTGGACATGCATTTTAATCACAAAAATTATGAATGATTCATGTTCTCCTGGTAATTTTTCATGAGAGTTCCAAAACTTTTTATTGGTTTATGTAAGTGGCATATTTTCGAGGTTTTACGAGACATCGATGAAGTGTTCGTGTGTATCGACGATATTTTGATAGATTCTAAGAACGCAAAATAACACGTATAACACTTTTGTATTGTTTTCGACCGATTTTAGCGACATAACCTTACCATTAATGCAACAAAATGCCAGTTGATAAAGCGCAGATCAACTTTCATGGGAACACGATAACTTGAACTGAAAGTATACAGCCACCAGAGCAGCAAGTGGATTTTATTCAAAATTTTCCATGAGTTCTTTCCATGAATCTAAAAAAAAATGTCAATGGCATGACAAACTTGTATCGCTCCCTTTATAAACAAAGCGACGGAAAGCCAAGATAAGCTCCAAAAGTAACCGTTGAAAAGAAAAATACTGACATGAATCCAAATGTTTGGACAGCTGATATTGCCCGCGCTTTCGAAGCTTGCAAGCAGGAGTTATCCAACGCAACCGTCTTAAATCGGCACTACTTATCGCAAAATGCTCGCTGGTCACTAAATGCATAAATAAGTTCACACTTCCCTTGAGTTTCATGCATTTTTGTCACTAATATCATGAACTTTTCTTGTTTTTATCGTATTTGTACATGAATTTTATGCATTTTTTTAACAGAAATTATGAATGGTTCATGTTCCCCTTGTTTTTCCCTGAAGCATTTGGGACTTGTTCAGAAGTAGCGATTTCATTAGCCCCTTGGTAGCCAGAACTAGTTCTACTTTAATCTACTTTCTTTGCATTCAACTGGAGAATTTAACGTGAAGATGTCATAGGAAGGGATCAATTGCTACCTTTTACATTCCCATTCTCTAGCCAATTCTCTAGTGCTATAGGGCAAGTTTATCCGCTAGTCAGCAATATAAAAAAACTAAAACCTAGCCATTGAGAAATCAATCTTCAGTTAATTTTTTTATACCCTAAACCTGAAAGGTGAGGGTATATTAACTTTGTGCAAACGTTTGTAACGCATAGAACGAAGCGAGTCCGGTATAGAAAAGTATATATATTCTGTGTTTCTTATGGGCCAATTTTAAGTTTTAATTAACTAATATTTGAAGAGGTTTTTGGCCAGTAATTTTTAATTGCAATTTTTAAAATAAAAATTCAATTTTTTCACCCGACGTTTCGTCAATTGTTTGTTGACATCTTCAGGGGTATATATTTTTTATTTCTATTAAAAAACTACATTATATAAACACAAAATAGATAACAATTAAAATTTTTACGATAACAATAAACGCTTTTATGAGTCCAGTGCTACTGTGTAATTGTTATTAATGTTGTCAGTGTCTTCTTTTATATTCTTGATCAGCGTCACCACGTGAGTCGAGCTATCTATGTCCGTCCGTCCGTGTGTTTTCCGTAAACACAGGATAAGAAGAAGGAGTCGAGATAATTGGATGAAACTTCGTACACATGGTCACATGCACCCAAGGATCTGCACTATTGAATATTTTTGGAATCCGCCCACGGACACGTCTACCTCCCATACAACGCAAAAATTTAAAACTGCATAACTCAGCTCATAATAAGTCTACAACAATAAAATTTGGTTTGTGTGTGTTTTATATCAGCACAAATATGTCTTCGAAAAATGAACGTCATCCGCTCACGGACACGCCCACCTCCCATACAACTCAAAAATTGAAAACGCAATAAATAAGCGTCTGTTTAACTTAAAGAGCTAAAATTTGAACCGTATATTTTTTATGACAAGACAAAGATGGTTTTGAAAAATGGACGTCATCCGCCAACGAACACGCCTACCTCCCATACAAACCAAAAAGTTTAAAACTCAATAAATAAGGTTGTGTTTGTCAAAGAGAAATTAAATTTGGTATGTATGTATTTTATACCAAAACTAAGGTGTGTTCCAAAATTGGGAGTAATGCGTCCATGAACACGCCCACCTCCCATAGCGAAAGCACAATAAAGGCAGTAACTGTGAGCTACAGGAATAAAACTTGGTATGTGTAAATTTTTCATCAACATTTAAATGCATATAAAATATAGGCTTCATCCGCCCAGGAGACGATCATTTACAATAAAAATTTGTAAATTAAAACTATTATCCTTTTCTTCAGAGTACGAATTTCTTTGTTTTAGGAAATTTAAAATTATATTTATTAAGTGGAAAATTCTAAAAGTAAAATTAACGCTACATTTGGCGTTATGCAATTATTATAATTTTTGGCAAAATTCACCAAAATATAAACACCATGAGCATACTTCATATAGTTGGCGGAAATCAAACTTTAAATAAATTATAATTTATTTCCTACTGCTTAAAACTGAAGACAAAATGAGCTTCTTACATGCAGTTTCATCGCATACAAAATTCTGATGAAAAATGTTCACCCATTCATTCATACGATATTCATACGTCAGGAAGTTGGCAAAACCGATTGCATTTCATTGAGAGAAACGATGTGTGATGCTTGAGACTAAAACAAATCTTGAAGATGCATACAAAATTAATGTGACTTTATTTCTGAGAAATCTTCAGCGAAATGCTAACGTGAAGAAGGCGTCATTTATGGATAGGAAGTATATGTGAGTGAGTGTTTGTTTGTGTGTGCGTGTGCATGTGGTGACAGACACACTCATAAATTACAACCAATTATCAAATTAGAATTTTACAAAACATGCCTTTTAAATCATAAAATAAAGTTATGATGGCTCATTTGCGTTTTAAGTATGTTAGAGTTATCTTGTGGGGACAATTTTTTGTTTGTGGAAAAAAAAGAAACATTATTCTTAGTTAATTATAAACAAATTTTAGCCCATAGATCAAAATATTTTTTGAATCACTCATAGTTTTAATGATAAATAAATAAATGCATTTATGAGAAATGAAATATAAAAACAACTTTTATAGTTTTTGAGTTTTCATAACATGTCTGAAAAACATAACAATTTATAACGCTACGTTTTCAAATCAATAATCTTTGTGCCATTAAAAAATATTTAAATTTGGCATTAAAAATCAAAATGTTAATAAAATTTAAATTTATATTTGTTGCTCAATTGCCAACACTTTGGTGGCCCAAAAGCTACAACGCACTCATAAACTTAACGAGCAAAAGTTGAAAATATAAAATAGTAATAATTAAGTCATCAATTGCAGCAAAAATAAAATCATATAGCTTCAAATGGGCGTAGCTCCAAGAGAACGAACGAAAAAAAATTCAGCCAACGAACGATGAAACAATATTATTTGGATGGTAGCCAAGTGTAAAGCATATACAGGGTCTACTCCATACAAACGCAAGTAAAAATTTACTTGCAAATTATAAGATAAGCTTTTAAAAATCGCCTGAAAATTTGTAATATTTTTTTAAATTTTCATAAATAAATTTTTGTAAAATTTTGTGCAGTTATTTACAATCAACTGTATCTATTTTATCCAACCAGCTTAATTTGCTGCACACCCACTTTCACTACAAGCCCCCAATGCTTATTTTTTTTTTTAACTCAACTAACGCCGGAGTGTGCAAACTCGTTAATTAGCCTGAAATCACCGCCATCGGCCAGGGTTGCCACAGGCTGTCACATTGATTTAACTAAATGATCAAATTTGCCGAGCGCATAATTTGCACAAATGAAAATGACAACTTAATTTCGCTAATTGCGAATAATGAATCGCAGCGAATTGCTTGACATATTTTATATGTGAATTTTTAGCATTCGAAAATGGCGTTTTATTTGTTTTCATTATTATTATTTTACGTTTTCTATTTTGTTCTTTATGCTTAGGTTTTTATGTTTATTTATTTTATGATATGACAGCTTGTGGCATAGTTTGGCAGACATTGCAAATTTTTTTGCAAGTGTTGCTAATTAAAATCTTAATTAAGTTATTTCAATGCAATTAAATATTTCGTTTACGAAATAACACTTGTGGAAAGACAAATTTTATAGGAATCGAAATTTTGCCATCGTTTCAGTTTTGAATTTGTTTTTAATAACCAAATATTTTGTTGACAGTTTGGTGACATTGTGGCGGCTGTGGATGTGCGTGCTTATTCGGGTTCAAACTTCCCAACTGACAGAAATTTTTATCTATACAAATTACATTTTTTCATAGGCCAAGTGAAAATCAAAATTTTTGTATTTCTTAATCCTGCAAATATAATATCGATCCACAGATAATTATTTAGAATCCAAAAGTTTAAATAATAATATACATTTTTGTTCCAATGGATCGCTTTAAATTTGATTATTTTTTTGAAAAAAAATCGGACTTTGATTGTTCTATGAGAGTTGCTTTATACAAATAATTGTGTACAGAGAAAAAAATTATATTGGTAGATCTAATTTAAAGGTAGATTAAAACTGCACCAGTCTACAAAAAAATACTAGTTAAAAAAAAATAAAAAATTCGCGTGTAGCAGCGTACACGTGGCAGAAGTGAAACTTCTTAAACGGTAAGAAATAAGAGAAATTTTAGTGTGAAATTGAGTGAGAAAGTATCTGAAAAGAAATTCAATCAATACGAAATGGAATAATAATCAGTTAATTCAATATCTAAATCCAGGGACTTTTTTTACTGAGGGACTTTTTTTATCGAGTCACATATTAACTGTTATCTTTTAACTTTTATTTTTGCCTTTAAAAAAACACGCCTTTGCCTTTTGCCTTTTGACCGAAAAATTAAAGTCACAAAATAACTGCTATTTCGGACCGATAAAATAAAAGTCAAAAGTAACTTATATTTTTCCTCGAAAAAAAAAAGGCAAAAAATAACAGTTAACTTTTAAAGAATCAGTCGAAAATTTAAAAGGCACTTAATATTCGTGAGGCTAAAGACATTTGTAACATACACAGAGGGAAAAACCTATGGACTCAATACATAAATTTATGTACTCATCGCATAGTTTTCTGCACACAAAAATTTTACATTTTTCATGTATTGAGTACATGTTGAAATCTTTATTGACTACATAATGCTTTCAAGCGGTTATGTAGTCAATAAAGATTTTATGTACTCAACGCAAACTGTTACAAATAATTTTATGTAATGAGTAAAGATCTTATGTACGTATTACATAAATTATTGACTCAGTACATACATAATTTACTCATTACATATTTGGAGTACGTAATTTTATGCAATGAGTACATACATTATTTACTCATTACAGATTTTAAATGCATAATTTTATGTAATGAGTACATACATAATTTACTCATTACATATTTTTAGTGCATACATTTATATAATGAGTACATAAATCATTTACTCATTACATATGTTAAAAACATAATTTTATGCAATGAGTACATGCATAATGTATTCATTATATTTTTTTTGTTCATAATTCCATGTATTGAATATATACACAATTCATGCCTGTGCCTACAGCACCTTCTCAACAAATGCAATAAATAATTTTATAAAGAAATGACCAGATTTCACAAAATAATTGGCAATTACTTATAGAAACCCAGCCATTTAATTCTTATCCAATCATCGCTTTTGTTCTAGAGTACAGTGGATGAACTCATTCCCGCTCTGATTTTCTAGAGGCTTTAGAGGTGTTGCTTATTTGAAAATCAAGAAACGAATAAAACAAAACACCAAAATCGTGTGCCGATGTGCAAGAGATACGTGTACTGAGTCCATATGTTATGTACTGAATAAATGTGTCACTTCAATCGTATAAGAGGGACGTGTACTGAGTCTATATTTTATGTATTGAGTAAAGTTTTTGTAAAAAATTACATAACACGTTGATTGAGTACACGTTGCTTGTATCTATTGAAGTCTGCTATGTACTCAACACATAGCATGATGTATTGAATACATTTTTTATTCATTTTAAAAAGTGAATAAATTGATATGTAGTCAGTACACGCTCCCTTTACTCAGTAAATACTGCTCTTGTTGCGTTCTCATACAAGTTGAAGTGCATAGATTTTACATAGCTGTCTCTGTACTGACTACATAACTTTTTCCCTTAGTGTAATGGCATATTTAAAAAAGTCTTTCAAAACATTTTTCATTATGTCTATACCCTAAACCTGCAAGGTCAGGGTATATTAACTTTGTGCAAACGTTTGTAACGCATAGAACGAAGCGAGTCCGGTATAGAAAAGTATATAGATTCTTGATCAGCGTCACCACGTGAGTCGAGCTATCTATGTCCGTCTGTGTGTTGTCCGTAAACACAGGATAAGAAGAAGGAGTCGAGATAATTGGATGAAACTTGGTGCACATGGTCACATTCACCCAAGGATCTGCACTATTGAATATTTTTGGAATCCGCCCTCGGACACGCCTACCTCCCATACAACGCAAAAATTTAAAACTGCATAACTCAGCTCATAATTAGCCTTCAATAATAAAATTTGGTGTGTATATGCTTTATATCAACACAAAGATTTCTTCGAAAAATGGACGTCATCCGTTCACGGACACGCCACCTCCCATACAACCCTAAAATTAAAAACGCAATAAATAAGCCTCTGTTTAACCTAAAGAGCTTAAATTTGGCACATATGTTTTTTATGACAAGATAAAGATGGTTTTGAAAAATGGACATCATACGCCCACGGACACGTCTACCTCCCATACAACGCGAAAATTTAAAACTGCATAACTCAGCTCATAGTTAACCTACAACAATAAAATTTGATATATATGTGTTTTATACCAACACAAAGATTTTTTCGAAAAATGGACGTCATCCGCTCACGGACACGCCCACCTCCCAAACAACCCAAAAATTGAAAACGCAATAAATAAGCCTGTGTTTAACCTACAGAGCTAAAATTTGGCACATATGTTTTTTATGACAAGACAAAGATGGTTTTGAAAAATGGACGTAATCCGCCTACGTACACGCCTACCTCCCATACAACTAGTGTCCGACCGAAACCAAAATTTTGGCCGAAACCGAAACCGAAACCGAATTTCGGCCATTTTTGTAATATTCGGCCGAAACCGAAACCGAAACTGAATGTCTACATGAAAATTGTTTTAAAAACAATTTATTTTATTAATTTTTTTGTTAAAAGCTTTCAAAAACATAACAATTGAAACAGATTATAATAACGTATATATACGATATTCTTTTGCCTTTATTCATAAAAATTTACGAACCTCTTATAAAGCCTTTACAAAAAAAAAATTTCAAAAACAGTATGCATAAACGTCCAATAACGACAAAAATCTCTTATAAAGGCTTCTTAAATGAGTAACCTTCAATAAACCCTTGATAAAGCCTTTTTAAAATTTTTACTCTAATGTGAGCACAAATATTGTTAAAAATACATTTCAAAATTTTAAAAATATAAATTATAAGTGACAATTTTTTCACAGAAGAACATAGATTAAACAATTTTTTGACTGTTTGTATATCAAAGTATTGATAAAATT
Source organism: Tetanocera ferruginea (assembly GCA_958299015.1). Classification (NCBI taxonomy): domain Eukaryota; kingdom Metazoa; phylum Arthropoda; class Insecta; order Diptera; family Sciomyzidae; genus Tetanocera; species Tetanocera ferruginea. Next base: position 33,698,585 of record OY282640.1, on the reverse strand, counting down.
GTGACAAATAATCAAAAATTATTGAATTTATCAAATTCACGAACCATTCTTGACACTGTTCCCATTTCAAATTGAGAGTGTTCCTATTTTAACAAATAAGCTGAGACAATATTTTTATGAATAACAAAATTTTAAAAAACATTTTATCTCTAAAAAGCTTTTTGAGTATTGAGCACTTTAAATCTATTTCAAGATATTTTTATGAATATGACCGTTTGAATATTAATGTTCAACTTTAAAATAATAAATATGGAGATCATTTTAGTACCACTTTAAGGAACTTTTTAGTATTTAAAGTTAAATAACTTAGTATTAGAATCTAAAAAAAACTACATTTATCGTTTTGTGCTGGACTCAACTCACACGGTCAATCAAATGACTGAATTTCACGTTTTTGTTCTACTTAAGTTCTAAGAATTTTGATGAAAGCGAACTCACATCTACCATTGAAATATATGTAAGAACCGAATTAGTAGTGTCCGATCAAATATTCGGTTTCGGTTTCGGTTTCGGCCCTTTTGATGCCGAATAGCCGAAACTGATTAAAAGGGCCGAAACTGGCCGAAACCGAAACCGAAACCGAATATTCGGTCGGACACTACATACAACCCGACAAGTTTAAAACTCAATAAATAAGGTTATGTTTGTCATAGAGAAATTAAATTTGGTATGTACGTATTTTATACCAAAACTAAGGTGTGTTAAAAAATTGGGAGTAATCGGTCCATGCACTCGCCCACCTCCCATAGCGAAAGCACAATAAAGGCATTAACTGTGAGCTACAGGAATAAAACTTGGTATGTGTAAATTTTTCATCAACATTTAAATGCATACAAAATATAGGCTTCATCCGCCCACGGACACGCCCATTTACAAAAATTTTTTTTTTGTTTTTTAAAAAGGTGGTTTAGGGTATTTCATAGTCGGCCTGGACCGACTTTAGACTTTCTTTACCTGTTTTCACTTGAAAATTGTAAAATAACAGTTATTTTCGATCCCTGTTTTAGTTAGTTTAGTTGCTTTCGAATGTCTTCTCATCTTTGCACTTTTTGAATGCTAGATTGCATTTGCATAGTACTCATTGAAGGAGCCTCCGAAAGCAGAGGCATATCTTGTTTATTATTGCCTCTTGCTTCCTGATCATAATAGTTGCTATGTTGAATGAGGGCCTCGTAAAGCAGCGCACATCGATTGTGGTGTATTGATTGGCTTTCAAATTTTGTTGAGATGATGACTGAGTTCCAATGTGTTCAATGCTCTCAAGAATGTTCCCTTTACATGACAAAAAGCTGAGATCAGAAAAATTTTTTTATTGAAAAAAACTTTTGCCGCGAATGGGGATCGATATCGGGCTCCGAGCATGCTAATCCACACACTTAACCTGCATGCTACGGTCACCACAGAGACTAATTTTAACGATAAAAATTGTCATTTTCATTTCAACTGTAAAAAAAGTAGAACTAACTCCGAAGATAGTAATTTGTCCATGAACAATATTTAATTGCTAAATCTTAACAAATAAAAGTATATTAAAAAAAAATTTCAATTTAAATTAAATTTAAATCACCCTATCAAAACCGTTGAAATTTACGGAAAAATTGTAAAATTGACCTCGAAAATAGTCGAGCACACCTCCATCCGATAGTCCAAATTTTCGATGACGCTGAGACATAATTGAGGTTCTCTGCCGTTATGTGCCGAACTAACTCATCCTTTAGGTCTTGAATTTTTGCTGGCTTATCGACGTACACCTTTTCTTTCAAATAACTCCAAAGAAAGAAGTCCAACGGTGTCAAATCACATGATCTTGGCGGCCAATTGACATCGCCACCACCTGAGATAACACGGCCATTGAATTTGTCGCGCAAAAGAGCCATTCCATAGTAACACAAGGGGAAGTTATAAGTTCAGAATCCAGCTTACAAAGCAGCAATGTCTTTATATGAGCTCTGGTAGAAAAATTAAAAGGATCTAGGCTTTTATAGCGAAATATTGAATTTATAATGTCTTGCTAGAGCATATATAAAATCATTATAAAGAGAGACGTAGAAATGTCTTTAATATGCATTTTAAAACCTCAGATTGTAGTGGTTATAAAGGGATGGCGACATGTCTCTTTAATGTCTTTTAACTGTGCATAATAAAATTATTATAAAGATTGCGATTCGGCACATCAACTTAAAACTATTCTTGCTTGAAACGAAAAAACATCGAACTTAATGAAATTTTATCATAGTTTGCAAGTTCAAGTTTAGCCGAGTGTGTTGGCGTTCGTGTTTAGGAATTCGAATGAACAGGGTTCGAGACTCCCATCAAGAACACCAAATATTTTTTATTTTTTTTAAATTAAAGTTTTTTTAAAAAACGTTTTGCTACTTCACAGCCAAGATTCGAACCCACGTCTTCCGCGCGATAGTCTAGCACGCTTCCATTGAGCTATTGTGAGATATTGTGTTGAATGATTTTTTTTAGATTACAAATGTGTGTGTCATAAGAAATGGATATTTTTTCTACAAATGAAGTTTTGAGTTGAACAAAACAAATTGTTCGATTGCAAGAATCATATCTACAATTTCTTAAAACATGAAAAAAAAAACTTGTAAGCGTCGAGATTACTTTACAAATTTTATTACTTTATAACGCTTTATTTAAAGACTTTATAAAGACAAACCAAAGAAAAATATGATTCGTCTTCGACATAGGGTTGTACATGTCACATATAGTCTAGTGGATAGCGTGCATGACTATGGAGCGTTAGTCCGCTGGTTCGAGTCCGGACATAACAGGTAAGTAGAAATAAAATTTTAAAATATTTATAATAATGGCTTTATGGCTTTATATAACAACAATCATATGGAAAATAAATTATAACATATAAAGGAAAACAAAAATTACATATCTAGTTTTTTATATTTATTTTTCGCACAACTCTTTTTTAAGTCTTTGTAAGGAGTATTTTAAAGTACTTTGAAATACCTCTACACAAGATATTTGTCTTGAAAGTCATGGAGAGGAACATGTCTTTATAACCCATACTCCAAATTGGCGTTATAAGCTTCTATAAAGAACAGATAAATACAATTCCATATTTTTGTAATTATCTTTAAAAGATATTTGTCTTGAAAGTCATGGAGAGGAACATGTCTTTATAACCCATACTCCAAATTGGCGTTATAAGCTTCTATAAAGAACAGATAAATACAATTCCATATTTTTGTAATTATCTTTAAAAGGTCTGTAAAAGAACCTATAAATACTGTTTGTGCTACTAGGGTTGTTTCGTTAGCTGTGTGGCGAGTGGCACCGTCCTGTTGAAACCATCCATATCTACCAATTTGTGTTATAAAAAGTTCGTTATCATCTCACGATAGCGAACGCCATCCACAGGGTTGTTTCGTTAGCTGTGTGGCGAGTGGCACCGTCCTGTTGAAACCATCCATATCTACCAATTTGTGTTATAAAAAGTTCGTTATCATCTCACGATAGCGAACGCCATCCACAGTAACTGCCTGACCGTCCTCATTTTGAAAAAAATACGACCCGATGATGCCACCAGCCCATAAACCGCACCAAACAGTCACTCTTTGTGGGTGCATTGATTTTTCGACAATCACTCTTGGATTATCATTCACCCAAATGCGGCAATTCTGCTTATTGACGAATTCACTGTGATGAAAATGTGAATCATCACTGAAGATGATTTTCTTCGAAAGTGCACGATATGTTTTTTGATTCAAACGCCCATTTTCATAATAAGCCTGAATAACTTTAACGCGTTGCTCGATTGTATATCTGTCCTTGGTTCAAATTGAGTTAGTCTGAAATTAATAAATGTCATTTTTCCTCTCCGTGTAAGGACAAAAAAAGTAGGGCCCACCACATTGCGAACTTGGTGACCAGCAGTGGCACAATCACTCCTGCAGTAGTTCTTAAAATATTGAATATCAGTGTTCGGTGGACAATTCGGCGAAGTATTTCAAATTTGGGTGTCAAGGATGCAGTAAGGAAAAAACACCAATGCTGACCGCCATCGATAAGGATATGGTAAGTCTTTAAAAATTCATTGTGAAACAATATTTTTCATTCGTAAACAAAAAACAAAAACAAATTGGCCATTTCAGCCCTTGAAAGGACTTTGACCGAGCTTCTTATGATCAATTGTGTTGTGTGTGTTATTAAATGTTTGCACACAATTGACCGAGAACTGGACCTACATGTTTTATGCCGACTCCGAACGGCTCATGTTCATGTTCTCAAGAAGCTTTACATGGCATTATTTACTCTCTGAGGCTTGCCATTGTCTGCAGAGAGGTGGTGACCGATCAGAAAAATTTTTATTGATAAAACTTTTCGCCGCGGCTGGGGATCGAACCCGGGCTCCGAGCATGCTAAGCCACACACTTAACCTGCATGCCACGGTCACCACTTTCATTTTTCATTCGTGCTTATTTTAAATTTAAGATGAATTGGTCTGATGGACTAAAATCAACCATTTCCCATAAGATGGTCGTGTATGGTATAGGACCAAGGGCCCAAATTTAACCCTATAACATCATATAAAGCAATCAATTAAATATGGTGGTGAGTTTATAATGGTTTGCGGCTGTATTTTTCAAAATGGTGTTGGTCCGTTAACACTCATTGATAATATTATGTGTAAGAAACACCTGTACCTGTACATCCTGCGAACCAAGGAAGAATATTAGGCTATACTACCAGAATTTGTGGAGAGGACTGTGGTTGCATGCCCAATCGCATCCAGGATCTCAAAAAAACAAAAGAAAAATAAGATATTGCACATGGTACAAACAATAACATTTTTCTTACAAAAACAATGAAAAAACAATAAATAAAAACAGGGTACAATACAGTCACATTTGCCTTTTTTACATTTTTGTCTGTTATTTTTGTTGTTGTTAGAATAACTTCAAACCGCTTTGAAAGAAAGAAGACAAGTGCACCAATCGCACTGATATTGAGACTTTTGCACTAGTTCACGAAATCACTAACATCGAAACTATAAAATTCAATTTGAAAATCATTGTCAGAAAGCTACTTAATTTTCAATGCATTCAAATATATTCTATAATTCCAAACACAAATTTTAAATAGCTCTTACTTAAAAAAAAATCTGTTATTTATAACTGGCACACCATTTTGGCGCCACATTCTTCCCTACTGCATGTTCTGGTTCAAAGGACTTCATGTAATTATGTTGACACCAGACTGTATTTGTCTATTTCCGCTAAAAATTCAGCGTCTACAAAGGAATTCCTTTGAACCTACTCAATATATAAGAAACACTAGAGAACATTGTAGACAATTACAAACTAATAACTCATGTGGCCATTAGAGGAACAAAACGAAAATCAAAAATTATGAAATTCCAACTGACTAGATATTTTTCTGACAATCCAACACCTACATCCTTCCACAAACATGCTCACAGCATACCAAAACATGGCGCCAAAACAGCGCTAATTGCTAACGGAGACAACATTTTAAACACTAATAAACTCATTAACCTCCAAGGCGGGGAGAGTGTTACGCAGCAGGAAGTTGTTTAGCGCACCCCAAATTATGCACCCACATAAGCCGATGATGTTGTTCGAAATTCTAATAGACACAAATAACACAAAATAAGCTTATTAAACAATTAAAACAACATTGTGGCAACACCTGTAAATCGTTTCCCTATCGACCCAAAATGACAAAATCTCAAACTATGTTTAGTATACCGGGAGTCAGTTCTCAACATGTTGTGCTTTCTGCAATTTGATGCTTCAAATGATGTCATAAATTTTTATAAACAACACTTTGAACGATAATAAATCGCCGCTAAATGTCACTAATAAGTGTTTGAAATAATATTTAAAAGATTCACTTTCTTCCGCAACACCTACCGTCGGCACAAACCAACTGCGGCAACGTTTATTAATTCTTTATTTTTTTATTTTTCCAGCTCTTCTAGCGTTCTTCTAATTAATTTATGATTTTCTACACCGCATTAATCTACGGTGTCCCTGCCTCTTCACTGTCTTTCATACGATGAATGTTTGGCGCTATGTCTGCGTTCCTTTTTTAGTAGCTGAAGAAAAACTGTAGTTTTTCTTACTGCAACCATCTGTAGTCACAATCGTGCGCCTGCTTCTCCAGCTACTCCATTCATTCATCTAAAGATCACAGCATTTTTGTTTTTGCTGCTCATATCTTGGTGTTTATGTCACAACATCTGATCCGTGCACACATCAGACGATGATGTTGTGGCTGGTGTGATTCCTGAATTATGAATTTCATGTTCTATTCGACATTCGTCATAATAATATTTTTGACTTTTATGTCTCCGTCGGCTTATTGGCTCATGTTCGAGATTATGTGTAACAGATGTCAATGTAGAGCAACGTGCTTCTTGATATGTTAATTAATCATGCTCAGATTTTGAGTTAATTTTATACAAAGAAGAAAATCAATACAAATTTGAAAGTTTTATTTAAGAGGAAGTATTCAACCTTTAAAAAAAAATAGTTTAAATCTCGTTAAGAAAATTTGCTAACCAAGCGAGAACTCCAGTTTTAAGATTTGTTTGAATTTTCGAAAAAATTAAACACCAGCATACACTAATCCTAAAATTCGGCAATACAATTTTTATCATACTTCTCTAAAAATTCTTTAACTGCTTACCATCTATGATACTGCCTTAATTTGACATACTTACTTATTTCACTGGCACTTGCAACCGTGGATCGGTTTTTGGCTCTTCAAAGATATTTCGTCAGGGTCAACACTTGCTCCTACCAACGGAAATTCAATCATACTCGTCTGTTGAAGGTTAACGAGTACTAAATCCATTCTTTTCTTCACTGAAGAGTTGTCTTCCATTCGCTCAACATGACCTAACCAGCGGAGATGCTCGAGTTTTGAGGGCTTGACAATGTCAATGCCGGCGTACAGCTAACGTTCACCGTTCCATCGAATTCGGTACTTGCAATTGACGCATATTAAACTTAATATCTTACGAAAGGTGTTTCCCTCAAACGCTCTCAAAGTGCTTTCGTATAGTACGACGGGTGTGTTTATTGATTTATGTTAATACCGTGAGTTTTGTTCATCGAGAGAAGGCTCTGCTTTTCAATTGCCTACTGACCCGAAATAAACACCTTTTTCAAGAATAATACTTCGTCTGATCTCAATGCTGGTATCGTTGGAGAAGTTAAGAATAGATCCCATGTAGACAAAATCTTAACAAACTCGAAGCACAACTTTTTTAAGCGCTGGGTGTTTGCTTGTTTACACGAGGGATTTGGTCTTATTTTCTTTCACTGCAAGACCCACTGACTTAACGTGTATTGTGGCCAATGAAAATAAGAACAAGAGCATAATACTCTTGCAGAATTTCGTATCTTTATTTATCAAATCGGATAAGTACTTATCAAATCTTAGCAGCTTGGATGATCTTCTCCGTTGTTATAATTAAACAAGTAAAGAAAGTCTAAAGTCGGTCTAGGCCGACTATGAAATACCCTAAACCCACTTTTCAAAAACAAAAATTGTTTATTGTTAATGGGCATCTCCTAGAGTGGATGAAGCCTATATTTTATATGCATTTAAATGTTGATGAAAAATTTACACATACCAAGTTTTATTCCTGTAGCTCACAGTTAATGCCTTTATTGTGCTTTCCCTATGAGAGGTGGGCGAGTTCATGGACGGATTACTTCCAATTTTTGAACACACCTTAGTTTTGGTATAAAATACATGCATACCAAATTTAATTTCTCTATGACAAACATAACCTTATTTATTGAGTTTAAAACTTTTTGGGTTGTTTGGGAAATAGGCGTGTCCGTTGGCGCATGACGACCATTTTTCAAAACCATCTTTGTCTTGTCATAAAAAACATACGTGCCAAATTTTAGCTCTGTAGGTAAAACAGAGGCTTATTTATTGCGTTTTCAATTTTTGGGTTGTATGCGAGGTGGGCGTGTCCGTGAGCGGATGACGTCCATTTTTCGAAGACATCTTTGTGTTGATATAAAACACATACATACCAAATTTTATTGTTATAGGCTTATTATGAGCTGAGTTATGCAGTTTTCAATTTTTGCGTTGTATGGGAGGTAGGCGTGTCCGTGGGCGGATTCCAAAAATATTCAATAGTGCAGATCCTTGGTGTGTACCAAGTTTCATCCAATCATCTCAACTCCTTCTTCTTATCCTGTGTATACGGACAACACACAGACGGACGGACGGACGGACGGACGGACGGACGGACATGGATAGCTCGACTCACGTGGTGACGCTAATCAAGAATATATATACTTTTCTATGCGTTACAAACGTTTGCACAAAGTTAATATACCCTGACCTTTCAGGTTTAGGGTATAAAAAGTCACACGATAAGAAATCATATTATCTGGAAATTTGTTAAATCGATTGAAACCTTGTTTGAGAGAGAAGAGGTCCTTATCAGTTTTCACTGCACTTCAAAAAGGAACAAGCTATGCTGGAATACCAAATTCAGACATGGTGTAGGTAAGATGATCGGTCTGTTGAAGTCGGTAATCGACAAAGATATAGTGTGTGTTGGATTGTTTTTCATTTGATTCGGTTTGATTTTCAGGTTGATATTTCAGGTTTGATTTTCCAGGTCTGAAGTCGCACTGTAAAATCCAATCAGTTGATTTACGATTGACATCAGTCTTTGACATAATACGCTTGGCATGACCTTATATAGGATATTAATCATTTGGATTGCATTCTTTAAGTATAAAATCAGCATATAGTTTTTTGCTTAAAAAAGAGTTTTTCAATAGATAATATAAGAGAACTTAGAATGCAATAAAAATTTCCTTACAATTTTGTATTACAATGTGGCAACTCCGCTTGTTTCCGTTGACTAGCAACATGTATTGCAACGTTTACAAAAATTGCATTTTTCTGATTGTGGTTTTAAGTGGTTTTTACTTAAAAAGTACATTTTAACAAATTCGTAATAGAGAGTATTCAAAAAATTAAGAATTTAAAATTTTTTATTAAAAATATCTGTATCCTAAAAATTCATAAGGGTATTAGAGGAGTATTTTTTTTTTTCGTAAAATGGATATAATTTAACGGTTAAAAAAATTTGCAGGTATTTGCAAGTCTTAAAACATATTTTTTCCGAATTCTTATGATTTTGGTTTCTAGAAACAAAAACAAATAAGTGCCCCTACCCGCCACTTTGACATTTATCTTATATTATAGGAGCGGACCTCATAAAGAGATCTACAATGAAAGGCTGCTTGTGAAAAATTTGGAATTTTACAATTTTTCTTCACAATATTTTGAATTGTTGTATTTTTTTTTTTTACTTTATATTTAAATTTATCATATCATTAAAATAATGCTTCTAACTTTTCATTTCATGGTTGAAACTTCATGTATCAGAAGATTTTGGTATCTTTATTATTATAAAAATATATATGTATATTTTAGTTAAAATTTTTAAACAAAATAACAAACAAAAATATTACAAAATCAAATTTTATTATAACTGGTGAATTAATTCGCACTAGAATCTCACTTTAGACCACAGTACATCGCCCCACAACATCAGCGTACACTGGTTATCTGACACTATATTCCCAGTTTTTTCCTTGTAGGAAGACGTCCCGGTCTTCAAAACTTCGGCCAAGCGTCTTATCTTTTAAACAAATTTTCAAGCCTCTTTGCTGTTTACTTGCGTTTCAATTAGCTCGCGCTCACGCTTCTCGACTCTTATTTCTTCCGCCTAAAAAAAAAAAAGAATCTCTTTATTGCTCTTCTCTCCGTATCGCCCATTGCAGCACGCGCTACCACTGACTGCAGGTTGGCTTTGTAGATGGCGTCTATCTTTGCAGTGATATCATTTCAAAATTATTCGTAATTTAAATTTAAGTATTCTTCAGTATTATTCCTTTTTTAACGTCCACGTCCGCGTAAGAGAATTACATTTTCAAAATTTTATAACCTCATGTTCTTATACTTAGTTGGATCATAATTATTTTTCTGATGCAAATATTTATAATTTGATGAGCCCAAAAAAATTCTGTTTCTATTAATTTCAGTATCTTAGTAAAATCTATAGCCACAGTCATGAATCCTCTGACTTTATCAAAACAGTCAGAGGAGTAAAATAGAAATTTAAAAAAATTATAATGTCTTAGTTAGCTGGCGCTTACAACCATTGGTTGGTGTTCGCCTCGTCTAAGAATTTGCTTCAGCCTCTTTTGTTGTGCGCTTTCTGGTGCCAGTGAGAAACTCCAAGCTTCGTTATTGTCAGTTCATCCATTCTTATCCTCAAAAACATTGTGAAATCTGGAAATAATGGCCAAGAACAATCTAAATATGTAATAGTTACGCTTCGCAGCTATTGTCGCTCAAACTGTTGATTCTTGTTACAACTGTGCTTTTATTATATAAAAAAAGTTCAGACTGAAAGTATGCACACAAAATATATTTTCTTTATTAAGCCATCTAATATCTCTCAAACTATAATAAGGCTATAAACGAGCTTTTCAAACTGCGGCCAAAAATATTCAGCCTAAAAGTATGCACAGAAACTTTATTTCAAAACTATCAGTGATGACATTGGTTCTTATCGGTCATGGGACCGGCTTTTATACTTATCGATTAATTTAAATGGAACTAACTATACCCAAAAGAAACTCCTATTACCATACTAGTTCCATAGATAATCTTAATGCAAACCTTATATAATATATACTTATGTGAAATTTGTTCACAGCTCGGACATATTTAGGTGTCGAGTGGAGCAAACCATAGCCTCTAACACAGACTACATTTTGTCATCAAATGGATTTAGGCTTGGGCTACTCGCTAGACACTGATCCGTATAAATAAAGTCTAGTACATTGTTTTTAGCCACTTGAATTTAGCCTTATAGAATGGTGGAAAATCTTGTTGAAAGATCCACGGCTTGATTTGAAATGAGACAATAACCTCTCAACAATAATGCCGTGTTGAGAGGGTTCGCAACCAATTCCCAAACATCGAATTCATACACTTTCGTGTGGACTCCTTTTTCACAAAAGTGGAGCCCATCATAGACAACTTCCCGCCAAACCATTACAAAACTTCTCTGAACATTCGAAACGAGTGTTCTTCTACACATCTGGATAACAGAGCATATACTCTTTTCTTGAGGTCAAAATTTTTTTGTCAGTGAACAGAATTCATCTTTGCGCGTTATCTGCGAGCTTGAGAAGTAACGCTTTCGCTTTTTTACTTGCGTTGTTTCTTTTATGCTAGTGTGAGAAGGTGACCGGTGTGTTCTTTGTATCTGATACCAAAGTCATAGTTCAGAATGCCAGAAACCGATTACCTCGAGATATTCAACTCCTCCGACAAAATTGTCTGTTTTTGTAGTGGTTTTCGCTTGATTGGAGAGACTTTCCGCCTTAATGGCTCGTGATGTTCTTACTTCAAGTGACTCCAAGTGGTCGCAAGGTCCGAAAGATATCGACTCTTTTCATGCCACATATTTTTAGGCCAACTATAACAACATAATTCTCGAGCGAGCCCCAACTGACGCCGAAAATTTTTTAACGGAAAAGAAGCATTAATCTACAAATTAAATAGGCGTCAATAGGTGAAGCGAGTTCGTTCAGTAGTTCACTCACAGTGAGTTCGTTCAGTCGAGTATCAAAACATATGGCACTACTTAGTAATATCTATTTTGTAAAAAGTGGCTTGGACCTCGTATCAAAAACCCAAAATCATGCCGATAGAACCAATTTAACTGTTCTAAATCAGTTTAGTTTTTTTCAGTTTTTGAAACCCAAAACATATTTGCTATTAAAAGTGAGATATTAGCTATTCGTCTCTCAAGTCAATACTTCGATATTGGTTCATATATAAATATTTAATTTTGCTCATATTTTTAAACAGTATAATTTTTACCTTGTGTACAAATTTGAGTATACATTAAGCGAGGAAAAAAGTTGTTCCCAATATTTTTTGACGAAAAAGGACTGAAGGAAAGCTAAAAGTGTAATTTTTAAGATCTTAAATTATTGAATCTTGATCAAGTTATTTTAATGAAAAAATTTAAACTCTCTCACGTTGTAATAAACTCAACGGTAAAGAAAACCTGATTAAGTTATGTTGTTTAACATCGTAAGCAAGTAACTTAATTTTCAACAATAATTCGAGTCATCTAATAATATCAAAAACAGCTATTAGAAATAAAAAACACACTTAAAATTTGTCTAAATAATTCAACAAATTTATTTACAAAATTAATTTAGTTGTCTACAAATATAAGTATTTCACAACCAACATCATTAATTCTTGAAAAACACCAACCCAAATTCCAGACAACTAAAAAGCTTGACAATTATTCATACGTTAAAAAAACGAAAAATATTAATTTAAAAATTAATACAAAATATTAGCATCATTTAGCAGAACGCGAGCTACTTTAATTGCGCTACTTGTCGCTCATTAGTGGGAAAAAATTATTAAGATTTCCAAATACAAGACAAAATGAAGAAGAAGAAAATACAAAAAAAAACCACTCATATATAAAATGCTGACTACAGAAATAAACACAAGACTAGGGCACGCCTACCCAACAAACAGAGGCGGAACAAATTTCACACATGTTTTAAAAATACACTCCGTAGTATACTTAAGCATATTGCTATATCACTCTAGCCTGTGTGAAGTGAAGGATCACTGACAGCACACAAGATCGAGATTCAAGCAAAGTGCCTCCGCGGTAGGACACTTGCACGGATTGGTTTTAGTATCTTCAGATAATTCGTTACGGATTGTGGTGTGGTTTAGTTTTTAAAAAACTTACAACGGATGCAGTGATTGTTAAAATACGGTATAAAAAGTTGAAAAAGTGTTAGGGTTTTGTGACGTCTATCTATCGAAATTATTGAAAAACAGGCAGTTTTTGCAATGGAGACCTCAACCGCTCGTCGTTTTGCGAATTGTTTCTCCATTGATCATATTCTGTCGAAACCGGATTCTTTAAAAAATTCCCATAACATTGAAATGTTGAGTGCAAGTTCCGAGAAACGACAAAGTGATACTTCTTATAATGAAACGGATATCAATTTGGAAAATGGCGGAAACAACCCTACAATTAACAGTCAAGAGCACATGGCATGTCTTCGTGTTTCCAGTCCAGAATCCAGTTTTAACGACGATACTTTGGATGAGTGCAGAAGTGATGGTGCTTCCGAAGATGGCAATAGTAAGTTCACGAAGCGTCTGGATTAAAATTTTGTTTTTTATTTGTCTTGGAACCTATTTATCACCTCAAGTTTCTCAAGTCAACAATTTTTTTAATATGGAAAAATTAATTCAAACTTCAAATCCGCCGGTATTTTTTATTGATGTGGACACAACACTTACTTTTGGATGTCCCAAAAATAACAATGTGTATTGCTTAAGGTGAAAGTATTTTTGAGATTTTTCAGATTTTTTAGAAGAGCTTGAGAGGTCGCTCTAATCGGATTTTCCGTAAAAAACAGGTTTTTCGGAAATTTTTCGAATTTCATGTATACGTTGGGGAATATGTGGTGACCGTGGCATGCAGGTTAAGTGTGTGGCTTAGCATGCTCGGAGCCCGGGTTCGATCCCCAGCCGTGGCGAAAAGTTTTTTCAATAAAAATTTTTCTGATCGGTCACCACCTCTCTGCAGACAATGGCAAACCTCAGAGAGTAAATAATGCCATGTAAAGCTTCTTGAGAACATGAGCCGTTCGGAGTCGGCATAAAACATGTAGGTCCAGTTCTCGGTCAATTGTGTGCAAACATTTAATAACACACACAACACAATTGATCATAAGAAGCTCGGTCAAAGTCATTTCAAGGGCTGAAATGGCCAATTTGTTTTTTTTTTTTTTTTGTTGGGGAATAACAGATATTTTATAATTCTTTCAGAAGTTTTAAAATGTTTTTGGCGATTTTGGTATCCAATCCTTGAATTTAATTTCAGCACACAAAAATAAATATGGAACCACTTTTATGTAACTCCCCGCCTTAAAATCTCCATATCTGAAACTCCCTGTCTTCTCTAGACTCAAACTTAAGGGGCCTCTCCACGACCTTAAAAATGGAATGGTTTTGGGTCCCACCACACTATTACCGCGCAATGATAACCAAACCAGCCTAGGATATTACTCCCTACTACGTTGACCATCGCAAATGAAAAACGGATAATGATTTACGGAAATGCACCTGGAAAGTTCAGACCATTTATAGAGAAGGTGCCTCTATCTAGTTGGTGGAAGCCCTCATCACCGCCATCCAAGAGATGTTATGTAACGGGCAAAGCTGCTCTGAGATGTTAAATTTTTAATATTATAAATCATTATGAAGCAGTGATATTTCTTAGAATCTTGCTTACTTAGTTGGCGATTACAACCCTTGGTCGGGTTACGGCCGACTTCATCAGCTTTCACCAGACGCCTCAGCTTCGTGCGCGCCTTCTCCAGCTTGTTTCAACAAGTGCGGTTAGGACTTCCTCGGCCTAGTCAGTCCATCGAAGTCATGGTCTTCCTCTTCGTCACCAACCCTCGGCTTTCGTTTCAAGCACATTGTTCACTGGTGCTTCTCTATCGGTGGAGCTTCATAGAGTAGCACAGGTATGATGACCGTCTTTTAGAGTGTCAGTTTTGTCGATAGAGTGGGTGTTCTTCAACCTAATTGCTTATTGAGCGCTTAGTAGCACCTTGTTACTCTTCTCTTAATCTCCAGGCTGGCATTGTTGTTACTGTTAATAGCGGTGCAAAGGTATGTAGGCTCCTTGACTTCTTCAAAGGAGTTCTTATATTTAACTGCTATAACATTAGTCAAACCGCCGTCAAACCCACTTTGGCTGAGTCCTTTTACGGCTGACAATCCGTACGCAAGGAGCACACCTTTGTAGAATATGGTACTATTGCGATGTACACCTGCCTTTCGTAGGATCCCCTCCATGATGAAATTGAAGAGATCGTTTGATAGCGGGTCGCCTTGTCTGAAACCTCGTTTAGTAAGTTAAAGGTTTCGCAGAGGTAATTTCCTACCTTGACGGAGCTACGTCATCTATAAATCGCACATCAATGAATCTCGGTTCGAACTTACAATTGATTAGTGCCCTTCCTCTGTCAAATCTGAGCAATCTTTGGAAAAGAGGGCATGGCACCGCCCATACAATTCAACTGTTTGATATCGAATAGATTTGGAACTAAATGTTGTATAACAATGAAGCCCAGTATGAATGGCTAAGGATTTTCAATTATAAAACAGATACGAACACTGGAAAATGGGGCGTGACTCTGCCCATACAACTCAAATTTTCGATAGAGAATAGCTATGGAAGAAAAAGTCACAGATCATTTTAATTCAGATTGAAGTAACTATTAGGAAGTGTCCTGCTATTGGAAAACTAGAACGGCCTTTTGCAAGCTGTGTGGTGCCGACCTTTTAAGACACAGTTTTTAAATTGAATCGCTTTTTAAATAATAGTCACAGAGCACAGAAATTCGGTTTGGAGTAACTATTTGGTGATATCCTACTACTCGAAAATCCTATCCTACTACTTCGTAAGCTTAAACGGGCATTGGTAAAGGGGTGTGACTCCGCCCATGAAATATAATTTTTTATATTTAATAGCTTTGAAAATAATGGTAAAAAAAAATTAAAACTCAGAGAAGAGTTACTATTTGCTGATGGTCTTCTATTTGCAAACTGGAGCAGGCATTGAACAAGGTCGGCAGCAACGCGTCGGGTACCAGCTAGTTTTTTAATAAAAATTTAAAATTGTCTAGGATTGGTTAAGCATTGTCAGAGGGCTACGTAAGAATTCTTGAAACTTTCAATGCGTTTTTCTCGCAATTAGAATTGCAATTTTAATACGATTGCAGTGGCAGATCCAGGGTATGGATGTGGGTATTCAAACTCAAATCAATACTAAATTTATTTCGACAGTCTACCAAAGCAGAACAGGTATTGAAGAAAAAATTAAACAATGTTTTCCGAGCTCAAGACAGATGAGAATTAAAATTTAGTGCAACTGATTGAGTTTTACAACTTGTTCATTTTTCCAAAAAAAATCGGAGTGTACATAAAAGTTATTTTATGTCTTGTTATTTGTTAAAACAAAATTAACTGGTGCTTAACCTGAAATTTCCTCTTTTTTTTTTAATAACAAGAAATATCAATTATTTTCTGTTTGCTATATTTCGAAAACTATGTATGCAAGGATAATGACATTTTGTGGAAGCTTTGTATAAAGTCATATTTATTTAAGAAAAGTGGCCAGACCATGCCCCGTTTTATATATAATTTGAATATCTGGTGATCACGACAAGCAATGATTATAAAATTTGGTATTTGAGGGCTTAGCATGAATCTATGTATTTCCAAAAGTTGGACGGACCACGGCCTTTTTGGAAAGAACAACAAAATCTCATATGTCTTTAAAGCTCCAAAACAACATAATTGCTGCATTGACAGAAGATATCACCTTCATGCTCAACTGGAGAAAATTCGAAAATGATTGATGAAAAATGCACCTGGATATGGGTTAAGTTAAAATTTTTTGAAGTTCTCAAGTGAAAACCGTTTGTTCCAAAATTAATATACTACACTCAGAAAACAATTTCCTATGAATATGATAAAAAAGGCATCATATTTATAGGAAAATGGTATAGACTTTGCTCCAAATAATGCTCTAAATGTAATCCTAAAAATTCCCTTAAAATGGTCAAAAGCTTCCATGAAAAATAGAAATATATCGTTTTTAGAGAAGTTGACTTTTTATTTTTGAGAATAGATTTGTTTTTAGTGAAGAAAATGCTTCGCAAAGTGAATTTTTTATCAATTTATAGAAAAATGTTTTCATTTTCAATAAATTTTTCTCTAGAAAGACTAGTACTCTGTTCAGTTGCTTGTAGAATTTCACTCGAATCTCTATACAAACAAGTAAAGAAAGTCTAAAGTCGGTCTAGGCCGACTATGAAATACCCTAAACCCACTTTTCAAAAACAAAAATTTTTTATTGTAAATGGGCGTCTCCTAGGGTAGATGAAGCCTATATTTTATATGCATTTAAATGTTGATGAAAAATTTGCACATACCAAGTTTTATTCCTGTAGCTCACAGTTAATGCCTTTATTGTGCTTTCCCTATGGGAGGTGGGCGTGTTCATGGACGGATTACTGCCAATTTTGGAACACACCTTAGTTTTGGTATAAAATACATGCATACCAAATTTAATTTCTCTTTGACAAACATATTATACCTTATACATACATACCTTATACATACCTTATTTATTGAGTTTAAAACTTTTTGGGTTGTTTGGGAAATAGGCGTGTCCGTTGGCGCATGACGACCATTTTTCAAAACCATCTTTTTCTTGTCATAAAAAACATACGTGCCAAATTTTAGCTCTGTAGGTAAAACAGAGGCTTATTTATTGCGTTTTCAATTTTTGGGTTGTATGCGAGGTGGGCGTGTCCGTGAGCGGATGACGTCCATTTTTCGAAGACATCTTTGTGTTTGTATAAAACACATACATATCAAATTTTACTGTTGTAGGCTGATTATGAGCTGAGTTATGCAGTTTTCAATTTTCGCCTTGTATGGGAGGTAGGCGTGTCCGTGGGAGGATGATGTCCACTTTTCAGAACTATCTTTGGTTTGTTACAAAAAACATATGTGCCAAATTTTAGCTCTGTAGGTTAAACAGAGGCTTATTTATTGCGTTTTCAATTTTTGGGTAGTATGGGAGGTGGGCGTGTCCGTGAGCGGATGACGTCCATTTTTCGAAGACATTTTTGTGTTGATATAAAACACATACATATAATACACATACCAAATTTTATTGTTAGAGGCTTATTATGACCTGAGTTATGCAGATTTACATTTTTGGGTTGTATGGGAGGTAGGCGTGTCCGTGGGCGGATTCCAAAAATATTCAATAGTGCAGATCCTTGGGTGCATGTGACCATGCGTACCAAGTTTCATCCAATTATCTCAACTCCTTCTTCTTATCCTGTGTATACGGACAACACACAGACGGACGGACGGACGGACATAGATAGCTCGACTCACGTGGTGACGCTGATCAAGAATATATATACTTTTCTATACCGGACTCGCTTCTTTCTATGCGTTACAAACGTTTGCACAAAGTTAATATACCCTGACCTTTCAGGTTTAGGGTATAAAAACGATAGCAGTGAAATACACTGAGAAAAAACACATACCTTGCTCCGGTAAAAAATTTCTCTATTTTTGATAATAGCAATTTTCTCTTTTTCAAATTAAATTTTCTTCAATTAGAATAAATTTTCACATTTTCGAAGAAATATTTCTTTACTTCTAGGAAATGGAAATATTTCAATGTCTCTAATAATGATAGGTATTTTTCTCACACAAAAAATTTCTCATTTATAGATAAATTTTATTGAAAATGAAAAACTTTTCTTATATTTTGATAAAAAATTCACTATGAGAAGTATTTTCTTCAATAACAACAAATATTTTCTCAAAAAAGAAAGTATTTTTCTCTAAAAACGATATATTTTTCTATTTCATGGAAGTTTTTTATAATTTTTAGAGAATTTTTAGTATCGCAATTAGAGAATAGCATTCTCTGGAGAAAAGTCTATACCATTTTTCTCTAAATA
Organism: Tetanocera ferruginea; assembly: GCA_958299015.1. Taxonomy (NCBI): domain Eukaryota; kingdom Metazoa; phylum Arthropoda; class Insecta; order Diptera; family Sciomyzidae; genus Tetanocera; species Tetanocera ferruginea. The sequence continues at coordinate 33,679,908 of OY282640.1, read as the reverse complement.
TGATGCCTTTTTTATCATATTCCGAGACACTTTTTTCTGAGTGTATGTGTGAAATTTTTCACAACATACTCGTCAAAGTAGTACTCGGTTCCGCTCTGAAATATACTGGCAACATTTCTCTTGCAACATTTTTTCACGACAACTTATTTGAACTGACTTTTTATTTTCATGTGAAAAGTGGCAGTTGTCGTAAATTTTTTCTTTTATGTACATATTTATTTTTCTTTATTTTGAGAAGTCATGCTGCACTTTCTCCAATTCTACAATTTCTACGCAACAAAACATTTGTCAAAATTTTAACGAAATATAAAAATGAAGGTTGCGAGCGAAATTTCACGCGAACGAACACAGTACTAGGCTTAAACGAAAGAAATATTTCTTCAAAAATGTAAAAATTTATTTTAATTGAAGAAACTTTTATTTGAAAAGGAGAAAATTGCTTATCGAAATTATTATCGAAAATAGAGAAATTTGTTTTCGCAGAAAGATAGGTGTTTTTTCTGGTTCACCCATATTTTTGTTGCAGGTATCAAAAAACATCAAAATAAATCGAGACAATTACTTGGGTCAGCCAGAGGATCACATCAATTTAAGTACAATTTTTTTGATCAAATTGACATGCGGTTTATAAAACCTGTAATTTTTTTGCAAAATATGCAAAACATCTTGCCGTGTTGCGATGTTCAAGAAGCGGTCAAAATGTTAAAAAAATATTGGAAAATTGATTTTTTTCATTTTCTGTATGGAGAGAAATTTGAGCTGAAAACAATCCCAAATTGTGTCTAGTTTATGTGATTTTGGTATTGTAAATAAAAACAATATGCCCATTTGTATCTAATGCATGCCATAATGGTTATTAATAGAAAGAATAAATATGCCCACATATGCCCGATCTAAGAAATTTTGGAATTGTTTGTCAAAATAATAATACGCTCAATTGTGCGCAATTTATGACATTTAGGTACTTAAGCAACAAGACGAGCACGAAAACAAGCCGCACGAATAGTGTATTAGGAAAAAGGCAACAAACGAACCGATCAAAAACAAAAATAACAAAAAGAAGCCTTGTTTTGTTGTTGCTTAAATAAACTTTTTCAGTTTGAAACAAACAAAGGCCCGTTAACTGATCTCCGAAGTTTAAATTCCTTAACCTCAGATTTCGTAAACAGAGCTTAAATTTTAAACTCAGTTAAAATTATTTTCGTAACTTATCTCATTTTTATCGGCAGTTTACTTAAACTCTGTTTAAAAATTTAAACTGAGATTAAAACACATTTTTGAGCGGCACTGTAGTAAAAACTCTACAACTTTGACGTAGAACATAAAAATATTTCAAAAATTTTTGATAAAATAATGCAAATTGTCAGTTTCATTGGAATATTTTTTTTTCAAAACTTAAAGTATGTTTTTTTTTATTGTTTTGAATCGTTTTGAATTTTTTGAAGTATGATTTTTTATTTTTTTTTTTATGTTTATTATAGAGAATATTTCCAATGTTCTCAGAGAATTTTTGACAAAATCTAAGTTTAAATTTTTTAAATCTAGAATTTCTGTGTTTAAATTTAAACTTGCCTCACCAAGTTAAACTTAGGTTTTTTGAGATGAGGTATCGGCGTTAAAATTTAAGCTGAGGTTAAAGAATTTTAAACTTTGTTTAAGCTAAACTTTGTTTAAAATTGGATGAGTTAACGGGCATAAGAAACGATATTTTCATTGTCCAAATTAGATGTTTGATTCAATTCGCAAAGAAAATACAATTTTTATTAAAAATTTCTATCAAAATCTCTTTTCTGCACTTCTGCAACAGGAACAAAAACGGACTGAACCGACAATTACTCGAATAATGCTGTATTTATTACTTCAAATGGAGTAACTTCGTTCGGCTGCTAATTTTATTGATGTGCAAAAACAACAACATTAATTTTTTTATAAACAAGGTAAATTTTAAACTTATTTAGCACAAATTGAAGTGCTTACAAAAAATATGTTCATCTCCAATTTCTGGCATAAGCTGTGAACGTGAATAGCATGTTTTGAGATGATTTTGAGTAATATTAAGCTTGATTTTCGGCCATATTTTTCTCTCCGTGTGAAAGTGAATAAATGACACTTGCAAAATTTTGAAATCTTAAAAATTTTTTGTGGAAAAACAGTCTTTTTGCGATGTAAATTTTTTAAAAAACATTGAATTTTCGATTTGTTAATCTGAAGATAGATGCACGAGAATAGTGGTTAAGCTTTTAGTTTTAAGCTTTTGTTGAGTTTTTTATAGTGATTTTGTTTTTGAGTAAAAGCTGAAGTGCAACAACCGGTACACGTAAAATAGATTTGAATTAATTTTTCACTCAATTTATTATAAAACTGATATTTTCATATAAAAGAGCTCAGTAAAAATTATGTTTTTTGCGCATTACGTTAAAATATTTTAAAGTCATATTAAAAAAATTGCAAAAAACGATTCATCTAAGCGAAGTACCGGTATTTTGGTCCAACATACTACACATCGATCTAACAAAAGTAGCTGTTTCGCAATTTTCTAGCAAGCTACAGAAAATTAAAATGATTTATTATCCAACAATTAATAAAAAATATTATAAAAACAACCCATAAGCTATGGAGACAAATATTTTTATGTAGTCCATGTTTAAAAATAAATTCTGTCCAACGCTATGTTGGACGCACAACACAACCCACACCCACCCTCCTCACCAAAGACACTAATGAATGATAATTTCTGTCACCCACACGATAATTACAAATAAGCCGAATAATATTAAGTGCTAAATGGAAGAAAAGCACAAAAGCTAGTATTTTACTATTTCGAAAAAAAAAAACATAGCTCAACAAAATCATTTTGTTTTCTTTAATGGCAATGAATCATTAAACATTGTCAGTCAGTTGAAGCGAGAAAAATTAATATTAATGATAAAAGTTTCATTTTGAAAACACACGAAATTTTCTAAAATTTCAGTTGAAGAGGCAAAAAACAAAAAAGCAATAAATATTATTAAGCACTCGCTAGAAGAAGGCAAAACAAATAAATGAAGGCAAAATCTCAGTGTAGCTGAAATATCTACATCGATTTGTACTGACCTGCAAATTATACCATCTAATGACCAATTAGATAATTTAACCAGAGCGCGAAATTAAAACAACCAATCATAAAGCGACGCGCGGCCATTTTTTATTTCATTTCGAAACATGTTTTGCGGCGCAGCCTAAAGTGTCGCTTATAGGAGGCGAAAGAAGAGCACGAATTGCTAGTAGTTGCTAATTTTTGTTTTATTTTATTTTTTGTTTGTCTATTGGCTTGTAGCTCTTGCTACTAATCGTCTTTGACATGTGAACAAATCATTGTGCTGTCTTCGTGCTTATTTTAGGTTTAAACTGACAAATTTTTGTCTGCTTGCCGTTTGCCAAATAAATGTTCAACTTTAGTTTTTTAAATTGTCGGATATTTCTTTTCTTGGCTCTTCACGCACATTATTCGCTAATTGTTGCAATTAATTGGCAACAATTGTGTAAGTTATTTTTATTAATTCGACAGCATTGTCGACAATTTGTCAGTGTTTTTTTATTTATTTTTTTTTCTTTGCGATAGCGTTGAAACCATTGTGTGTACAAAATTAGTCGTAGTCAACATTGTTGCAAGGATGTAAAAATTTACAGGCAACTAGAAAACGAGGCTAAAATTATAGAAATAATTCTTTCTAAACATAACATGGTGAAAGTTTTTTCTGGCGAAAAATGGAGCACATAAAGTCAATTTCCAATGTAACTGCTGGGATTTAATAGCAAATCACATTTATAAATTAAATTAAAAATCGCGAATACAAAAAAAAAAAAAAACTCGCGTGTAACAACGTACACGTGGCAGAAGTGAAACTTCTTTAACAGTAAGAAATAAGAGAGATTTTAGTGTGAAATAGAGAGAAAAAGTATCTGAAAAGAAATTCAATCAATACGAAATGGAATAATAATCTGTTGATTCAATATTTGCATCCAGGGGCCGTATCGGCTATGGTTTTTATCGAAAGTGTCACATATTAACTTTTATCTCTTTGTTTTTTTTCCGACAAAAATAAAAGTTATTTTGAGCCTTATAGTTTTTTGGGCAAAAATAACAGTTACTTTTGACTTTTATTTTATCGGTCGAAAATAACAGTTATTTTCAGCCGTTTATTTGTTCGGTCAAAAATATCAGGTAGTTTATATTTGTTCAAGTCATTTTACCAACTAAAAAAATGTTGATACCATTATTTTCATCTCATCGGTAAGACATTTTACACATGGTGTCAACAGTTCAATCTGTCAAGCGGCCTTTAAAAAAAACACAAATTGCTTGATAATTTTGACCGAAAAAATTAAAGATAAAATAAAAGTCAAAAGAACCTTTATTTTTCCTCGAAAAATACAAGGCAAAAAATAACACTTAAATTTTAACTTTTAAAGAATCAGTCTTAAATTTAAAAGGAACTTAATATTCATGAGGCTGAGGACATTTGTAACATAATGGTTTATTTGAAAAAGTCTTTCAACAATTTTTTTCATTTGAAAATTGTAAAATAACAGTTATTTTCGTTCCTTGTTTTAGTTCAGTTGGTGTTTTAGTTGCTTTCGAATGTCTTCTCAACTTTGTCACTTTTTTAATGTTAGATTGCATTTGCATAGTACTCGTTGAAGGAGCCTCCGAAAGCAGAGACAAATCTTGTTGATTATTGTGTTTTGCTTCCTGATCATAATAATTGCTATGTTGAGTGAGGTCCCCGTAAAGCAGCGAACGTTGATTGTTTGTGTATCAACTTGGTTGGCTATTAAATTTTCTTGAGATGATGGCTGAGTTCCAAAATACATTTTTACAAAGCATCAGTGTGTTTTTTGGGGATGGGTTCTTTGTAGATTCACCAAAATACACTGCTGTTTCGTAAAAATGCATTTTGAAACTCAGTCGTTGTTGCAATCACCTTACCTTCATCATTAGTTGCAGACCTAGCTGCGGCTGTATTCTTAAGAGCTCTAATTCGCTCTCTATATTCACGAAAGCGTTCTGCTCCTGTTTTAGCTATTTTTCTATTTTTTTCCGTGCATACTTGTAGGATGAAAATTAATGTTATGGTTATATTAATAATGTAATGTTAATGTTAATGTTAATTATGTTATTTTCAGTATGTTACGCGTTCAGTTTTAATTACATTTTGTTTAATCATGTTCATGTGCCTACATGGCGTAATGGTATAGATTCCGGCTCCTAAGCTACGATGATCGGGGTTCAATTCTCGGCAGCAGCAATATTTTTTTAAATTTTCATATGAATTGAAAACGTTAGCCTAGCGGCACGAATAAGAGACCTTGAAATTTCACTCGCTGCCAAAGAAGTTTCACTTCAAAAACTTTTCTTTTAAATGTTCCTAGGTACATACTAAGTTTTCATTGATAAAAGATATTTTTAAGTAAAATATATTTTTCCTACATATGTTTATTTACCTAAAAAAAAAAAAACAAACCTGTTGAGACCTCACATAAAAAGACAATAGATTATCCAGTATCGCATTGATATGTTCAGTTAAAGGATATGCCAATATAGGATAGCATTATAAAAATACACAAACACTCTAAAAAAATACTTATTTGCAACTAAATTTAGCCTCAATCACATTTATGTTAACACATTTTTTTCAATTATATCATACAGTGACTTACAAAATTTTTCATGTTCACATTAATATCTTAAAGAGTACGCTATTACGGCCAAAAAGAAAACTTAGAAGTCCATTTTAACCGGCAAACACCGAGGAGTACGTCTTAAGTTTCATAAGTTTGCAAAAGCTACAGCAGGGATGCCCAGCGCCTAACTCTTTCCACTCTTTGCACTCTTTACACTCTTTACAACAACTTCGATTTTTCATGATTGTTATAATTCGACGAATTCAGTTTGAAGTCAAATCATTGCTTCTTAATGTTTTGTTGTTTTTTTAAGCATTTGCATGTTGTTGTTTTTGTGTATTCAACAATTTAACTTGTGCGCTTGGGCACTAAAGTCACACAAAATATGTTACTCATATACCATTTTATATGAAACTCAGAACGAATGTAATTTTAAGTTGTGTTCTTCAACGGGAAAAATTCAGCGATAATTGGAGAAGGGGCGTGGCATCACCCATACAATTCAAGTGTTTATCGAATAACTTTACTACTAAATGTCTCTTAACATTAAAACTCGGTATTGAACACTTGCAGCAGGCATTGAAAAAGGGGTGTGTAGGCGTAGCAACGTTCGCCGGATATCGCTTGTAAAGTTTATCTTTATAATAAATAGGCAAAGGTTTTTTGGGACTTCAACTTCTCCCAGATCAATAACCCGATTTTATCGATTCAGATGTCATTAAATCAGGCAAATCACTTTTAAAAATTGTAATTTCGCTTCAGAGGATTCCCAACCTTTTCAAATAGAAATAAAATATTTGTACGAAAATACGCAATTTAATCGATTGAAATTTGAAATTTGGTTTGAGAAGAGCATATGAATGGATCAAATTTGAATTTTTTTCAAATCTAAAAAATTGTTTGTCAAAATTATATTTTATGCATTCCTCAAATGACTATTGTGTGAAAAATTCAGTTCCAAATTGAAAAATTTCTCTTTCGAATCAAACAACTCTGTCGAATTTTAACGGTTTTAAAAAAAAATATATTTTTTGGCGTTTTTTTTTTTTAATATGTTATCAGTTAAGGTGGTAGGTGTTATATTTGTATTTTTAATTAATTTCTAAATGATATCTTCGATTATTTGTTGTCTTTTTTTATTTTTTACTTCGTTTTTATTACTATTACACAGAGAAAACTGTGCAAAAACAAGTTTCGTAGCACGAAAAGCAGGCAACTGCAGCTGCTGCTTTTGAAAACGTTTAACCCAGCTTTTGATCCGGTAACTTTTATTTTAATTTTAAAAACGGACATTTTAATATGAGCTTCTAATTCGAATAGTAATAATTTTTGTCTCAGTAGTAATATTCGTGTAAGTCTGTATTCGTATTTTTACAGTTACATTTAAAAATTAAGTGTCAGTTCTTATCGCTTTAAGTCAAAGCATTATCCGGATTTAACTATAATTTTTCTCTGCATTTTTTTTACGCTCTTTTAGGGTCGGTTTTCACGTTTACTTGATGTTTTCGTTATATTCTGTCATTTCTAATACAAACCCAAACAAAAAAAAATTTAATGTCACTCATGTTTCACTCCTTCAAATGAAAAATAATTACATCTGCTGTATTTAAAAATGTACAAAATTCACTAATCTTATATAGAAAGTAAGTCCGAGACATAAACTGTGCCAGCCAATTATTTTCGCAGATAATCCAAATTATCAATAAAAATTGTCACTCACGTTTCACGCTTGAATCACTTTTTAAAACTATATTTTTCGATAGATTTGATTTTTTCAATAGAAAATGCTTCAATTATGGATATTATATAACTGTGCTTTGATATTTAAATCGCAAAATACCAACTTACAAAACAAAAAAAACACAAGCAATATTCTTAACGTTCCATGTATTTTTATTAACCTTAAAGCATTGTTATTTTTCAAGGTTAACGTTTACTTTTTCTGGTTTTGCCGTATATCGTTATTGAGGAAAAAAGCTACTTGAATAGACAGCCGCGTACCGTGGGGGGGGCGGGGGGGGCGGTCCGCCCCGGGCGGCACTATTTTAGGGGCGGCACTGAAGCTAAATAAAGCCTTTTACAAAATAAATATGTGTACAATATCATTTTAAGGTGTACAAACAAAAGAAAGAACTAAACTTAATGAATAAATTTGGCCACCACTGTTAATGTAACTATATTTATGACCTACGTATTGAGCACAACCAAAATATAAAATCGTTTTTCGAGTCTCGCAAGTAGTTGCCAAAGAAATAAAAAAAGACATAATATTTAGGCAGGTGCAAGTAGTTGAATTTTCGAGTAACTCGGCTGCGACTTGAAACTCGTATTGAATAACTGATGTTTTCAAGTAACTTAAAGTTTTTTGAGTTTTTAAGTGCTTTAACTTATCAGTGGAAATGCTCAGTAGAAAAATGGTTTAACAGAATAACGTTTTTCAACTAAGGTATATTTGGTAAAATTGAGTGTGGGAGGAAGGCGGACTGTTCGTTTGATTATGGCGTATTGTAAGTTCAGAGTGCATATTAAGAAATAAGACTTATGCGTATAATTTTAAGTCGTATCTATTATAATTTTTTTGTGATTTTTGAAGGGATTTCACTGTTTTAATAAAATCAGTTTGGAGAGGGGTTAGGCGTGGTCTATACTGATTTGGGTCATTTTCTAATTTAATAATTAATTTTGAAGAACTGATTTTGAGGAATGACCACAAGGTTTCAGCAGTTTCATGTTCTTGCTGAAAAATACGCAATTCTTACTCCTTTGACTCTCCTGAATGATAAGTTAGAATGTAAACTGAATGAATTCTGTCACGAAGAAATTGACAAGGAAGAGTTTCTCGTTGAGAGAAAGATACTTCAGAATATTGTTTCTATTGCGCACAAAGATACTGATTCTTCAAAAAATTTTGTTTATTTGAATGTTTTAAAATGTGTATAAGTTCAATAAAAATAAGAAATAATTCTAAAAATTAAAAATATATTTTTCGGAAAAAAAATTTCGCAAAAAAAAATATTTTTATTGTTTTAATCACATATACTGCTAATGGAATTTTTTTAAAAAATCATTAAAAATTCATGGCACTTTTAATTTTATATGTTTTGTTCACCACTTTATATATCATAAATAAATTTTATTTTCAACTGTAGGGAATAAGTGTAGGGTGCATGCAATGACAAAATTTTATTATGCCAGGTTACTCCTTAAAAAATACTTGCTCAGGTGTCAATATATCAGATTTATATTTTAGTAAACATAGAAATCTCCCGTGATATAACAAAACCAAGTATCTTGTTTTTTGAGAATTGTGATAAATTGCGGTTTTGCCTTATAGGATATAATCTTTCCGTATATAAGATTTTTAACAATTTTTTCAAATTATTGAAGAGTTAAGAGTCGAAATTTTTGAAACTTGTGCTAGCCAAATTATTTTGCATTGCAGTTTTTTAACAATCAAGTCGAACTTAAGATACTGAGAAAATGTTTGTAAAATTTTTTTACATTTCATATAAACAAGATTTTTTGTGTTTTCACTAAACCAAGCAACTATGAAGTTACTTGAAAGCAAATAAAACATTTTTATGTATTTTAGAACACTATTCTTTCCTGTTTTTTCAAAATCAAGTAACTTTAAAGTTGCTTGGTTTTGTTGTATAATTTATATAATTAATAGGCTAAGGTTTTTTTTGTGACTTCAACTCCTCCCAGACCAATGAACCGATTTTATCGATTCAGATGTCATTAAATCAGGTTTAGGCTGTAGATGTGCAAACCACTTTTAAAAATTGTGATTTCGCTTCAAGGGGTTCCAAACCTTTTAAAACAGAAATAACATTTTTGTACAAAAATCCGCTATTTAATTAATTTGAAATTTAGTTTGAGAAGAGCTTATGAATTGGTCGAATTTGAAGTTTTTTTAAATCTAAAAATTTTTAACCAAAATTATCTTTTATGCATTCCTCAAATGTCAATTGTCCGAAAAATGCAGTTCCAAAATCAAAAATTCCACTTTTCGAGCAAACAACTCAGTCAAATTTCAACGGTTTTCAAAAAAAATTTTTTTTTTGGTTTTTTCGGCGTTTTTTCATCTAAAGGTGTTATAAATCGATGTTGTAAGTGTTCTGTAAGTACCTTTTATTAATTTCTGAAATATCTCTTAGTATTATGTCTTAAATCTATTTTTCACTGCGTTTTTTTTTTTAATTAGTTATGTTTTATAGCTGGAAGAGTTAAGATATTAATATCCTTCTTTTTAGATGGGTTTTTCACGATTTCCTTTAATTGTATTTGAATATTTCAGAAGATCTTTTTGATGAACTAATGTGCATTCATAAAGCTTTGCATCGGTTTCGAAGGAAGTTTTATAAAAAATTACAATAATCCTTTTCGAATTCTTCTGAAAATTTTGCATTACATTTTTTTCGGCAATTGCTGTATGCTGGATGCAATAATCTTTTCTTTGTAGTACGATTGAAAACGAATGTTTGAGAATCCTTTGTAGTACGATTGGAAAAGATTGTTTGAGAATCTTCAGATCGAGAATCCATGAAATGATTGTCCATGAGCTCCTCTTCGTCACTTTTTTTTCATTTTTTGGATCAAAATCAGGATCATAGTACGACGATGCAGGACTAAAATCAATTTTACTTTCTCCATTATTATCGCAAAAATCACTGGAGAGTATACTAATATTTTTGTAATAATTTCAAAAAAAAAAATTCAAGGAACTTATCTTATAATATTACTTATAAATTTTCAATTAAATGGAAATTTTTTTCAAGTGACGACATTGTACCCTGTTTTTTATTATATTCGATACGTTTGAAGAAGAAGATGTGACTAAGAAAAAATGTTCAATAAATTCTGGAAATAATTTTTCGATTGCGGTATTTTTAAGTGAATTTTTTCGCATAAAATTTTACTTCGTTTAAGTAAAGTGCTGAAAAGTACTGAAGTTACTTGGTTTTGTTGTAACCCATTTTAATCTAATCAAAGCATTTCAAGCTACTTGTTTTATTTCTTTTTTAATTTAAGTGTTTAGAAATGAGATAGGCAAAAATGGATTGAAGTTGTTCGTAGACCTTTTGCTCTAGATTTTCAAACTTGATAGAACAACAAAACCAAGTAACTAGCAGTTAACTAGCAGTTACTTGGTTTTGATATACCACGGGAGAAATGAGAGCAAAATTAGACTCAGGCGCGCGTTTTGCTCCATTTTTTCCAAACTTGCGTCGTATTAGAAATAGGTTGATGATATGTATATTAGAATTTTTTTTTTATTTAATTGAGAACAATGAAAGATCACATTCTAAAGTGAAAACTATGCATACAAAACTGTAAATTAATATAAAAGATGTTTTTTTTTTGTATTGCATATGAGAGGGGCGGCAAATTTGGAATCCGCACCGGGCGGCTTAGACTCTCGGTACGCCACTGTGAATAGAATATCATGTATTAAACGTTTATAGTGTTTCTAACAAGAGATGTTCGATGATAATCGATTTTCGATGTTCATAGATGTTAAGAGACAAAAAAATCTATGATATAACATCGATATTGCAATATCTCGAACATCGTAACATCGATGTAGGGCCGTCGATGCCATAGTGCTAAAGATGCATTCACACCGGGCGGCACATCCAAGGGGCGGCATTTTGACATTAAAAGAACAATAGGGGTATTCACGATGTGGTGTATGTGCCCTTGTATTGTGTATTTTTGAAAAATTTGATATTTGAAGTAAAATTACAAAAACAAAATGTACAGTGTTCAAAATACAGCCCTGTAGCAAAAATACAATGACGAAACCCTATTGTATTCTTTGTAAATTTCCTTTTATATATCATCAACTGATCAGAAAAGCTTTTTTACTCAGCGTGTTTATTTAATATAAGTTAACTAATTCAGTTCTTCGTGTTAATTCTTTTATTTTCTCGTACTGCTAAATGATGAACTACCCAGACTTTGGTGAAGGTTTGTTCACAATGCGTTGTAAATATTGTAAGAATTAATCAAAAATACACCACATCGTGAATACCAATAATGATTTTCTCAATCTAACGATTTAGGAAAAAATTACTAAGGTGGCACTTTGGCATTTGAATAACAATGATTCTTCAAATCAAAAAAGTTGAAAACTATTTGGAAATTAATCTTTTTTTTATTGAAAACTAAACATCGCACTCGAACTGTACGATGAACTTATGTATGACTCTTACAAATTTCTTAGAGCCAAAGACTACGCCAGCAAAAGTCTTAGAGTTTGTTATGTCCAACAATTTTCTCATCCCAAATGTACACTCAGAAAAAAAAGTACATTAAACAACCGTAAAATTAACATTTTTAGTTGACAAAAGTCGTCCGACATTAAAAAATGTTAAAATTGATATTATCCTAATGTACTTTTTACATTACGAAACCAACATTTAAAAATGTATAACTGTCACATAATAATGTTATTTTAACACTTAAAATATCAAAAAGTATCAGTAAATTAATGCAGATAAAAAAAAATGTATTGAAAAATAACTTGCCACGAGTGGGATTCGAACCAGGGCTCCGGACATCCAAAGCCACACTCTTAACCTGTGTGCCACGGTCACCTGTATGTCTTAACGGCTCAGCTCTTAAATAAACATTACATCTGCTTGTTGTTGACATCTACATTTATAATGTTAAATGGATATGAAATACTATCAATTTTACAGTAAAAAATGATGAACTAAAAACATTTTAAATGTTATTTTAACATTAAGAATTGATATTACAACGTAAAACATTACATTATCAATTTGATATTTTTCTTATCAATTCAACACAATACATGTTAACTTTACATTTTCTTACGTAAAATCCACATTTTCTGATTTACATTGGAAATAACATTAAAAAACGTTAATTTTACATGGCAGCTTTTTTCTGAGTGTAGCGATTGCACATCGTATTCTGTTAACTTTGCCAGTGGTGAGCGTAGTTTTTCGAAGTTAAAAATAATAAAAAATCATTTGCGATCGACAATGTCACAGAGTCGATTATCGGGCTTAGAATCAATATCAATTGAAAACGAATTATTTGAAAGTATTGATTTTACCGATATTTTAAATGACTTTACAGAGACAATTGTACGTACACTGAGGGAAATATGTGTTAAAATTAAATGAAATTGTGTTCATATTAAACAAATTTGTTTTTGAAACAGAGCTTGAAAAAATTTCATTTAAGTCAAACACAAATGTTTTTAAAGTTAAATTTAAAACGATCTTTTTATATATAAAACAAAAATTTTAATATTTAAATCAAATACTTCAAAACATGATTTTTCGATGCTATTTTTTCAGCTTTTCTGATTTTTCGACATCAGATTTGTAATCAGCGATTTGTAATCAGCGAGACCCTGGGCTTTCTTTTTTGTCTTTTGTTTTTTTTTTGTAATTGAAGTACCTGCATTGTTAATTTCTATTTTATTTATGTTTAATTATATGTTATCCTATTCGCAAGTTTTCTTGATTTTATTTCAATTTCATTTGAAACAAAAAAATATTTTACTTTATTTGTGTTCTGGAATTTTTCATTGTATAAAATCGAATTTAATTTGGTTTTTTTTTAAGTTTTTATTTTATTGAAGTAGGGGCGAAATTGTGGTTTTGCCCCGGGAACCCAAATCCTTATCAACGGCCCTGCATCCATGTCACGAACATGAATCGATGTTTTTATTTTTTTCTAACGCTTTCACAAAGTATGTATTTCACTAAATCTTAAAATATTCTCATAAAAATTTGAGACCATTGGAGAAGGTCCTATGAAAGTTTCGAGCTACCTAAATGATCATGTACTAAACAAACACCGTGATTATAAACTGACTAGCAGGCCACAGTCGTCCGAGGCTTCGCCACGGACATTTTCTCTTTATCAATAATACCTTTGCATATTTGAAAAATTTCAATAATAAAAAACGTTAAAATATTAGCATATTATTTGTATTTGGAAGCAAATTATATTAAATAGTTTAACTATAATAAAGTGAAGATATTTCCATTTTAATTATTTAATACTTCAGTATTAACAAAGTTTTTTGATTCATTGGCATTACCAGGAATAAGAAAAATCTGATTATCTGCTGTACCGACTCGTTTACCATAATCTACTTCTACGTTTTTCAAAGTTTTGTATTAAATATTTATTATACTCCATCCGCAAAGCGTAGCGGGCACAATAATTTTGTCACGAAATTTTTTTCACGACCATGAGTCGATTAAGCCATGTTCGTCTGTCTATCTGCTCATTAGTTTGTCCACACGATTACAGCCGTGTCTTTATTGCAAATCTCTTTAAAGTCCATAATGAAATAATTTTCATGATTTGAGATTTGTCATACAGTGGTGCTCCAGTTTAACGAAAGATATAAAGTCCAAGGTCGTTCGGTAAATCGAAAAGTTCATTAAATCGGTAATACTATTTTCGAGTTTTTTTACCATATAACAAAGCTAATAAATTTGTCAACTTGAAACAAATATCCTTACATTTTTTGTTTCAACTATGCACTCCAATAATGTTGAATTTTTGAACTTGTTTTAGGTATTATTAATTATTATTATTAAATGTTTAGAAAGCTGCTGGTTAAAATCTGTTCACACTCCAAATGAAAAATCCAAGATTATGTCAATACATTCCTATAATGTTTTTTAAAAAGGAAACCCTACAATATGTATATTAACCCGAGGGGACTATTTGAGAATTAGATAAGTAAATACATATTAATGTTATAACAAATTCAAAAACAAACGAAGCGAGCTCAGAGAAGCAAATGTTGTTAAATAGAATACCTACAATTTCAAATGTTCGGAATATAGAGTCAACAACATTAAATAAGTGTTCCTTATATTGGGAGTTTGTTAAATCGGTGTTCGCTAAATTGGAGCACCACTATAATGCTTAAATTTGAAACATATACCCTGCAGTTGAAATTCAACAAAATTTTGTGAATACTTCCATAGAAAGTGATGTCACGAAAATATCAAAACCTTCATAATTTATACAAAAATTAATGTGTTTAATTGAAAGATCATACATAAGTCTTGTTTTCTTGATAAATAAAACGTAATCTGAGTTTGAAATATGAAAAGTTGGAAAAAATATAACCTAAATAAATCCGAATAAGCTTCAACCTGAGTATTTTGACTTCGGGCAAGTCGAAGATAATTTTTTAATGGTTTTATTTTTTATTTGTCTTTTATTCATCATTAAAGTGATGAATTAAAGTATATTTCTATGTATATATTCCTAACTTTATATTCCATAAAGTTTTTAAAAAAGCTTTTGTACTTCAAATATTCATCTTAAGAAGTGCTCAAACATGCTAGTATAGTAGACATTTCATCCAATATCCCAGCAAAATTTTTCGTTGGGTCTTGTTTTTTAATCGATTCTAAAATGCATAACATAAATGCTAATGCAAGAACTTAAATTTAATCCGTAATAAATTCACGGCAATGCATTCACATCAACTTGAAAGTTGTTATTCAAGTATTAATTTCGTGAAATCAATTATAAACTAACCGTTTTAAGCGCTTAATCTTTTCAAGTGACAGCGCTTTCGATTACCTCTAATGACATGGATATATAAAAATAATGGGTTCAGTAAGCGAGAGGGTAAGCGATGAATGAAATTTTCTGGATTACTTTTTCGATTATATGTAAGCGAAGATTTTGCTGGGATGTTCTCCAGCAATACATTTCTTCAGAGCTTTTTATAAAAACGTCCTCGTGTCATAAATGTAAGGTTAAAAAATATACTTTATAATTTTGTGATTACTAAGTTCTGAGACTATACATCGACAAACAAACCTTATTTGCAGCTCTTAACCTGCTAGAACATAATTTTTAATACTAATATGTTTTTGAGTCCTGTTACATAAAACAATTTAAAAGCTCAATTTATTACTTACTTCAAAATTTCTAAAAAAATTTAAAAAGGATTAAAATTCATTGGCGTTCTGATGCTTTTTTGATTTATTTTGAAAATGTCTATTTAAAACTCTAAGATGGTTTCCTAATTCCTTTAATTTACTAAAATACATATTATTTACATATTATTCTGTTCAAATCAACTAACAAAAACTGTCAAAAATACACTTTTTAAGAAAAAACTATTCTAAAAACTATTCTAATTTTCATGACTCTTGGCCTTGTTCTCCCAGGGCAAGTTTGCTTTGGGAATTATGTAGATAATGACTATGAAACAAATTTCTGATATCAATTTGGTATCACTGTGATATTGTGATATTTATGGTCAATAATAAGGCAGTCAAATGTTACAGACCTCAGTCTTGTCTATTTAAGTCGAAGCTAAAATGTATAAAGAGTACTATAAAGAAATTTATAAAAATTAGAAAAAAAGTTTTTTAAATTAATTTTAATATTTTTTTCTAATTTTCACTTAACTTTTATATAGAAGACGTGGATTGATCTCGAAAAAATATTTAAATTGATAGTTCAGGGTCACTGAGGGAAAATTTGTTAACGTTTTACTTCCCGGTCCTATTTTTTCCTCAATTATGCAAAATTATTCAAAATAGATCTTTGGGGATTACTCACTATTGCTAGTCAAAATTTTGCGTAAACAAAACATTTTTGAAAAATTCCTTGATTGCGGAAAATTTTTCAGTTTTGTATAAGTTACCAATTTATCTTTCAAATGATATCTAATATATTACTATCGATGAGATTTTGTATATTGTTACCGACTTTTATATATAATACAATGAATTAAAATATTTATGTTTACTCATTTGCACTTTAACAAAATAATCATAACAGTAAACTATTATTTAAAAGAATTATATTAATTTCGTAGTACTTTTTAAGCATTGCTTTTATGAGGTTAAGTATAACCTTCTAAAAGGGCTTACTTAACAATTTAGTTTTGGTCCCGGGTGCCAGCAACCCTAGCTACGCCACTGCCTCACTCCAATTGCAGTCGTGAAAGCAAATAATTACATGCATAATTTACCAACAATTTTCTCTTTGAGTTGCTGCTCTTGCTCTCTTAGCGCGGAGCATCGCTCTTGCATTTTCTGTTAAACTTGTCAAACTTGTTTTACGTCGAGGTATTTATTTGTAGCTGTATTTGTAGTTTAAGGGAAATACGAACACTTAATTTTTCAAACTTTTAATTTATCTTTAATCTATACAAAATATGCTTTCACACTTGTGAATGCACATTTTGAAATATTAAAATATCTTTCTTTCTCAAGTGTAAATTAAAAATTTGGAGAACTACAATAAAAATATGTGTAAAAAATTGTATGCGGCGAAACAAATATGCACACATTGGTTTGCAGCTCATCATTCCACAGCAACAACAACACAGCAAGCTTTATTTAACTTGTATTCCCATTACGTTAAAGAGCGCCAACTGCTTTTGGTTACTCTTCGAATGAGTGTGGAGAGCAAGATCTATAAACTTAAAAGAGAAGGGTTGATAGCAACATGTAGTTGAAACTCTCGTAACACAAACGCGTGAAAAGCAAACGACCAAGCAATGCTTAGCATAGGTGGTAATTTCCTAAAAAACTTAACAACTTAATTAAATATATTTATTGTTAAATTTTCTTAAATAAACCCCACCTATGGCATTCTGTAGCACAAATATGATATTTTAAAATTTTTTTCATAAAAATCGGTCCAGTAGTTTTGGAGTCATTGACGTACTTAATATTTCCACTTCAATTTTATATAATAGTATAGAAGATATAGATAGTATAGATAGATAAACATCGAGAATTGATGTAAAGCTTTCGATGTCAACGACGACGCCATCATCAATGTTTCTTCAACATCGAACATTCCTATTTCTAACATCTAATTTTGATTGGTTTACTAGTAGGTTTACAGGTTTACTAGTAGTTACTTATTGGCCATGTCTTTATACTAGAAAATTAGAACAGGCATTGGTAAACGGGGTATGTTGGCGTAGCAATGTGTGCCGGGTATTATTTCATAAATTTAATATGATTTATGCCCAAAAAGTCAAGCAAAAATTTAATTTGAATCTTTTTGTTAATTCTGCCTGGAAAAAAATAATAGAAACAGTGCTCTACTATGGCAATATTTCCGTATATTTTCTTAAAACTTACCTTGTCCGAAATTGCAAAGTTATAGAGTAAGTATTTCGTTGTTTCTCTTTCAATTTTGATAACTTCATGACATTTTTGCTTAACCACATTGGCACCAGTAACCGTCGGTATACAATAATACCACAATTGAATACTTGATTTTCTCTTCTTTGTTTTTCTATTTTAATTTACCCGTACATGCTTTTAGAACTCTCTACATGGCCCTCTTGAATTTAGATATGAGGGCTGCGAATGACATTCTGTAACACTTATTTTAATTCTATGAAACTAATTTGTTAAACTCTTTGAGGAAAGTTTTGGATCATAATTCTACATTAACTTACATTTTATGTGTATTACCAGCTGAACCTATGGCAACATCACAGTTTCTCGTACTTTTACTCATCAATACTACTTCATTCAAACGATACCTAATTATGCGATTAATTATGGGATTATAAAAATCCCAATCAGTACCGCTATTTTTTGCATTGATCTTTCTGAGGATTTGATGATTTTGCTTTAAAAACCGGTGCAATGATTTCCATTTCCCAATATTACTAGCTTTTGTTTTTAAAATCTAGAGAAAAAGAAATGTATTTTAATGTGGTGAGCCTTGAAGTTATCAACTTGATTCTAACCTTGTTTAGATAGCTGAAATACACGTTTCTGTAAACATAATTCCGTATAGGTGCTACATTTTTTTTTTCAAGAAATTTTTCAATGTTTTCAGTTAACATAATAATGATATTAAAAATTATGCAAATGAGAGAATAAATATAAAATTTAGTTGTGAATCCATGGTAGTGATAATCCTTGTAAAATCTTTTTTCAACTAATATTTCGATACTAAGAACTGTAATAGAAACAGTTTCTATAATTTTTGTTTTTAACCACTGCAGTTTAACTGTATTGTAGCCCGGGTCGGTCTCCATAAAAGTGTTTGATTAACTCGATCTTAAAGAGCCCAAAAAGGTACTTATAAAAAAACAAACCCAGGAAGCCCAAGGGTTAACACATCGCGAAATCGTTTCGTGGAGGGTACTATAAGACCCAAATAATATTTTACACCGGGTTTATCAAAAACTTTTTGTTTCGACCCATCCTGCTAGGAAGCCTATAAATTATCTAAAATTAGCTCAAAATGCCTACTGCGTTGATTAATGTTTTTTAGCTACTCAAGGTTAAAAAATTTTTTTTAAGTTTTTAAAGCTTTTTCTGTCATTTTTAATTGATTTTAATTGAAATAATTAAATTTTAATTTCAAACCAAACCAAACCTATACAACTGCTCACTAATGTCCACATTTATTTCTTCGCCAACCAATGATTTAGGTGCAAATGATGATCGCAAAAAACGACCGCGTACCGCCTTCTCAGCATCGCAAATCAAAGCATTGGAAACGGAGTTTGAACGAGGAAAATATTTGTCTGTTGCCAAACGTACGGCGCTGGCCAAACAGCTGCATCTGACAGAGACACAGGTGAGCAGGCGCAAAACCAACCATTTACAAATAGTATAAGTATATCAATTTTGTTAAATAGATCAAAATCTGGTTCCAAAACCGACGCACCAAATGGAAACGCAAGTACACGGCCGATGTGGAGACGCTGGCCTCGCACTATTACGCTCAGCTGGGAATAGGAGGATTAGCGCGTCCCATGGTCGTGGGCGATCGTTTGTGGCTGTTTAGTCAGACACCGGCAGGTCCAACGCCAATACAATCCATAATGTTGAATGGTGGTGCAAGCGCAGCAGCAGCAACGCCAATGAATCCAGCAACGGCAGCTATGCGACCTTATGGTACACCCAGTGCCAACGCTGCGACGACAGTTAGCCCTTCAATGTCCACACTCGCTACCACCAGCATTATGGAGAGCGCACGCAATGCCATACTTTCACGTGGACAACCTTTGAATTTTGCCCTACCATTTGGTGCACGTTCGGTAGTACCCAGCGCCATGCCAAGCGCTGCCAACTACATGGCATCCCGCATATCAAAATATCCAACGGAAAGCGTAGCAGGACGCTTTGCGGACTACGTGGGTGCAAGTCCGGCGGCTTATCAGGAACAGAATGAGACATATCTGCAGCTTAAATATAATGCGCTGCAACAGCAACATCTGGCGCTGCCACCTTGTGGTGCAGAGACCGAGGTGGCCAGCTCCAATGGCTTGGCTGAGTTGGAGCGCGTATTTGGCGATGCGAACGCCAGCTTTCTGGAACAAAAATCAAGCACTTTAAATGGCAGCAGAAGTTCGGCTGGCAGTGGTGCTATTTTAAGTAGCTCGAAATTGAACAACTTTGGCGCCACAAGTGATGCCGAGTCCAGTGATATTGATTGCGAACAAATTGACGAGGATGATGAGGTTTAAAATTAATACGAGATTTATTTAAATAGTTCCAGTAAAAGAAAAACAGACAAAAAAATTGCAACAGCGAAGTTATTTTAAATGTTATAATTTAAAGAATTAATATTTTAAATAAATAAAAAGTTTAATTTAAAATAAAAATGAAATTAACTACAAAATATATAAATGCAAGAGAGCTGGTTGAGAAGTCTTTAAATTAGCTGCTGTTAAAATAAAATTCTTTTGTATTTTGACAAGTTTTTTAGTAAAGAGGGTTATTTTTTTGTTAACTGTTTGCTTGGGAAAAAACTTATTAAATAACATAAAAAATTTGTAATGTTTTTTAAACAAAATAATTTACAACCTTAGATTCTTTTTTAATCAATTCGATTTAAGCATGTACAATATATAAATTTAAAATTTATTGCATGTTAAAAATAAACGTAAAATTAAAGAGACTCAACAGAATTCGCGCTATACAAATATTAAATCTAAAACTAAGACTAAAGCAAGTTAGTTGTCATAAAACACAGCTACTCAGCCAAGCTCAAAGCAAGCTTACAAATGTAAGCATCTATATTATATGCTTTGAAAGTGTTGAATTTAGAAATAGTCAGCTGTAAATATGGAAAATACAACAAATCAAAATTCAACAATTTAAAAATGCTTACATTTATAAACTTTTTTGGCTGTTTGGTAAGCGTTTAAAACACAAAAACAAAAAAATAGCTCAATTAACAACAGCATTGAATGTACAATCATAGAAATTCCTGTAGTAAAGTACAAGTTACAACATTTAGGTCTTAATTAAAAGAAAGCTATTGTCCATATTAAGGATATAGCATATAATAAAATCACACAGAAATAACTTAGGTTATGTATGTCATAAGGTATATATATATATATATATATAGATAGGTATATAAAAGTCGAATAAAAGTAGAACTAGTACCTGCACAGTTAATAAAATTCAAATGGTTTACAAAGTGTACGACTTGTTTGCTGGTTTGTTGCTTTTTAATTTTATATATATTTTTTTTTCTTTTTTTTTTAATAAATATTTCATTATTTTTTTAAGCTGCACTTATTGACTTAATTGGTGTCTGCATTGGGAGGTAAAAATGTTTAGTTCGTTTACTTAAATAAATCACTTGAATTTTACTTAACAAAGTTTTTGGTATTTTTTCCTTATTTTCGTTTTGAAAAAAAAAATTACACAAAGCTTAAAAACTAGCATATTTTTTTACAGCATTGAGATTATATGTTGATTGTTTATAATTGTCTAAGCTTAAATATTGTTTAAGGAAACGAACAGTTTTATATAAATGTATATATATAATATAGGTGGATGTTTTAACTTTTCTTTTTTTCTAAATATTAACTATTTAATTGTTAAATTTGCATACATTAGTATTTGGTTGTTTTTCGGTTTTTTTGTTTTTTTTTTTTTTTTTGTTTTTGTTACTAAGCTATACACAATAATTACTCTATACAATATTTATCCAAAAAAAATGTTGCTTGTTGGTTTTTTTTGTAATTACATTTGTTCAGGTTATTACTTAAAATGGCTTAAGAACTAACGAGATTATATTATAATATCAATATACTATATAAAGGGATTATTCTGTTAGCTCCATGATAGATCATAACCTTTCCAATTGGCATTTGGCGCCAGATAGACGCGTCGTTTGCCAAAGTAGAAGGAAACAACACCATGATAGGCGGTGCGTGGTACGCCACTCTAAATCAACAAGACAAAAAATAAATAATTAGTATCAGACTAAACAATTTTACTCTTGTTATGCTTACCTTAAAATCGTCCATGAGTCCCAACATTTTGGTCACCCGTTTATATTGCACTTTTGTTGTATATTGTATGCGTACTGGTCCATCGGTTTTAATGAGATTCCTGCGTAATTCGTCATATGTTACTACCGGAAAGGTATAAACTTTTTTCAAAAAGTTTCGATCATAGTTATCCTGAAAGAAGTCAATTTTAATTAATATTAGTTTAAAAATTTTATATCCTTAAATGTGCATGTTTACCTTAAGCAGATAGCTGAGATTCATTTTGGTAAATGGTACAAAGTCTTCGCTTAATTTAATATATTTGAGATGCTTGTCGAAAAATAAGCCACTGTCATAAAAAAGTCATGTTTTAACATTTATGCAATAAACAGTCTCTAAAGCTTACTTTGAAACGCCAATTTTGCCAAATGTTCTTGTACGCGGTATTTCTGGTCTGATGCAAACACGTTCCTTGCGCTGTTCTGGTTGGCGTATCCAATCGTCCCAGAAACTATTGAATAAAAAAAGTGCATTTTATTAACTATTTTGAATATAATGCAACAATATCACAAAGGTAACAATTTTCTTCTTATGCTATGAAAATTTTTTACTGAAACTATGCATTTCTTCAATTAAATAAAATTTTAATCAAAAATGTTTTTCCTGAGACCAAAATTTATTCAAAGCTTGCACCAAAACCGTTTTGACGACTGAATATTCTGAAAATTTTTTGTAAGAATAAGCATTGTCTACGATTTGGTTTTCTTTTTATTTAAAGAAATATCCTTGATCAAAGGAAAATAATTTTTTTAATAAAAAAAAAGAGTCTATTTTGGAAATTATCCTTCTCCAGATCTTAACAAGTGTATTCTGAAGACAAACTTTTCGGAATAGAGTCAGGGACGAGATAATTGATTTAACTTCAGCGAGCACTAGGGAATAGGTCATACTTAATAACTGAGAGATGTCAGGAAAGGATTCGTTTTTCGACCACCACTTTAGGATTATCTTTACAATAAAGTTACGAGGGAAATAATTAAGAAAATTCATTTAGAAAGCTCATAAAAGGTAACTGGAAAAATTATTCAGTCTGGATAAGCAACAATATCTGAAGCAGGAGTCTGAAGCAGGATGTCTCTCAGACAACACATTTACAGGAAATGCATTCGAGTTTATAATGGAAAAATTAACAAGGCTTTCGAGAAGTTCTGCTCCATATCTGAAAGTTGCAAATCTACCAAATACAAGTAGATTGTGAACAAGGGACCTTAAAAGGAAACGAACAGAGGACAGAAAACTTCACAGGAAGTTAGACGTTATAAGCAAGCTAGAGTAGTACTAAATAAATACATGAGTTAATCCGCACCTACACTAGAGAAGAGCATGTAAATTAAAGCAAACTGAAACTATTTTTGTATTAAATTCTTAGACTTTGACATTCGATAATGGTACTGTTCATTAGACCGCTGTTTGTGAACGTTTGACAATCTCGGTTCAAACCCTGCAAGCATTTGAAAGACGATTGGAAGAGAAGCGAATCTCCAAAGGAATTTTTGGAAAATTTGCCGAAGCTTTGAATGCGCGTTTCCCGAAAAAATTTCAAAATCTTGTCCGAATATTAATGGAAAACGATTCTATTTAATTTTAAAGTTTAATTTTTAAAACAAAAGTTTAAACAGTTTATTGAACAATCATTAAACAATGATTTATTTTGGTGGTTATAGACAGTTAGAACGGCGACGGACAACTGGACTAAACTTCTTGCACGTCTTTTTAATTTTGATTATTTCGGTTTCGGTTGCATTTAGGAGTAGCTGACAATCTTCTTTCTCTCATTGCGGCTATCTTTGTATCGCTTTTCTGAAAAATTTTGAAGGGTCTGAAAAATTTTTCTGACGAATCGCTAAAATCATTCTCGACGATTCGATGGCGTATCTGCCCGGCAGATCGCTTAACAGCCTTTTCGGCGGTTCGTTGGCGCATCTTCCCGGTGAATAGCTTTTATGGCTTCAGCTGCTTATATTCAGCAATACCCAGATGACTCTCAAAAGAGCTCGCCGGCGATTCTGAAGCAATTGAAGAAGTTTTCAGGGTAATATTCATTCCTTGACTCAATTCGTAAAAAGCACGCGTGAGACGTGTCACTTGGAAAGAAAAAAAGGAACGAATAGAAAAAAATGCACCCATTTGAAGGAAGACTGCATTGTTTTGAGAAAAATATTTACAGATCATTTTAAAAATGCCGCCCATATTATATTGAAAGAGGAGGAAGAAATTCAAATGAATATCTTAACAAAAACTGTTTAATATAGCCTGAAGAGTATGGCTATGAAGGCAAAGAAGTCTACAAAAAACTACTTCTTATCAGAAGTATGTAGAAAATCTATTTAGATTGGGCTGCGTTATTCAGATTGAAAATAACGTCTTTTCTTTTTCGTTGCTCGATCAAAAGATCGAGTAAAGTTTCCCTTGGATTATGAGAATTATTTATACTAATTTCTTTATCAAGAGCTGCGTATTATACAAAAACAATTTTTTTTACTACAATCATACACAAAAACTCAGATTAGCCTCGAACGTCGACTCTTGATAACGTCTATGTGCAAAGCGTTATACATATGTATAAAAAAACCAATATAATCTATAAGTAAAGAATGTTAAATTAAAATTGCAAAACTTAAATTGTTGTTTCTTAAAATTTTGTAGCAGTTATTATATTTTCAGTATGCAGATAACGTACATGAAACCTTGTATTAGATGTGTGCCGAGTTTCATCCAATTATCTCAACTCGTTCTTCTTATCTGGTGTTTACGGACAACACACAGACGAACAGACATGGATAGTTCAACTCACTAGGTGATGCTGATCAAGAATATATATAAAGCATTTTGGCATCAATACCACAGAAAATGCCCAAGGGGATTCTTTTTCTTCGATTATATTGTTTTTTATCATATCATCTAGTTCTAATTTAAGTTTTTGTTTCATGACTGGTGATATTCTATACGGGGAACATGAAATTGGTTCATTCGTTCCCGTATTTATATTATGTTCTATAGAAGGAACTGGTTCTGAAATATTCTCAAAAGTACTCTTGTTTTCTATCAGAAGCATTTCTAACTTCTCTCTTTGAGCATTAATAAGATGACTAGCTTCGTTTGAACGCAATTTTATATTAATTGAATTTAGACATATGTAAGATGTAGTATTATTTTTATTAGGTTTTAATTTTTTTAATGGTGGAAACAAATCAGGATTTTTAATTGGCATTTCATAATTAACAGGTAAGGAATTTTCATATTAGCTGAAGTTTCAATTAGCCCATCGAATGGACTTGATTCTTAATGCAGCTGCTTCTTTTTATTGAATAAAAAATATAATTTTGTCAAGACAAAAATCATCCATCCAATTTTCGCAAGAAATTTTAAGCGCTTTTTAAAAACTCCGCCATTTCTTTGAACGTCAAACCAACCAGTTCTGACTAAAAAACCCAGAAAACGTTTGACGTCTACTCTAGCAAGATCCTTATTACGGAAGAGATATAGACATTAGCAAAGTTAATGCATTGCCGACTTCTTTTCTTTTTCAAGTCGTTTGCGTTTATCCCTTATCAAGACGCTTCTTACCTAATAGAGCGCGCTTTTTACTATAGCTGGGCAACAGATGCCTCGTTATGCACTACAAGCAGTAGTATAATTCCACCTTGAGTCTACCAAATTTACGACATTAGGTTTAACAGCCAGTTTGCGCGTCGAAAGTGACATAAGTAATGCTTCTATGTCAGGCATGGACTCAGCTTGCGAGCACATCAGCTTGAAATGTGAGCGTTGATATTGTTTAGCGGGAATAATATGTTGCTTTCCCTTTTGTAGGGGATGATGAAATGAAAACTTTTCTCAAATGAGGATTGTGCAAAATAATGTAAGTGGAAAATTTGAAGTGTCTTTGGGTAATCGTATTATTGACCCTTCTAACAGAGTTGAGGGCATACTCTTCTGCGTTCACTTTCAACGAATTTTTAAGATTAAAATTGCAATCTAATATCAAGGTTCCCTGACTTTTGCTGCTTAGATTTGATGGCCTCAAACATTTAATTTTGAAGGTCAACCATAAAAATTTGCGTACTAGTGTATTTCGTTGCGTAAAAACTCAATGAAAGTAATAACCTCACTTTGTCTTTACTCGACTTTAGCAGTTATTCCTTGTCAACACAGAATTGTTCTAAGGATTCACTTCGCCTCCTTAAGTTGAGATTTTTAGAAATTGCTTTACGTAGAGAGTTATGGAACTAATTTGGTGTTATCGGTTGATTTGGTTTGTGAATAGCACAAGATAAAAGATAAAGTGACCTGCATGGATGCGGAAACTGATTTATATAATTTTGTTTTATCAGAACTTCTAATTAATCGAGACTACTTTACTGTTCTTCGATAGTAGAAAATCACAACCATCACTTGATTATTATTTAGGTGTCTCAGAAAGCTGGAACATTACAGCAGTTGAACTCTTATGCCATGTTCACACAGAGAGTTTAGTTTGCGTTTCGTTTGAGTTTAAATGCAGCTGTTCACACAGAGATGCGTCGGCAGAATTGAGTTTACGGTGGATTGAAATTATCGCCAATTTTTGAAATTTCGCTCAAAACTCAGCTTTTTACGGCCTATACTGACTGACTGATGAGAAACCCTCATCTTCTCAACTATCCCAAGTTCTTTTATTTGTTTTTTGGCTTATTTTTGTTAATAATAAAATACACATAGAAATTTGCACAATTGAGAATCAGCTGTTGTTGGCATTTTTTATCATTCAATCGAATCGAACACAGCTAAAATCTAACTGAACGAATGTTTTTATCAAAACACTAGCATACTTGTAGGCATGTATCAAATTGAGTTTTGGTTAACTTAGAAAACAAGTTGTGTTTAGTTGCGTTTTCTCCTGCAAAATTGTACTGGAAACGCCAGCGTTTAAATTGAGTTTAAGGGCAAAACGCAACTTTGTACTGGAAACGCAAACTAAACTCTCTGTGTGAACATGGCATTAGTGAAGAATGTTAAAATTTAAGTTTAATATAGCAAGTTATTGCTTTAATAAGATTCATTCCTAATGCCATGTTCACACAGAGAGTTTAGTTTGCGTTTCGTTTGAGTTTAAATCCAGCTGTTCACACAGAGGTGCGCCGGCAGAATTGAGTTTACGGTGGATTGAAATGATCGCCAATTTTTGGAATTTCGCTAAAAACTCAGCTTTTTACGGCCCATACTGACTGACTGATGAGAAACCCTCATCTTCTATACTTTCCCAAGTTCTTTTATTTGTTTTTTGGCTTATTTTTGTTAAAAATAAAATACAAATAGAAACTTGCACAATTGAGAATCAGCTGTTGTTGGCATTTTTTATCGTTCAATCGAATCGAACACAGCTAAAATCTAACTGAACGAATGTTTTTATCAAACACTAGCATACTTTTAGGCATGTATCAAATTGAGTTGTGGTAAACGTAGAAAGCAAGTTGTGTTTAACTGCGTTTTCTCCTGCAAAATTGTACTGGAAACGCCAGCGTTTAAAGTGAGTTTAAGGGCAAAACGCAACTTTGTACTGGAAACGCAAACTAAACTCTCTGTGTGAACATGGCATAAGATTTCCTTCAATAAAATCTCACAGTTTAAATAAAGTGGAAACTTTTGTGATTTGAACTTACGATTTTGGCCATTTAACAGACAATTCTTGCCATAGCTCTCTGGTTAACATCCAACCAAGGCCGGGGAAAAAATCAGTACGATATAAAAGCTCCGGCCGTGAAGTATCCACAAAATTCGATTTGCCATTATCATTCCAGGCAGAGACACACCTATAGTATGAACGAAATTAGTATTCATATACAACAAAATTACAACAATTTTCTAACATAACCAAGTATATAACTCAAAAACTCACCACAAACTTGAATCGTTTTTAAGCAGCATGTGTGTGCCCAAGAAATACTCATAAAAGTCAGGTGCTACATTAAGATCATCTTCGACTATGATAACAAATTCATAGCCACGCTGAAATGTGGTATTTAAAGCCCAGCCATAGTGACGCGCTATCTTATAGTAGCCTTTGAATTTCTTCTCTTTCGGTGGTACAAAAATATCAGATTGATCTGGCTGTTCGATGAGCGATACCTGTTCCTTATACGACAGTATGATGTTTCTGGTAGCCTCATCGCGGCAGTCCTGAAATATATTTAAAGTAATACATGCCTCTAAATTATGCTCTAAAAAGCTCTGTGCACCTGCGACACTATGATGGGAAACTGTTCAGCATTCGGCCGATACTGCAATAAATTTTCCAGACATTTCGATATAGATACGCGATTACAGGCAAACACCACTATAGGAATAACAGGCTGTCCATTAGATAAGCGCGTTACAATCGGAATTGCTGTAGGCGTGTAAGTAACCAAATCCCCAGGCATAGTTCCCGTAACATCTGATGGCTGAAAATCTATCAACTGTCCTTGTGAGACTGGTACAATTCCAATGGAATGATTTGGCATAGCCCCTGGTATTGCATCTTCAACAATGCCGGCATATTTCAATTTTAGTGCATCCAGCAGACTTTGTAGCAATATTTTATTATTAGCATATTCAGTACGTATGTCCGACTCTAGACGTGTCAGCTGATGATTCAAGCGTGATTGCGGACTTAATGATAGAAATGGACTATTCAGTAGTAAAAAGTAATATGTTACGCAGGACCAAGTTATGAGAAAACCTGCTATGACGAACACTTTGCGATAACGCATATTGAACCTGGTCAATTCGAGGCATACAGCTTAAAAAACACAATGTGGTCAAAAACTAATAGTCGCTAGTAACGGTCTGTTGTATCATGCGTTGGTTGATAGAGCTAAGAATAAAGAAAATTAAAGTTTTGTTTTATATAAAGAAAGTAACAATGCAAACCTTTGATTGCTGCAATCGATTCTTGTATGCTTCAAACTAATTCTATGTTTTTTAACAGCTTCGGATGCTGCTGTAAATTGCTCTGCGTGTCACACGTTATAAAGATTCATATCCGGCTGCGTTTCATAATATTTTTGAGCTTTGCGTAGTGAGCACCTAGCTGCCGTTGCTCTTGTTGGCCAATCATCATCATCATCAACATCTAGAATGTGCAACGCTTCATTTGTATTACTTACAGCTACGATATCCACAGCTTTTCAATGCTACATTGCTTAATTTAATTAGAGTAAAGTTTCGAAATAGTTCAAAGCTGACAATGAGCCACTTCTTCGTTTTGTGTAGCGCCTTTATTAGACGCCGCTGCAAACTCAGTTGCTTCTATTGCTACACGTTGGCTGTTCCAATTCTATTGTTTTGTGGCTGCTGCGCTGCTTTTGTCAAATGCTGTTTATAGTTGTATTTTTACGATATCCACATCAGCGCTTAAATTTCGTTCTATGGAATATGTTAATATTTGTTTTTTAATTGTTTATTCAGTTGTTTTTTTTAATTTCTTCGCTGAAGAAATTAAACATATTTAAACTAATTGAGATTTGCCAGTTTTCGTTTCAGCTTGAAATGTTTTTCTGTTATTATTTCATTTTTGTACTAAAGATTCGATTCGGTTTTTATTTCATTAATTATAAATATATTCATATTAAGTAGAGATTTTCACAACTTTCGCGTAGCAATAATTTTATGAGAGGAAACGTCAGAAATATGTGTTCTCTTTTGACAGCTGTTATATTGAATTGACAGTTGTGCAAGCCTTGCCACACGGTCTTTTTTATGCCATGACGCATACAGTGGGTATTTTGATCGATTTAAGCGGACAAAATTATTTTATGGGGTTAACCTAAATTCATGTATAATTAATTA
The DNA here is from genome assembly GCA_958299015.1 of Tetanocera ferruginea. Classification (NCBI taxonomy): domain Eukaryota; kingdom Metazoa; phylum Arthropoda; class Insecta; order Diptera; family Sciomyzidae; genus Tetanocera; species Tetanocera ferruginea. The sequence continues at coordinate 33,650,123 of OY282640.1, read as the reverse complement.
GGGTGCTCACAGTTCTGTATTATCTGCTCTGTTAACTTTGCCGTCTATTAACTTTAGAACATTTTAGCACGTGTTAACTTTGATTGTTTTTGTTTTACGTACAAACTTGAGATACCACTTGTTGCTAAAGTTATCTCACTTCTGCTCATGTCTTGCTTTTGTGTTAATGTGGTATCACTAATCAGCTGATTTAATTTTGTTGCAAAAAATGGAAGAAGAATGGATCGTCGAAGAAGAAAGTACATTTTTCCATAATTCTTTGTTTCCGTTCATTCGAGGCATGTTTTTGAACAAATTTCAAATTTTTGAAAACTATTTTTGCAATTTAGCTTCAAAACACAAAAAGAGGTGCTCACAGTTCGATTGAAATATCTTTCTAAAGTTGCCAGGTGTTAACTTTAGAAGCAAACTGTGAATTCCCTTAATGCTAATTTTGATATACTTAACTCTGTATCAACATTATGTCGTATATTTCTCACATCAACTTTCGGACTTGCCCGTGAACTGGTTAGCTGCATGAAATGTTTGCTCGTTTGTGGCCTTGTTGGCAGCCACATTTGAAGGTTGAGTTGTTTGCAAGAAAATCAATCTTTATACCTCCATGCGTACTACATAAGGGGTATATTACATTTGTCACGACGTGTGTAACGCCAAAAAAAAGGCGTGGTAGGTATAGACAAGTATATATCTTCTTGATCAGCGTCACCACCTGAGTTAATTAAGCCATGGCCGTCCGTCGGTCTGTCCGTCTGTCTGTGGACACGATGACAGTCGCATTTTTGAAGCTATCGTACTGAAATTCGATATTTAGGTTTTTTCAAAACAACTAAGATCAAGTTCGAGAATGCGCTAAATCAGACGAAAACAACGCCTACCTCATATACAACTCCAATAAGGAAAACTCTATAAAGAGGCTAATATTTAAATTACAAAACTTTAATTCGGTATTTGAGTATTCTATGTAAAAACTGAGGTGTGGTAGAAAAAAATGGGCGTTAGCCACCCACTATCACGTCCGCCTCCCATACAACCCCAAAATTGAAAACTCTCTAAATAGGCTTCTAATTACGCTACAAAATAATATAAGATATTTATTCATTTTATATCAAAATTAAATCGTGTTTGAAAAATGGTCGTCATCCACTGATGGACACATCCACCTCCCATACAATTCCAAAATTGAAAACTCTAAATAGGTTTATGTTTAAGCTACAAAAATAAAATTAGATATTTATTCATTTTATATCAAAATTAAAGCGTGTTTGAAAAATGAGTGCCATCTACTCATGAACACGCCCACCTCAAATACAACCGCAAAATTGAAAAAATCTCTAAATAGTCTTCTGTCAAAGCTACAAAAATAAAATTAGATATTTATTAATTTAATATCAAAATTAAAGCCTGTTTGAAAAATGGGCGTTATTCACTAATGGACACGCCCACCTCCCATACAACTCCAAAATTGAAAACTCTCTAAATATGATTCTGTTTAAGCTACAAAAATAAAATTCGATATTTATTCATTTTATATCAAAATTTAGGCGTGTTCGAAAAATGGGAGCCATCCACCCACGAACACGCTCATCTCCCATACAGTCCCAAAATTTGCAACTCCATAAAAGGTCTTCTCTTAAAGCTACAGGAAAATAATTTGATGCATTTGTATTTTATATCAAAACTAAATCGTAGAAGAAAAGTGTGCGTCATCCGCATACGAAAACACCCACATCCCACATAGCCCATAATAGTTTAAACTCTAAAACTGAGGTGAGTTAGAAAAATTGGTGACAACCACCCAAGAACACGCCCTCCTCCCTTTCAACACCAAAATTGAAAATTTTTTAAAGGGGCTTGTCTTTACGCTGTATACAGTTTCCTATAGGAAAACAATTTGATATGAATGTATTTTAGCCGTCATTAGAAGCGTAAAATCTCAAATGAAAAGAGCTACAATTCAAGATTTTGTACGCTTACAAATCGGTCGTGGGAGTATTTTAACTTCGGTATAGTCGAAGATGTACCGTACTAGTTTTTGATGTTTTTGAGGAGGAGCTTAAGTTTGTACAATAGGTTTCTCAGTTAATAGTGGTGTCTGCGTATTTAATGTCACATATTCGAGTTTTTGAGCACTAATTGTACATTTTATTTGTTTGTATTGTCAATAATCACATATAATTGCATACATTACGGTCAACGAAGCTTGGAGGAACATTTTGGAGAAGTTTTTTAAAGATTTTTTAAAAGATCTTCCTTTTAAAAAAAGTACAAGATGAGATGAGTACAATGAAATCGTTAGGCTGATTTTTTGAGGAAATTCTGAAATTGAATTTTTTTGATGAATGCAACCTGCGATGGTTGCAGCCTCAAAGATTGGCAATGGCAATGCCCATTCAAAAGCCTGACAGTGATGGGTTGCCATTGGCTTATATAATATATAAGAAAATATTATATATAAAAAATTCTGCAAGTAATATATTATTTACTTTGGTCAAAGCGGTAAATAAAAATCAATTTCTTGAGTTGAAAAGAATGATAATGCTGAATGCATTCATCTGTTTTTTAAGTCTATCAAGAATGGGATTGATATTTTCTAAGACCCAATCTTTACAGAGCATTGCATGTGAATTATTTTATCTTTAAAGAATGATGAGTTATTCGTCTAAAATTTTTCAACAAATAATAAGCATAAGATTGCAATCTATTTGATAAAGCTTTTGAGTGCATCAAGGGTAATATTGAAGGGAAATATTGAAGCCTTTTACAGCTCTGGTGTATGAACCCCTTTACATATATAGCTTGCCTCATTTTGAGTCTGATAAACTCGACCAAAAATTTGTTTTTGTTTCAGAAATATATCAAGGCTAAAAGTTGATTATCATTCCATTGAGGCGTATTAATTTATTCCTAGTATCACCTGAGATCGAAATTCGACCAATATTTTGGTTGATAATTATAATATGCAGAATAAGCGAAGAATAAGAATACTCATTCAGATCGAAGCAAGCTTTGAGAACGTATATTTCTAGCTTAGTAGTTCTTGCAAAGTTGTGTTATTGAGTGGAATGAAATATTATTACAAATGCCAATCATAAATTTATGAACTCCTAGGCCTACAGTATGCACAGCAATAAATACATTTTTAACATTTGAAATCAATTGCATGGTTAATCTAAAATCTATTGATATAAAACATACATAAATATTGAATTTTTTATTAATAATAATTCGTATAGTCATAATTAGTCTCATTGAATCACTATTTTATCCAATCTGAGACGGCTTTCAGGTCTCTAAGCTTATGACTGAATGGGATAGGTACCAGTAGGATCCGACTCAGAATTCAATGTTATCTGTAAGTTTTCCAAGTCTTCATTTGTTTCTGCCGTGTCTAATTCTAGATATTCCAGATTATGTTTCAAGGACTGAACGATAGCAAGCAATAGTATAACAAGCCGAGTATTGTTATAACAGACCTTGATATGATGAGCACTTTACGATGTCGTATATTGAGACTGGCCATTGCAGAAGTACAGCTTAAAAATCAATGAAGTCAAAAATAGGTTGGCGCTAGTTCAAGTTTAACTAAGACATTGGGTAAAGCTGAGAGCAAACAATTTGTTTTTCTTTTTATGAGGTTTCTACTGTTTAGACTGCTTTAAACCTATTCTGGGACGTTTTAAGTAGATGTTGTGCTGCTGTGTAGTATTCTTCGTGTTATACGTTACAAAGTTCTATATGCGACTGTCCTATGAGTTTTTTGAGCTTCCATTGAATCAATTAATTTTTGTTTTAGTTTGTTTTTCAGTTGTTTTCCATTGGGTCTGCTTGGTAATTTGGTAAATGTATTGCATGATACAATAACAAGATAAATAAGTCCAATCTTACAATAGCAAAGCTGTCAATTTCATAAATGTGAAATGATAATAGCAACAACAACAATTTGAAAAACTTAAATTTAAACAGCTTTGTTTAACAAGAACGTTAGTCAGAGAAGAGAGGTGTGCTTAGACCGGGTCTTGCGCTGATAAGAGGGTTCAAATTATATCACATCGCTCATATGCTCGAATAACGACATATCTCAAGAAGTAATTTTGCAGAAAAGACTTTTAAGGCTTTCAATTTACTCACACTTTGCATAGAATAGAAAAAACTTACTCAATTTTCTCGATGAGAGTATTCAAAATAATAACTTGAAAATTTGACACTATTTAAAGCAAATCGCGTTTTTTGGGCTATGGCGTTATTCGGGCAAATGAGCGATATGTTTGAAGATTTTTATAAAAATCAAAAAAAGGAAGAGGTTGAGGGTTAAAGAGTGGATTAGTTTGACGTGTTCGCCCAACACGAGTTCAAAACTTGATTAATTGTCAAAATGTTAAGCAGATTATTCGAGATATCAAACGGTCCCATAGCCATAGATATGATCAACTTGTTGATATATTTCTTCTATCACTTTTTTTTTAATAACTCATGTTCTTTACATATAATCTTATATCACAGTTATGTTATAAATATTTTTTAGAGATTTTTCCAATGTTGTAAAGAAAAAAAGAGATTTTCCAACTATTTGTCGGAAAAAATCTGAAAAAAATACTGGTACCACTGTGTACTTCTATGCGTCTCTACATATAGCATCTTCTGAATCACCCTTTAGGCAGCTGTTGCGTTGACAGTAACTATAGCGTTGCCACACTCTTTTTATGAGAACTTCTTAGCATAGTTTTAAACGAGACAGAAATGTTTAGATAAATTTACAAAATTAAATTTAAAAATTATTACACACTCACATTTGCAAATGTTTGTTCAACTATCTGTGGTTTTTCGAAAACAGTTTATTAAATATTAGAAAGACAATTTGTTCATTGAAGAAAGGTTTTTATGGTATAACTTGAAATTTTTATATATTAAGCAAAATTCAGTCGGATTTTGCCAAAACATATCCAAAAATTGTTGGAAAAATCGTTAATAATTCATATTATTCTTTTTTTTTAAACGCGCCACTCATCTTGCAGTACGCGTTCACATACCCAAATGTTCATATTAAATATTTACTGTTTTCGGTGCTCTTTCGGCATGTTCATCTTTCATGCTAATTCGACCTCTTTTAAATTTTACAATTCAAGTTTTTACGGTTGAATACGACGGAATAGATTCATCATAATATTAATCGAGCTTTCCTTTTGTTTCTTTCGCACTTTTGTTACGGAAAATGTAATACTTAATCAAGGCAGAAAATTCTGCTTTATACATTTTTATAATAATACCAAAAGTTTTTTTATTTATAACATTGAAAAGTCATTGTTTATTGAAAAATCAATCTGACATTTATTGTTTCCTCATGTGAAGATTGCCATCCGTCAAAAATTTCATGCATTTCAAGATTGGTAGTGCTGTCACATGGAAACTGGCAGCAATTTGAACGCTCTAATAAACTCACAAAACAGTTAAACTAGACGATATTTATTTATTAGTTTATTGTCAGTTTTATTAATACATATTTTTCATTATTATTTATAATTATTGTATTATAATTATTATTAAGTATGTTAAAATTTATAACTTAATTGTTATACTTAGAAGACTAGTAGTTCTTAAACAATACAAATTATTATGCGGTGTATTTTCATATCAGTTGAGTTTCAATTAACATAAAAAAAAACAAAAGTAATGAATTGATTTTGTCAAAATGAATTTTCAAAATTTAGATTTTTGATTACTTGGCTGAAAATTGATTTTGTTAAATTTTGAAAGACGTAAACTGTTGCCATTATATCATTAATGAGTAAAATTGGGAAAAGAACACTTATAATTACTGCACATTAAATACGTTACATAATTATTATTATTACTATTATTATTTTTACTTCTAGGTATTCTTTAATACATAGTATGTGTGTTTATTACATATTTTCAAAATGGCAGTTAGTTAATTAATTGAATATGTTATTGAGAGTTGATTTAAGTTTTTTTTTTCTTTTAATATTATTCATTTGCTTAAATTAACCTGATAAGTTTTTAACTTTAAATTTATTGAGATTTACAAATGTATTTTTTCTTCTCCTTCTATTTCATCTTCTTATTTCTTGATAAGGAATTTAGACGATGAGGTGTATTTGTGAGAAATTTTATAACAAAATTGAAATCATATTTTTAACGTTGTTTAAACGCAATCTACAAAATTAACAGCAAAAAGCAAATTTACACAAAATACACCACATCATGAATGCTCCTTTTAGTTTTTATGTCTACTTTCTAGAAAGTTTTTAATTAAGTGTTATTCCAGGTTTACGGGTTTTCTAACTTTGTTCCATATAATTTACATCCAAATACAAGCAATTACGGCAAGTGGCAATACCAACAACGCAGCTAAGCTAGTAGCTGCAGCTCCACTCTGGGCGAGACTCAGCTCCTTCTCGTCGATCACAAAAGCTGGCACAACCATGGGTGTCTGCTCAAAGTTCTTTACCTGATCGACAAAGCTGCCGCGACTATTGCGTGCCAAACGCTGATTGGCCAACTTTAGTTCACGTAGTTTCTCTTCCAGCTGTAGGACTTCATCTGCAAAGAAAAAGAAAAACAAAATTTAGGAACTTATCCTTTTTTTCTTTTGAAAAAAATACTTACTGCGATTGACACCCTCCAAATCATTGATTTTTATGAACATGGCCAAGGAAATTTCGTAAACTTTATTGGTGTCCATGAGAGCTTGAGTGAAAGCGTCTGAAGTGTCACGTCTTCTGCGACCATAGCCTATCTGTCCGTTCGAGCATTGAGTGCCCAGACATTTGTCCAAACAAACATTGACAGTGGCACGGAATTGAACATAAGAAGAGTCGGGAAATTTGAAGGCTTTAAATTTAGCGCTCAATGTATCACCATCAATAGTGTTGAAATTTTCGAAAAGATATGGATCGACGGTGCAACTATGGAATAATATTAAAAATTAGACTTTAATTTATGAATATAATTTTCATTCCAACAAATGTGAACGAAAATTAATATTATCACTCACCCCTTAAAAATTATAGTTTCCGATAATAATCTCGTATCGGTGACCTCCAAATAATTTACACCCAAGCCATAGACTGGTGCTGAATCACGATCCAAATTGATCTCCATAGTCAATGGTGTGCCTGGCGTTACCGTTAAGTCGCCGGTCACCTTTTTGCCATTCTGACTGACGCCAATTGCTAAACGTGGCTCTGGTGCACGTTCGGTCAGTGATGTTGTAATTTCAAGATCTCTAAGGAAACAAATAAAAAGCAACACATTAACATTTACATAAGTTTATTATGGTTACCATATAAGCCATACTTATGCCTAAAAGTTAAACCAGTGCAACATTTTTGTATTTAAACTACATAAAATCTTTTGCAATTAGTAGCCCATTTTATTTAATGATGCAACTTAGAACTTTATGTGCTTTGGTGTTGTAAGCCACCAACATTGGTTTTATTGGTTTTGCTAATTATATAGTTTAAACCAGCGTTCTACACACATACGCCCTGCGAGTGTCTCTTTAAGGTTTGACTAATTATAGTGCAAGAGGAAGTGTACAAAGGCAGACAAACAAACTATTAGAAGATAAAAATTGCACGTAGTGCAAAACAAAAAAAGCTTCCTTAAGCCTCTGGGAAAATGAGTGCCTGCTTTAGGATCGATTGCATAATTATGGAGCAATCCAGTTCAGTTGCTGCAATGTTTGACGGTAACTAATAACTTTTTTATATTTTTTTTTTCTTTCTACTTCTATGATTTATTTATTCTACAGCAACGCATAGTTGAGGTACGCATCCGCGTTAACCTATGGCTATATAAGTGCTAGCTGAATTGAACAGGTTTCGTCCTTGATGGTTTGTTTCTTGCAGCAGCCATTAAAATGATTAATTTTCATTGTTATTATTTGTTTAATAAATCATATGGCTGACTTATGGCATAGGTATAACAGCAAGTAAGTAGCTGATAATAGGTTTTGTGTGCTTATATTTGAATTGGTGAATTGGTAAAAAGCTTTAAACTTTGTGTTAACTTAAAAACAAAGCAAAAAATTCACTTAACTTTGACGTAGCAAAAACTGCACCCAACTAAAAGTTGCTTGATGACAACCACTAAAACAAATTATTTCAAGTTCAGTTGTTTTAATGAACTTGAACTTGTTTTTTTTTTATTTACAACACGTATTTTCAAAAAGTACAGCATTAACAAAACAAAACCTGTCCTTTATACTGTTAAAAATAATGTAGCAGTGCTTTGAGTGTTTTTTAAAGTCATTGCTTGTCTTCTCAAAATATTGAGAAAATAACTTGTTTGTTTCGAATTTTGAGAATTTTATTGTACGATATATATTGAGATCACATGCTGCAGCAAACTAATTCTGAAATATGTGTGGCTCATATATTGAGGTTTATTTACTCCTTTGGTAAACCGGATTTACTTCTATGGACTTACTTCTATATGGGTAATGAAATGATAAATAAGTGAGTGAGGCTTATTTATATCTTCCTAGGTATGTCAACGACATAAAATTTTTGCATTTCGACCTCTAAAAACACCAAAAAAATATTAAATAAATATGAACAAGATATCCATGAACAAAAAGTGCCAACTTGGCACCGGCTTTAAGGTGTTGGCGTTATATTACCAATAATTTTTCCGTAAAGATGCAAGTTCGGCCAATACAGTACTGTGGATTGCGTTACAGAATATTGCTGACTGATTTTTTTTACCCAAAATTGTTGGTATCGATGTGGACAAGATTTATTTTCAGCAGGTCGGCCTAACATTCAACACAACTGGACGAACGCTGGTTTTTTTTCATTTTTTCAGTTAAAAGTTTCCTAGACGTACGATTTCTGGAAATGGATACTTCATCAATACGCTAATATCATGCGATTTAAATCCATTTGAATTTTTTCCGTTGAAACTTGTAGTTAATGTCTACACGTCAATATATCAGTCACGGTTCAGTCACTCAAAGACAACACCAGTACTTTTATTCGCAAAATTTAACCAGAATTATGCAAAATGTAAAGAAACATTGCACCAAGCGAATGACCGTCTATAGGAAAAACCGCACGTTGAATAATATAGTGTTCCGCTACTTTGTAGTAAAACATAAAGTCAAAAAAAGGGTTCTTCTAGAATAAACTGCGTTTTTCTGGTAGTTTAGAATAACCCTTATTCTACCTTATTATTATTACCTTATTCTAAAATAAATGCTATTTAGACTGTCAGTAAATTTAAAATTTGTTTTTTGTAAATTATTGATTGTAAATTTACATTATTTCACATATATAAACATATTCATAACAAATCACATTATTTCAATATTTTTCTGTATAAATGGTACTAATGGTACTAATGGCACTTAACCGTACTGTTGTCTAGTGTAAAAATCACCTAGTGAAAGGGTCGATAAAAATTGTATTATGTGGCAACACCGTTGCTTAGGTATATTATGACTGTAAATAACCCAGTGAACCAAAAGAGTTCACAACTTTATGCGAAAAGAATAATTTTTTCATTAAGTAGCTAAAAATATTTCGTAAATCTACTATAAATTGCTTTATTTTTTTCTTTGTTCATTAGAAAAAATTAGTTTTATTTTAAATCATTTCCAAAAACAAAGATTTGGTTTCCAAGTCCGAGATAGTGTTTTTATATCCGAGGAATTGAAGGGTAGATTTATAAACAACGGTTTTTTTTTAATTTCCAACGATTTATAGCTTGAACACATTGTATACCGCAAGCGACAAATGACATGTCTGCACACCGTCGCTGTAGAAAAATGTTAAGCGACTTGATTATAATTAACACGACAGTAGCAAACTTTAGCGGCTAGTGTTTTTGGCATTAAATTATAATTTATTGATAAAATATATTTATCGAATTTGTAAATATCGAGTGATTAGCCTTTCAATTCTCGTAGACTGGCAACTCAATCGGGAAGAAAGTGTGATACATGGAGTAAATCGAATATTGCGCTGTCATCAAGATCCTTTCTAAACAAAGAAAGTAGGTTCAAACCAGAAAAAAATTTTTATTTTTTTTTTAAATCAAGCAAAAAATTATTTTTGATTTATATTTCAATCAATCAAAAAATCATTTTTTGATTTTTATTTTGTTTGCTCACAAATAAAAGGCTTCGAACGCTTTTTTTTTAAAAGACATTCTTAAAAATCAAGAAATAATTTTTAATTTCGCAAAAAAAAATTTTAAATCGAAATTTTTTTGTTTTTTTGTCTATGCAAAAAAATAATCAAAAATAATTTTTAATTTTAAGCAAAATAAAATAATTATTTATATATCTGAGCAAAAATCAATTTATAATAATTATTTTTAATTTTTATGTTTAACGCTTAAAATAAAAATCATTATATATTCGAAGAAGCAATTCAAACTTCAACTATTTGGTAGAGTCAAAAGTTTTGTCAGACACTTAGAACATGTTGATATTTTCATTAAAATTTGAAGCATTATCATTATTTTCGATCCCTGGTTCAAACCATTATAAATGGGATGAAATCCGTTTAAAGGGACTCTTGTCTGGGAAAAACCATATTTTACATGTGACACCTTCTCTTTTAACAAGGCGGTATTGTAGACGTCCCATGGCCAGGGCAGCTAATTATCCGATCCGAATATTATTCAAAAAGTAGAAAGATTAAGTTTTTGTTTTAGTGACAGTTTTTTGGAACTAAGAAGGAATAGCGATTAGAAAGAAAATGTTGTTTTCATATGCGGAGTATAATTCGCATAATATTTTGCACATTTGGACAGCAGGGCTTCAAAATTTCTGTTCAAGGGAAATTCAAGCCTGACCTGAACAGTTCGTGTGATTTCAAGATCTATTCGGTATAGTTCTCAAAACCCATCTCTATACCATTGCCTTGATTCTCACTAGAGCATCGCATAACATCGCATAAGAAAATTCGTTCTCCGGTCACTTAGTACAGTCTCAAAGCTGACTTTAAAAAATAATATCATCTAATCTTTTATCTGATATTTTTCCTAGAAAAAATTTACCTTCAAATATACATAGATAAATTTAATTAGAAACCATAGCCAACATATGTACGTAACTTATGGCGTTTTCGTTACTACCAAAAAATGTTGCCTTTTTCGTGTTCTTTTCTAAAATAAGTGCAAAAGGGTGAGTATATTCTGTGTTCGTTTCTTAAAATGTCACACTCACCGAGGGCAAAAAAGGCGCCTTTTCTGCCTTGCGAAACTTTCTCAGGGTAGATGATTTCCCTGCATATCAGCTGTTTTCAAAACGACAATATTATGAAATGCGTGCGTTAGACAAGGATGGTTGCATTCGTTTATTATGAGTTCACATTTTCTGAGTAGGTAAAACATGCACTTTTACAGGGTTGCTGGCAACATTGAAAACATTTTGCACCGTGACAAGACAACATTTTTTGAGAGAAAAGAAAACGCCATTAGCCAGCAGAATAACGTGGCTTAAAAGCAAAAAGTGGAGTTTTTCAAAAAATAATGAATTCGCTTCGCTGTTGTCCTAAGCTTCATCAAATTTAATTTTGCTGCTTTTAAAATATCAGTGCAAGAATTTTGAAAGCATATTCTTAAAAACATGGCTTTTGGCACGTCTTCAATGAAAGTAAAGTTAGCAAAAGTTATCACAAGAAGTGATTCCGAGACTTTTTTGTACAAGAATGATGAGTATTTTTTTAGTTAAAATTTTCTAAAAACTTAACCTCAAACTTAAACTTAACCTCAAAATTAAAGGATTGCCTTCAAATGTAAAATAAAGACTGTCCCAGAAATAAAAGTCCTTTTGTTTTGTTTTTTATTGTAAAAAAATCAATGATGTTTTTTTAAAAATTCTTTCAGTTTATTATTAAGTGAACATTACAAATTATTTGAAAATTTTATTTGCATTGAAAAAAATACTCTTAAAAAAATATGCACTTTTTGATTAAGGTCCTCCATTCGATTTTTTTACCGATCTGGCGTTGACCTTAGTGTAAGCCCGACGCCATTTATGTCGAAATATTTCGATGTTTTTCGCAGTTTGTTTGGTCTTCTTAAGATTTATTTTCATTAAAGCCCAATATCTTTCGATTGGACGAAGTTCGGGGCAAATTCGGGGCAAATTCGGAGGATTGGCTTCTCTTGGTACCACATTGACATTATTGGCTTGGTACGAATTCATCGTTCTCTGGGCGTAGTGACATGTTGCAGGGCAGGCCAAAATAGAACTGAACCTTGGTGCTGACGTATAAAAGGCAGCAAACGCCGCTCCAGACACTCTCTGATGTAAATTTCGTTGTTGATTGTGCGATCTGTCACAAATTCCTTACTTCGAAGACCACATTTGCAAATGGCCTGCCACACCATGTATTTCTTTGGAAATTTGGTATGTTTTTCGGTTGTAAATTTAGAGGATGATTCACCCTTTCTAACCGCAGTATAATATCCGTGTCCAGGTAACTGCTTGAAATCCGCTTTACAGTACGTTTCATCGTTCATGATCACGCTATCAAATTTGGGCAGGTAATCGTGATACAGTTTTCGAGCCCTCCTCTTGACTTCGACGTCCTTTTATTCTGACCTATCAGGTACTTTTTGTACTTTATAGCTCCTTAGGTTGTTACATGTTTTAAACCGTTGAACACTTGACTTCGATGTTACCGCTTTTGCTGCCATATCTCGAACCGAAGTGCCTGGATTCTGAGTAAACAGCCGCTTAAAATTCTGGGCCACCGCTTAGTTTGCTGGACCACTTTTTCTCCCTGAGCCTGACTTTTTTGATAAAGGGGTAAGCTGTTTGTAACGTTTTATGGTCCTTCCGACAGTTTTTACGCACACGCCAACTTCCTTAGCTATCTTTTTGTACGTGGTGTTTGCATTTTCCAGGTATTTGCAAATAATTGCTTTCCGGTTTTCTTCTTGCTGAGACGACATCTTTTCAGTAGCTCTTTTATTTTACTAATGAGTATTTTTTTTTTAATCTGCAATATTTATGCTTTATTTAGGTACCAAATATGTTGCTATAGAGGTAACACTTTTTTATAAGTAACCTAAAAACCAAAGGGCAGTTATTTCTCGAACAGTCTTTATATTATTGTACGACCAATGGGTTAATTGGGTATTAATTGGCTAATTGGTTATTCAAGACTCTCTTTTTGTCTAAGCTTCACTTTGGCCTTTGGGGGTATTGGAAATCATATTTTTTGATAATTTTATGTTGAAAACATATCTATATATAAATAGGTGAAGGGAAAACAATTAAAAGCATTTTCTCACGTATTTCTTAACCGATTTTGATAAATTTTTTAAAATAAATCATAATGTGGAGAAGGAGTGCACCGACTATTTTCAAAATTTTTTTTTTGCCAAATTTTTATGAAGAAAATTTGTTTTCCTCATTAATTTTGTATCGAATCAACAGAGAAGGTATGTGCAAAGGTAAAATTTCGGTCACTGTCGAACTCTTAATAAAGTGTTAATAAAGCCATACATCTTAAAATCAAAAAATTAAAAAAATTATGTTCTAACCGAAAACGTAACCAAAACCCTCACTTTTCCCAAAAACTTCGCTGTGGGTATAATAAATTTTATTGTTTTGTTCATTTTATGTTGCCAAATATATAAATAATGAAAAAAATTTAGAATCATCAAATTTTCTACAGAAAATTTTGCCCAAACCTTCTCTTTTCACCAATCTTGTGGTATAGTGGGTTATTATATGACAGTTTTATCTACTGGAACATTCACGAACTGGTCTAGTAACTAAAGCTATTCAACTCACTGTTGCCAGATTGAGGTAAATTTCCCTAAATGAGGTAATTTTTGCCTAATTTTTTGGGCAGAGGTAAAAAAGGTAATTTTTGACTAAAAGTAATTTTTGCAATATAATTATTTTTTAGATTTCCAAATATTTTAAGTTTTTTGCACTTTTGTTACCTCTCTGAACGTACTCACAACCAGTCCTTTATTATTGGGAGTCCCGTTTTGTACCAAAAAATTACAAATGTAGAATTATTTTAATTTTTGGAAGAAACCAATTGTTCAAGACTAGCAAAGAAATGTTTTATTGTGGAAGTATTGAAGTGAGTTATAACGACTGTTAATCATTTAACATTTTGTTATTTTTTTTTTAAAGAGGTAATTTTTCGCAGAAAGTGGTCATTTTTTTCCCAAACAGTGGTTAATTTCAGTTCGGCACTCTGGCAACACTGATTCAACTACTATGGCTCGAACTTTTATCTCAAAAATATTCACTTGTTACTTTGTCAGCTTAAATATTTTCTACCCCCCTTTTCCTTCGCCCGTATACAACAACCAAATGCCCAACTAACGCAACCAATACAGCCTAGTTCCCATAAAAGCCAACATTTCATACTTACTCTGGTTCCTGAAAACCAGCTGGCAGTACATCGCGACGCACTACACCATGATGCTGTAGCTGCAGATGAACTGGAGCTGCTGATGATGCGCGTGTCGGCTCGCGGCTGGTTTCATTCATCATAACATTATAAACCGGACCTGTGGTGATGCATTTCACACTAACGATCTCCTTGCTGCTTGCACCTTCAATGATGATTTTGTGGTAATACACTTTTTTACCCTATAAACACAAAAAACAACAACATCAACAACACATGAAAAACATGTATGCGTACATTTGGAAGTTATGCAAATATTATGTGTATGTTTTTGAAAAAAGGAGTGTAAGAAACAAAAATGTCGCTTGTTTTTACCGTTAGCTGGTTAACCATACGCGTTACACCGCATTCATAGAAATCGCTAAGCGATAAACGAAACTCTGCTAGTGAACCATTTATTTTAGGCTGGCAACGTACGTCTGGATAGCCCTTGAGGCCCTCCAAATAGATTTGTGGATTTTCATCGTTGGTATCGCTGGCGGCAGGGATGCCAATTTCGACGCGCATTAAATCTTCAGTACAGTGCACCTTATGGGTACCTAGAACAAAGAGAAGAAAAAAAAACTAATTTAGATACGTAGCGAAAATTGATGGCGGTAAATTATGTTTTATAGTTTTAGATGCTTAATTTTAAGGTTTAAGTTTTATGATGTAAGAAAAACACAAATAGATGAACTTGAAAAAAATATTTGATAAGATATGAAAACAGAGTTTCAACATAAAAAAAAAAACTAAATAAAGGAGCGACATGTGGGGTAGATTAGATTAATATGTATGAAAAAAGTCAGTCGTTTGGAATCTTCAAAGTTCGATTCAACTCCTTAAAATAATTTCTGCATCATTTTTTGTTAAATTGAAGAAAAAATACTGCAGCTGAGGCCGAATTGCGGCAGTCGTGATCAAATAGAAGCTTTCGTAATTTTTGATTTTAATATCATTTAACAAAATATTGAATAAAAAATGATACCGTGATACATTAATAAATTTTGTCATGAAATAAATTTCGATACGAAAGCTTAATAGATCACGAATACCCTTATTTTGCCTCTGGGTTCAGTTTTCATTCTCCTGAAAGTTATTTTTGGCAAGGAAAACATCATTTTTACTTAAAATTTTTTATGTTTTACGGGTTATTCATTAAAAATAATAAGATTATGTATTTTTATAACTTTTATTAATCTTCACAAATCGATTTTTTTTTTGTGGCATTTCTAAAAATACTTTTTTTTTCTAGGATTCATATAACGTATTTTGTTCTACAAGCCTATAAAATAACTTCATACTTCAATTTTGTACCTTAAACCAGTGAAGTAGGAACTTACTAAAAATCCTTATTTAATTAATTTCTGCATTCTTAGCAAAAAATTCTTTATCTCTAGACTTAAACGAAGCCAAAGAAGCTTTTAAGGCACTCCTTGTACTCTGCCACAATCTGTGCAAAATTATAGCTCACTTCTTTTTTTTAAGCAGCACTCTGTCGCCAGTGACCAGCGATCAGCAAACCTTAAATCTATTTTTAATTACTCACACGCATGCGCGCCAACTAGCCAGAGGGCATGTTTGTGAGAAGCTATTGTATTGGCCTAAAAGGATATAAATGCTAAAATCAATGCGCCGGCAATAACGACGATCATCAACAACAAAGAATTGTCGCCAGCAGCAAGCATTAAATAAACGCTTATCATGAACGCCCAGACAACAGGCAAAAAGAATGCGAGTGCCTCTTTTAAAGTGCATTCAGATATTTTTATTAATTTTTTTTTTTTTTACTTTTGTTGTCGTTACTCTTTTGTGCTTTTAATAGAGGTAAGCAAAGCAAAGCCAAGTAATGCAAAAACTATAACAAAAATAACAACCAAAATAAAAAATCACAACAGTTTAAAAATAAAATCAACTTGTTTTGCTTCAACTTTATTTCTATGCTTGTTATTGTGCTTTTATTTTGCGTTTTGCAATGTTTTTTTCCATACACATCAGCCACAATAAAAATGCATAAACGAAAGACTTAAGCGACAAACTTGAAAATAAAACCAAACAAAAACAAAAATTAAATAGCAACAACATTCAACAAGATAGCGGTGCGGTTACTTGACTAAAAGGGTTGGACGTTTAAAATTCAATTATTGTTGTTGTTATTGTTGTTGTTATTGTGGCTATTGTCTACATTGTCTAGCACAACTTTATTATACGCGCCATTTGTGGCTGTTGCTGCTGTACTTGTTCTAGCAATTGTAGCGCCCACTGGCACTGGCACCGGCAACGATGCGCAACGAATTCAACATTGAGTGCGAAATGCACTGCATGACTTAATTTAATGTTTTTGTGTTTTTTTTTTTTTTTTATTTTTTGTTTTGCGTTAACGTTTATTTTTGTTTTGACTTTGCTGCTAAAAGGTATGCTAGTTATATCGACAGAAAAATTGCAAAACAAAAATTGGTCTTTAAGGCAAGTTGCTTATATTTTGAACATCGTTCTTATACATATATAAATTCCATATCTAAGAGCAAAAAACTTTGCCGACTTGAGCTCTTGTGAAACAAAAATAAGAAGCAAATAAACGTTTCTTATGAAAGCCACAATTAAACGTTTATGGAATTTTATAAGCTTAACAGACAGATTTAACTATAACTACAGATTTGCAAATAATGTGCTAAGCTTAATAAACGATCTTTGAACAACGGATTTTGATAGAAGCTTGACTGACCACAGTGAAGAATTTTACTGCAAAAAACTCAAAGTTTCAAAAAGCTTAAGAAAATTTCTTAATACATGTCTTTGACACAATTGTTATTTTCACAAGCCTTAAGTAAAATGCTATGAAAAATTTTTTTGTAAAATATTTTTACTTACTAGTTCTAGCATTTATAATTGATGGGTGTAAACACCATCCACCACACTTAGATTATCTTAAACGAGCTTAATATGCAACAACTTTTTGTACCAAAGACTTTTTGTGTTACATCTATTCGTGAGCGAGTAACAAGCGTATATTTTTTTTGCTGCACATAATTGAGTCTTGTAATAAGAAACTAACCCACATAGAAAACATTTAAGTGCCCCTCCATACTATAACTTTGAAAATGTTGAAAACAATTTGCCGCCACTTGCTTGATATAAAAGTTTTCATATGACTAAATTATTGCAAGGACACTTTTTTTTTAATGCAAAATTACAAAATGTTAAAGAAGTAAAGCGGTATGTCCTACTGACGACTCTAAATATATTAGATACGGTTTTCTTGGACAAACCGTAACTTTTCCCCATACAAAATAATTAAACTTCCTACCACCGACCGACTAAAGATTTTAAAGTTTTAGGCATATGAATATTTCTGAATATTTCTAAGAATGACTTCTAAAAATTTAAACTAAAAAATAAGGAAAAAGTTAAAAGTTGCGACTTACAAGCAACATTCATAGTTTAACATGTGATTTTTTCAAAAAGTCGCCAACCCACATAAAAATTATTATAATTTTCTATCACCGACAGTTGAGAGATTTTAAGATTCTGAGTATACAGATACCTTTGTAAGCAAGATCACTAATAATCAAAATTAAAATATAATGAAAGAGTTAAAAAAGTGTAAAAAGCGTTAACCCACACATAAAATGCATCAATTTGTTGTCACCGACAGACAAACGATTTTAAAGGTATGATGATGCAGCTATCTTTGTATGCAGGTTTCCTAAAAATTAAAATTAAAAAAAAATTATAAAGTTTCGCTCATAGACGCTTTTTTGCCTTTCAAAATTTTCTTCAGATTTCCTTCAGAGAACATTAAGAACTCCTAAGCAATTTAATTGTATTTTAATCTGTCATAAGAGTTGCCCATTACAAAATATGCAGAATTAAGAGGATGTGATATCTTCATAAAAAATTTTTTATTATTTTAAAATGCATATAAGTTGAATAAAAATGTAGATATCATTTTGAAAAATTGCGAATATATTTTAAATTAAAAAAATTAGACAAGACAATTTTTTTTTTCATTTATTATCACCTAAAAAATCATTAGGAATGGGTCTTACAGTGAACGCATATAAAACGAAGTATCTTGTGTCAACAAACAAACAGTTGCACCGTCTTGAAAACCACGTCAGTATCAACAACACCTCTTTTGAGATTGTTAACGACATCGTTTAACTGGATTCCAGCATTAACTCCTGCAATGATGTCATGACTGATCTTTAGCGAAACCTGGAAGCGAAACCTGTAAACGCGTCAGAAACCTGGACGTTGAGCAGCGCTGATGAAAGAACTTTCGGAGCGCACACTCGAGCGCACTCGTCTGGAAGAAGCTAGCTAGAACAAAACTATTTTTTTTTTGCTATTTTTACTTCTTAGGTCGAAAAAAGAAAAAACAAATTATGGAAGATCAGATCGCAAATGACCCCCTTTGCTGAAACGGGTTAATTTATGCAAAAAAAAAAGAAATTGTACCATCCCAGCAAAAAAAGTGCTTCCAAAAGAAGATAAAGTGGAATGGAAAGCCATTAGTTCCATCCCTTCTACTTTCATACCTAGAAGGCATTCTTTTAACACATGCATATCATTGAAAGCAATGCTTTTCTTTGTCTTCTCTTTCAGTGCTTCTAGGATTTTTCAATAGAAGATTTCTTTGATGCCTTCAATGAAACTACTGTCGCAGGTATTTTCTAGGAAAACTTTAAGAAGGCATTCCATGGCTAAGAAGACATTGAAAAGAAAAAAATGCTCCGATGAAAATATTTAGCCATTGCCTTGCACAAGCCATGCCATGGAAGCATTCTTGGAAACTATTCAAATAGACTTTTAAGAGCTTATGAGAATGCCTCATGTAAGCACTTTTCGAAGAGACTGAAAAGAAGCACAGTTGGATTTTAGAATGTCTTCTGGAAGCAGTATATCTAAGAACGCATGTTAAGTTTGAATCAAAAATTTTGCTGGGATGTTTGCTGCTATAACTCCGAAAGTACTAAAGCTAAAAGGCTATTTATATATACCCTACGGACAAAGCAGGGTCAATTGCCCTAAAGTAACCGGTCCTGTGACAGTTCTTATTTAACCTATCACAGGACAGGTTCGATATTACTCAGAACGGGACCAATAGTTTTTAAATGTGTTTTGCTCTATTAATCTTATCGGTACTAATAGCTCAGTGGAAGTGCGCTAGACTGTTACGCGGTGGACGTGGGTTCGAATCCTGGCTGTGTTTAATAATAAAATTTAATAATTTGAATTCTAATTCTATTTCATTAACTGCTTAATCAAAAATAACCTTCAAAATAAATTTGCTTAACATCTTGAAAATTTAATTTTTTATTTAAAAACCAAAAAAAAAATTTTGTGATTTTGCCGGGGATTGAACCCAGGTCAGTCGAATACTAAGCAGGAACGCTAACAAGCTCGACTAAACATGAATTTCCAAAACGTTGATTTAATTTCATTAACAACTTGCGTATAAGTGTACCGTGTTCTATAAATAGACCGGCTACTGATTAGGTCCGAAGGTATCTATGAGGTGTCAATTGACACCTGCCGATATATTTTTGAACCGGTTCTAGGATTGGTCCAAATGTATCTAGCCGGTGTCAATTTACCCCTGTCAATGACAACGCCATGTAAAAAGGACCGGTTGGTTTCATATGTTGGTAGTAGAATTGGGACCGGTCACTATCACTTTGGAACCTATCACGTGATAGGTTTTGAACCGGTTCTTTTGTCCGTAGGGTAATTTGAAAAGGAAATTTCCAGAAAAAATTTTAATTTTAAAATTTTTAATTTTTTGCATTGGGAGAAAAAAGTTATTTGTGAAGAAATCTGTAGAATTAGTATTTATTTGAAGAATATAAGAAAAAAAAATTTCCGAAATTTTTCTCATTTAGCTCTGTGCCAACTGCCAATCAGTTCTCCACAAGTTATGAATTAATTCGTACATTATACTTCTTCACAAGAAAGGCCCAAAAAATTATATCTCAAACTAAATACCAACTGTAAAACTGTCAAGAAGACTCTAAATTTCGAAACCGTTGTCTACAATGTACATAATAACGCTCATTAGCTCGGCATAACTCAAAAAAAGTCAGTTTTCAGAAAACGCGTTTGAAGTTAGCAATTGACTCAAAACTTTAATAGAAAAAGAAGAAATACTCCTTACCTAGAAGATCTCTTATTCCTCAAGGTAGTTAGTCCTCAGCTCCTTTGTTATTCATCTTAACAATAGCAATGTAGATGGTAACATCAAAGATTCTAATAGTTCTTTTACACTTACTTTTGTAACGCCTTCAAACTTCTCTTGAACTTTTACATATTGGGCAAGCCAGTAAATTCTTTCCAGGTTATGGATATTAGTTGTAAGAAAGAACAAATAATATTGATAAATGCTCCCATATTGATAAATAATTAGTACGCTATGGAGAAAGCACCGTCCATTGTCCTAAAGTGACAGTTCTTATTTAACGTATCATAGGACAGGTTCGATATAACTCAGAACGAGAACGATAGATTGTAAATCTGTATAACTATATTTATCTTATCGTTATCAATATCTCAGTGGAAGTG
This sequence comes from Tetanocera ferruginea, assembly GCA_958299015.1. Classification (NCBI taxonomy): domain Eukaryota; kingdom Metazoa; phylum Arthropoda; class Insecta; order Diptera; family Sciomyzidae; genus Tetanocera; species Tetanocera ferruginea. The sequence continues at coordinate 33,629,169 of OY282640.1, read as the reverse complement.
CGCTGCACTGTCATGCGGAGGACGTGGGTTCGTATTCTGGCTGTGTTAGTTTAAAAAATTATAATCTAATACTTAAAAAATAACCTTAAAAATAAGTTTGCAGTCAATATTTTAATTTTGAAAAAAATTTCACATTTTTTATAAAAAAAAAAATTATTTTAAATAAAAAAATTAAATTGTGGTTTTGTCGGGGAATGAAGCCAGGACAGTTGAGTACTAAACGTGAACGCTAGCAACTCGGCTAAACATGAACTTCCAAAACAAGGATTATTATTAACAACGTGTGTATAAGTGTACAGTAGATAGATACTATAAATAGACCGGCTACTGATTAGGTCCAAAGATATCTATGAGGTGTCAATTGACCCCATCGAACATTTTTGAACCGGTTTTAAGATTGGTCCAAAGGTATCTAGCCACTGTCAATTCACCCCTGTTAATGACAACGCCGTGTAAAAGGCAACGGATAGTTTCATATGTTGCTGTCAGAATTGGTACCGGTCACTACCACTTTGGAGTCTATCATGTGATAGGTTCTGGACCGATTTTGAACCGGTTCTGTTCTCCGTTGGGTAGAGCCAGCGCCGCACTTGGTTTTGTGTAACATTGATCGAAATAGTTCTCCAAATCTTAAGTTCTTACTCTTGTACGACCCATTCTCAACATATTCGGTTGATGTCGATTTACATATAAACTTTTGAAAAACGCTAGAAGGCACCATCAACTACTCTCCACTAATCAAATCAGCTTTTCTAATAAATAAAAATATAAAAATATAGCAAACTTTTTGAGTAACCAATCCTGCAGAAAAAACAGCTTTAATTTAAAGTTTGAGAAATTGCATTTATTTATCAGTTTTATTTATACCGACTATCTAGATCAGTTATTTATTCATTCAGAATATCCACTGATTGGCATATATTTACGCAATACAACGCACGCATTATTTTAGCTCAAAAGTAATCATTAGTTTTTTTAATCATCACTAGTTGCACTACATACGACTTTTTTGTGATCTATAAACCACTTTGTTATTGTAATTATTATTATTAAAATCTGGCTGTTGTAAATTTAGATGATGCTGTTGCTATTTTTGTTGTTTTTTTTTTTTTGCTTTTGTTGTAGCCGTGTCGTGGCTTGTCTGCAATCTCATAAAAAAGATAAGCTTAGATGAGAGCAACATTGAAATATCCTGATTTTGCAGCCAATCATTTATAAACTTTATTGCAGCCACACAGTAACACACACACACACACACATACATAAACGTACACATGAACAAGCCACGCCACGCAGTGTCAGTTATCGCTGATAGTCAGCTTAATTATTATGGAAGTAGAACGTCAAAGCTGCAGGGTTGCTTTAGAAGACTACCTTAAGTTTTTTTTACTAGAACTGTTTGCTATAATTTTTTTTTGTTTTTATATAAATTTGTTGCTATGTTTTAGCAAAAACATGCGTACTGGCAGACACACTCACATAGTAGCTTAGTTACCCAGAGTGCCAGTGGAATAATTTTGTGCGCTTGAGTGCTAATAAAAAATTTCAAATATATATATATATAAAATGGGGGGGAAAATTGCTAAGTGCTGCTGGTACGTGAGCACTGCAGGCCAACAACAAGCTTGTAACAACAACAACAACAACAATATAATAATCACCGCCGCCATCGCAGCATCTTTAAACAGCGCACAAGGCAAGCATCGAGTTGACGCCTTTATTTTGTACTTTTTTAATAATTCGTTGGCACAGATTGAATTGAGCTTTAAATAAAGTGTTTTTTTTTTTTATTTTTTTTTTTTTTTTTCTTAGATGTTCTAAGCTGTTGAGCAGTTTTTATAACGCGTGGTAATTAATGTTTTTTTGTTATTTACTTTTTCTGTTTCTCACATTATATGTGCCCCCAAGAATGTTGTCTGCGTGTGGTTTTTTAGCATTTTTTATGCAAACAAATTTTTTTAAGCTGACTTTTATGTTGTTTATCATATTTTAAACAATTTTTAAATTTAAAAAATTAACATTTTATGAGCTGCATATATTCAAGTGTGCTACTATGCTATTCTATGGCTTGAGCAATCAAAAGACTTAAGCAACGAACTTGCTGTGTGGGCAAGAATTCTAATACATTAAGATCTTTGCTGCTGGAGCAAACTTGAAAATTTTGCAAAATTAATTTTTAAATGTCAGTATGTACAAAAAAAACAAAAATAAAAAAAAAAAAATAAAAAATGTATTGAAACATTAACTAATTCTAAATCTTCATTAAGTTAATAATCTCAACGGTCTAATAAGCTGCTATTATCTGAACAGCAAGTTGGAATAATAATTTTGTATTAATATTTTTTTACTGTGTTTCTAGATACTTGAGATTTTCTTACAAAAACTGTTTTGTTTAAGGCTTCACCGCAAAATTGTATACTTTTTTTTTCCAAAAACTGTTAAGCTGCTGCAACATCAAAACATTTGATCAACAGCTGTGAGCTTTAAAGTTTTCTAAACTCCCACATGTAGAGAACGTGCAAAGCACTTTGAGATTATCTGGCATGAATAATAGAAAATGGAAAAACAATAAAATTCTATTTTATGTTTTTTTTTTCTCTTTTGTTAGAAATTCGTGTGCAATAGTAATTTTTTCGCTTTTCTAAGAAATGTGTTTGCCACAATATCTAATTGACCTTCACAAAAACATACATACACACATGCGCACATGCTTGGACTTTGAATTGATTCCTGGAAACAAAAAAAAAACCAAGCTGCTTACTACTCAATACACTGCTGCAGCGATTATTGCCAGCGGAAACACTCAGCTAACTCATTAATATAGCCAAACAGAAATTTCACAGTTTTAGGCCAATTTAAGAGCAATTTAATGGAAATTGCCAATAAGCCAAGCAAAGAACGAAAGATAAGCTAAACAAGTAAGAGAGAAAAAAAACACATACAACAGAGAGGCGAAGAAGAATATAATCAACAGCGCATAACAATTGCAGCAAATCGATGAATGCTTAAATTTATGCAAATTTACTGCATGGCACATTCCTATACTGTCACACACACACACACACACACAGACACAAATACACATGATTTTTTAAGTATGCAAGCTTGTTGGTAGTGCGCGAAGGTGGGCTACCAAGCAGTCAGCACCCACCTTTTAAGATTTCACCAAGTCTTTACTTGTTGCTCTTGTCTTGCGAACATTTATTGTGGCTATCATCATGACTACTTCGTGTCTCTGACGATTTGTCTATTTGTTCAAATCAACAAGACAACAGCACAAAAAACAAGGGAAAGAAAAACGTATAGAAAAAAATGCTAAATTATGCAATGCTTGAGTTGAAAGTGTTGGCAACGCGCTGCACTATTTGGCTTTACAGTCACGTTTATGCCTGTTCAATGCAGTCCAGATCGACCAACACAAAATGATTTGCTAATAAAATTATTGCGATGATTTAGGTTCAAGTGTTGAGTGGCTCGACAAAGCTGATAATGTGCATATTTCTAAGTTTTTTTTGTTTTGTTTTTTATGTTTTATTGTTGCATGGCGCACAAACTTTAAATAACGGTTTTTTAAGTCAATCATGGCAATTTGTTGCAGCTCTAATAGCTTTAAAAAGTAAAAATATTCAATCTTAAAGCCTCTTATTGGCCTAACTTTAACGCTCAAACAAAAGACTTATGCAACGAACTTCTTGTGTTCCGCATTAAAAGCGAAAACATTCATGCTTTAGTCTTTTTTTAAACTTAAAGCAAATTGTAATGAAATTATGCTAAGGTTTACAGTGTTGTTTGCGAAAAAAAATAAAATTAGAAGTAACCAACAACAAAAAATTTGTTAATTGCATGCCTGTTGAGTGTTAAAATTAACACTTTTACGTTGTCCGCAGCAGACGAAGAAATAAGCAAACAAACACAAAAAAGCAAACAAATGCAGTTGAAAATGAATTGTGAAACTTTGGTTTTTTTCTTTGTGGTGTTAAATAAAAGTGACTCAGTATTTAAAGCTGATAATAATAAAACAGCACATATCATAACAATAGTGTTTATGTCTGCACAAGTGTTAAAAATTGACGATATGCAGATAACTCAGCTTGTTGATAGCTGCACAAATATTGAACTAAAGAATATTTCTGGCTTAGATACAGTTGTGAAAGAAAATATTAAATACATAGAGTGTAGCTTGCAATTTTTCATAAAAAACAGAAGAAGCCTGCCTACCGTATAACTAACAAATTGAAAACCGTGATAAAGAAGCTAATATTAAACATAGATTTTAAAACATAAAAAAAATTATTTTTAGTTTTTTGAATTACAAATAAATAAATTAAAAATAAGAAACAAACAATTAAAGAAAAAAAAAAAATTGGAATTATTTGTTGTTAAGTTTTTTATTATAAATTGAAATAATAGGTTAAGCCTAATGAATAGTCGTGCTAGATCGACTTTCGAGTTTTCTTTCTTGTTCAATATTTAAAGTTAAACTTCTTCTAAGCAATTTTGAAATATTTATGTTGAAATAGCAAAACTTATGTATTAAATATGAAATCAATACATTAACTTTTTTGCAATTTTTTTTAACCGTATGAGTCACACATTTTGTTTTTCTATATCTTGATCTCAATTTTGTTGCTGGCCAGGTGTTAGTCGAAATTACCCTCATCCTAAAGCCAGGGATCACTTTAACTGTAAGCTAATATTTTCAGTGATCTGTTAATATTTTCAAAACATATTATATACAAATTTTAATTTAAAAATTAATAACTTTGACCTAATTAAAAAAGTTCACTACTTTAGTGCTTTCTCAAAGGTTTTTAAGTTGCAAAGTTCACATCAAGGTGGTGCTTTTTACAACATTTTGTAATTAGCATTGTTTTATTTATTTTCTTAATTGTTTTATTCCGATTGTAGTGTTTTGCTGCTGCAGTGCAGTGTCGGTCGCCATTTTTTTGTCAATTGCAAGTTAACGTGTCTGTTAGTAATTTAAGAATGAGTGACAAACGTTGACGGGGAGCTAAAAATAACAGCAGTAGCAACTAATGCCATTTGCAACAATAAGCAATCAGCAAGAACAACAACAACACCAACATACACAAACATCACAATATTAGAAATGCATTGCAAAAAGTTTGTGAGAGAGTTAAAAACCTACAGACTGAGACGGACAAACAGACGTAAAATTAATTGTCTGCTCAAACGGAAGTCTGTAGATTTTACTGCATGCATTGCTGGCATCTTTGTCAGTAAAGCATGTGTAAGTGTGTGAGTGTGGATATCAGTTTATTTGCTAAATAGCAGCAACACTATCTGCCAGTGTCATGTAATACGATATACAATTGTATCAGAAGTTTACATTATTAAGTGACTCAATTAACTAATCCTAAAAATTTCTATATAATTCGGATATTTCACCCACCTTGAATTAACTGTTATTTAACAAAATTTCTTAAAGTTCGCCATTTTTACTTATGAGAGAAATTGTCCGTAAATTGCTACAAATGCATACTGTTTTGGCCGAAATGCTTAAAGTTATCAAAACTAAGTACTATTTTTTTTTCTCTGTTGCAAAGAATTATACTCCAATCAAAGCAAAAACGCATTTTATTGAGCGATTTCTAATGAAATTTTGCATTCTGTCAAAAAGGACATTGATAGAAAATCTTGCTTGATTTCCAAGAATATTTTCCTTAGATGAATAAGAGTAAATAGAACTATTGTGCGATTTAACCAAAAGTATCCTAGGTGGCTAAAGAAGGGAACTGTCTTAACCAAGAATAACAAAAAAAAAAAACGTCTAAAGTCGGTCTAGCCCAACTATGAAATACCCTAAACCTACCCTTTCAAAATAAAATAATAGTGCTAAAAAAAGGCGTGTCCGTGGGCGAATGAAACCCATATTTTATATGCACTTCAATTTTGATGAAAAATTAACAGATACCAAGTTTTATTTCTGTATATCACATGTTAATGCCTTTATAGTGTTTTGGCTGTTGTAGGTTGTATGGGAGGTAGGCCCAATTTTTGAACTCAACGTAGTTTTGGTATAAATTATATACATACCAAATTTTATCTCTGAAGGTTATACATTAGAGTGTATCGACTTGTAGGGGAAAAATCTTACCCCGGTACCAAAATTTATTAGTACATGAAAAATCCTTTCCATTGGTGTACTTTTTTTGTATTTGAACCAATTTTGGCGAATTGCATTTTAAAAATACTTTCATATAAAAAATAAAAACATATCAAATATTAAGTAACAAGTAGATTCACTTTAAAAAAAAACTGTTTTATCTCGTCAGAGCATTAATAAACAAGGATGAAAATTTGCAGTTCTGTGTTTTTATATGAAAGGAATTGATTGATAAGCTTGATTTTCTTCTTAAATCAACCATTAGTGGGTCTCCAGCACAAAAGTTGATAAAAAAATGCAATTCGGGGGACGCCAAAATTGGTTCAAATAAAAAAAAAGTACACCAATGGAAGGGATTTTTCATGTACTATTTAATTTTGGTTCTGGAATTGCGGGTCAGATTTTCGATACACTCTATTATAGGTACATAAGATTATTTATGGAGTTTTCAATTTTATGGGTTGTATGGGAGATTGCCGTATCCATGGGTGGATAACGTCCATTTTTCAAAAACATCTCCGTTTTGTCATAAAATACATACGTACCAAATTTTATCTCTGTAAGACAAACATAAGCTTATTTTTGCAGTTTTAAATTTTGTGGTTTGGCAGGAAGGTAGGCGTGTCCGTGGGCGTATGACGTCCATTTTTCAAAAAAAACCTCTTTGTTTTGTTATAAAAAACAAACGTAACAAATTTATCTCTGTAAATAAGCTTATTTATTGAGTTCTCCATTTTACCCCATTTTGGGGTTGTATGGGAGGTGGGCGTGTTCGTAGTCGGATGACATCCGTTTTTCAAAAGCATCTTTGCTTTGATATAAAATATATATGCTCTAAATTTTATCTCTGTAGGTTAAACATGAGCTTATTTTTGCAGTTTTAAATTTTGTGGTTTACCAGGAAGGTAGACGTGTCCGTGGGCGTATGACGTCCATTTTTCAAAAACCTCTTTGTTTTGTTATAAAAAACATACGTAACAAATTTATCTCTGTAAATAAGCTTATTTATTGAGTTTTCAATTTTTGCATTGTATGGGAGGTGAACGTGTCCATGGGCGGATGACACCCATTTTTCTCAAACATCTTTGTTTTGATATAGAATACATACAAACCTAATTTTATGGTTGTAAGTTGATTATGAGCTTATTTATGCAGTTTTTTAGTTTCGAGTTGTATGGGAGGTAGGCGTGTCCGTGGGTGGATTTAAAAAATTTTCAATAATGCCAATTTTTGGATCAATGTGACCACGTGTACCGAGTTTCATCGAATTATCTACCCCTTCTTCTTATCCTGTGTTTACACAAAACACACAGACGGACGGACATGGATAGCTCAACTCACGAGGTGACGCTGATCAAGAATATATATACTTTTCTACACCGGGTTCGCTTATTTGAATGCGTTACAAACGTTTGCACAAAGTTAATATAGCCTGTTATATTAATATATTATATCTTTCAGGTTTAGGGAAAAGCTTCATAATTATGTAAAGTATGCAACAATGACAATGATTTAAATACCATCCAACAAATGAAACTTTCAAATCGACATTCCATTGACTGTTGGTCTATAAAACACGAAACCCATATAAAAACCCATATAAAAACGTACTTATTGAAATTTTATCACTGTTAAGGAAGTTCATGTTAGCCGAGTGTACAAATATAGCTAGGTAAAATACCGGTAAGACCAACAAAGAACTTTTTTTTGTTAAAATATTTTTTTTTTTAAATAAAGAATGAAATGTGCAATTTTTTTTCAAGATTGTAAGCGACCTTAACCTAGAGGTTATTTTTGATCAAACAGTTTGCAAAACAGAATTGGAATTTCAATTATTAAATTAACATTTTTGATACTTACACAGCAGGGATACGAACTCACGTCCGCCGCATGACAGTCTAGTACACTTCCACTAAAATATTGATAACAATAAGATAAATATAGCAAAACACATTTGAAGATTATTGCTTAGAGAAGACAGACATTTCAACAAAAACTCAAAAATATTTCAACAGATGATTTTAACAGCGCAAAAATACTTTGAAACGTTCATTCAACAAAGAAAACTTTTAACTTAAACGCAAATCATTCAATGAAACAGTTTTCGAAATAACAGCGGCTGACTGTTAATATTACAGTTGATATTTATTTGAGTGTTAGATCTACGATTATTACGAATCTATATTCATAATCAAATTGTACTGTCCTTCCTATGTTACTCCACCTAGTGATGATGATGGTAAGCCACTAGCCTGTCCCAAGCCATTAAAAAGGAGGACGGTTGTGACATGCGTCTTTGGACTACGGTTCAATTATGTATGTTTCGTAAAAGGTAGGTTGCCATGAGCCCTCGCTTTGAGTTGCACAATCATGGAAGTGGGTCATAAAAATTTGGTTATTGTACCTGCGTATCCGTAGCAAATGATATAAAACATACTGTTAGGACGGGGATAGTCAATAAACCTGGTTTAGCCAAAATAATTACTGGTATGAATAAAAATCTGATATATGTCTATGGGTATAAGAGTATAGGTGATGAGAACGAACAAACTTCCAACCATAGGCTCATTTATGCCGGAAAAATTGGTCTCATGAAGCATAATATGATCATGTGTTCGGGCATGCTATGCATTTGGTTAATGTTGTATGTCGGCTGAACCAAGTTTTCTAATTTGATTTAGATAAGGCGGTCAGTTATGGAAGAAACAAATAAGTGTTCAACAGTATTTGAATATACTAGAATATATTAGCTCCAAGTTGGTCTAATTTTATTAGACATCTTGAGTAGTCATAAAATACCCAAAAAGTATCCAACAGTATTTATACTGGGATACTATGATAAGCTTGCTTGCAAGACATGTGTGTCAAAACCATTCAATTCTTTTCCGGTTTTATTGAGTGCTAATTCCAAGGTGGAAACCCTTTTGCCGGGGGACTATCGTGGGCTGGCCCTTCGGGGAGCTTCGTATTGGCTGTGGTAAGCTAGACAACGAATCGGCGTGGCGTTGCGTCTCAGTACATCCAGGCTGGCATATCCTATATGCAAGAGATTTTATGTCGATTTCGCTCCTTACCAATTGAGGTGGATGGAATTTAACCTTAAATTAAATGTCCACAATTTGGTACTATGGTTGTCGGATAAGCAAATGTTTTTATGCGAAATGATAAATGGCGCCTTATCATAGTACGGTATAAGTTTTGAAAACCTGATTTCCATAGGGCACTTGTCATGTCCGGAAAATAATTAATTTTTATATGGCAATATAAAATTTATATTTTTTATTAAAAAGAAGGGTTGTTAGTAGAAATCTAGGGTGCTAAGTGCCTAGAAACTGGTCGATAAATTTAATTATATTCCAAAAACTATTGGATTTGAGAAAGCAACTCCGAATAGATATGTCGGCCCAATGATCCTGCACACCGACAGTTTCGATGGATGTGAGTCCTGAGAACGCGTCTGTTGAGAGTTGATTTCGAAAGTCCATGACTCCTTGCCATGGGGCAAGTAAAATAAAACCGAAAGGTAGGCGTCTACTATAAACACTCGACTAATATCCTTCCTATGTACGACATATCTTACTCCGAATGAACTAACTGGTAGCGAGTATATTTAATTGATTCATGCATTGATCAAAATCTTCAGCATAAGTTGTACAGAAATTCACGTAATTTCAACATGTGGTTTACCAACAGCTCGTCGTCGAATAGAATTACAACAATAGTTTTCACTTCCGAAAATAGAGTTTCAATCTTTCATTGAAAACGCACTACCAAACTGCTTATTTCTTTTAATTTGAAAAACCGGATATATTTGGTACACTCGACTCTGCCGCACCTTCGATTTTGTTTAATTTTCTTTAATTATAACTTTTTCAGGAAAATGTTTAAAAACATAAATATGCACAGCTAGAACAAAATTGAAAACAGTCTTACATGTGTACAATTTTATACAAAAATTTATCGTATTAAATTCAAAAAGAAAAGATTCACAATTTTGAAGAGACCACCACCACTGACGCCTTAATATATTTTTAAGGTTTTTCTTAATATCTCTTCATGTCGGAAACAATACTCGCCACAGGCAGCACAAATTTGTAAATCTGCCCACCCAACTACAGAGAAACAAGTTATTTATTATTCAAAAGTCAAGTTTGAGAAACGCTGATTTAAAGAAACTATTTGCATATTATATATTTTAACTTGCCGTTATATGCATATAAATTTTAAAAACTCGACATATTTTCTGCTTTCAGTCGACATTTATTATTAACTGAGGTAAGATTCATAAAGATCAGGAAACACTACTGTAGGGAGTGAAGTTTTATCTAGTTGGAATCATGTTTTTCTTATAAACTTAGTTGCTTAAAACTGGGTTAAAAAAAATATTGTCGATCCTCGAGTTTTTTTGGATTGCACACTTCGCTTTTGCCATTATTATAATAATCTTTTCATTATAATAAAGCTATATCCAGAACAAAAAATCAATTTATGAAACGAAGAAATGAAGAATTCAAAAGTATATGGTTCACAAAGACGTTCTATATTGTTCATTGATGCGCCTTTAACGTAGATACGCTTTTATTTTTTGGAATTGAGCTTTCGATCTCATAGTTGATTCTATTCAAAAATAACTATGTTAACTTGACATCACATCGACTTAACCTTCAAAATATTGGCATCTGTATTATCAAGATGTACTTTACTGAACTCATTTCTTACCTTTGACGTCATAAATGCATCTATAAACTGCGATTGTATTTCTAGCAAGTAAAATTTTCATAACCCAGTTAAATCAGAAAGTAGAACTAGCACGCTGGTTCATTAACTGAATATCAGCAACAACTTAATGGCTGTGCACAACATTTATAAATATTTTTTAAGCATCTTATAAATAGCTATTTAACACAAAAAATATTTGCAAATATTTTAAAAAAAGCAACTTAAAATTAGTCAAAAACTCAACATCTGCTTAATACAGCGATAAACGAAAGACTTAAGCAACGAACTTGCTTGATTTCCAAAAGCACTGGCCTACATGAACATTTTGTGGTTTTTATATACATAAAATTATATATAAAAAAAAAATTTTAAATAAACAAGCTTTCTTAAGTATTTTAAAATAAAAAACACATTAACATATTAAAAATAGTAAAAAAAAAAACACAAATCAAACTTAACTTCTTTGCCTAGAACAATTTCAAAGCCGCAGCTAAAACTTTTAACAACTTCCATCACACAGAATCCATTTAAGTTTTTTTTTAAATAAAAACAATTAACAGGCGTGGAAAAATCACTGCCAACATCATTAGCAAGAGCTCGCCAGTCACTTGAACTCATTAGTTGCAGCAGCAACTGACTGTGGCTTCAATCAGCATTTCAGCCATTTGTTGCTCATTTAATAAGTTTTTCTCAACACATCATTTTTTCTAGCCATTTTTTTTTTTCTGTTTAATATGCGCAAATATATAAATAAATTGGTTGTTGTTGCTTTTTTTTTTTTTGCCAATTCAAGTATTTATTTGGGCGGCTTACCGCATGGCCAATTACCCTAACGGACACGTACACGAAATAAATAACTAGCAGAGATCATTGAGGTTAAAATTGATTGAAGGCGTTGCTGTTGGCATTTGCCTGGTTCTGGCTTGTTCGCTAAAAATATGCTAATAAGTGTCAAAAAATCAACAATATTTGAAAACTTGTTTTTGTTGTTGATGTTTGTTGTTGTGGTTGTTGTTGTTGCGTTGTTATTGCTGTTGTTGTTGCTCTTGCGGTTGCTGTAGCTTTCTGCTGTTGCCTGTTAATTGAAATTGATGATGTGTCTGTGAAACAGGTGGTCGTCCTCAGTTGAATGCGGTCTAAGTAAGAAACACATAAAAGCAAAAAAAAAAAGACAAATAAAATTGTCAGAATGATTGAAGACGACAACATTAAAATTTGACAAGAAACATATAAAGATTTCAGCAACAAAAAAAGTGAGTTTGCTAAATTGGAAATGCATTTCTCAGAGTCAATCTTTTAGTGAATATCTTCTGTGAATATTTTTCTCTTTTAATTAATAAAACAGAAAATAACAAAAACATTAACAACAAACTGTCAGCAGTTACAAGTTTTTAAATAAACCTGCAACTTACCAGCATCAAAATATATTTTATACTAAAGAAATCTTGAAAAATTAAAAAAAATATTAGTCATACACTGTAGCAGAAATTCCCGGAAGAAGTCAACATTTGATCTTATCTTATTCTAATATACGAGCAATATTTAAATATTTGTTTGTTAATGAATTTTCATAACGACTCCAACGATGTCGATGAAGTTTTCACAGTAGGGCATAAAATCGATCAAGTTAGGCCTTATTTCTGGGAAAATTTCTATTCACCGTGTTTTCATGCTCAAATCAACTAACTTGACTTTCCCGATCAATACGATACAATAATTTTGCCAAAAAAAAATGTACATGTTCTCAGTGGCCTCATGGCTAGAGTGCACATTTTTTATGCCAGAGCGCACAGGTGCGAGAAGCGTAATTTTTTTTTAAGCTTTGAACTGAGAATTTCAGATGTCACACTTATTCAGTCAAGTCTGCATTGGCTCAGAAATGGAGAGATAGATAAGTAGGAGAGAAAGAAAAATTAAATGTCAAATGTTCCATGTATGGCGAAGAGCTATACAACATGCGGATTTGAATCTGAGACAAGTGATATGCCTTTACCTTAGAAAATTTTAATTATTATATCGTACGACCATTAGAAATATTGTGTTTACAGAGTAACGCACTCATATGTGGGAAACTTCTACTAAATATAATATGATAACTTCGCCAGAAGGTCTAGCATGTTCTTAGTAGCTTTATGGCTAGAATCTATATAATTTATAAGCTAAGGTTTTATTTGCGACTTCAACTCCTCCCAGAAATTCCACCATTTTATCGATATTAAATTTATTGCGAGGAGAGCTAATGAATTGATCAAATTTTAATTTTTTTCAAAACTAAAAATTTATAACCAAAACTATCTTAAATGCATTCCTCAAACGTCAATTGTGTAAAAAATGCAGTTTCAAATTTAAAAATTCCACTTTCCGAGCAAACAACTCCGTCGAATTTTAACGGTTTTCAAATTTTTTTTTATATTTCTAACCCTTTGTTTAATTTTCTTTGAAATGTGTTATAAATGAGGGTAATTTTCTTTTCAAATGCATTTTTAATAAATTTTGTTAATATTTTTCTCGTTCTTTAACTTGGATTTTTTACCAAACTTCAAGACAGAGAAAAACTCTCTAAAATTTAAAGTTCTATATTTGGTAGCGAATATCTCTGTCATTTTTCAATAGATTTCATTTATTTATTTTTTTTATTATTTAATTGCAATTAATTTACTTTAAAAGTAATACAAAAATTTTACCGTAACTTTATTATCTATATTTTAATCAATGCCTTTAAGAAGTGTACAATAAATTGAATGTTTTCTTAAAAAATGGAATAAAAATGATTTTTGTTGTAAAAAAATAAAACAATTTCAATTTTGAATTTTTTATTTACTTTCATCGTATATGCATAGTTCATTTAAGGGGGGGCATGACATTGGCCCTTTTATTGTATTTTTTTAAACTTGATTCGCTATAGTATGATACAAGTTTTTTTTAAATTTTTTTAGATTTTTTATGAATTTTTGAAGTCAATATTTTTTTCGAAAAAAACACACTTTCAAATTTGGAACATCACCAAAAATTGAAAAAAAAATTTAAAAAAAGCTCCAGTCATACGATAACCAATTTTGTTAAGATTTATAAAAGTCGTTTTTTTCCAGATCGGACAATTTTTGCGACTCCCAGCGCTGCAACCATGAGCGCTGGCCCCGTTTTTTTGATGCCGTCAGTTTCTCCCACAGTTTCTCCCACACCTTAAGGTGGGTAAAACATACGCGGCAGAGACCATTTTTTAAAAATTCACAACTCAGTCAAAATCAAACATTTTTCCAAAATTATATATAATATATTTATATATATATTTATATAATATATTTTTCATCCCAACATGGTTTTATAGAGCTCCAAACTGGCGGCAGAGAAAAACGGGGCCTCGTGGTTGCAGCGCTGGGAGTCGCATAAATTGTCCGATCTGGAAAAAAATTATTTTTTTAGATCGTAACAAAATTGGTTATCGTATGACAAAAGCTTTTTTTTAAAATTTTTTTTTAAATTTTTGGTAATGTTCCAAATTTGAAAGTGTGTTTTTTTCGGAAAAAATATTGACTTTAAGAATTCATAAAAAATCGAAAAAATATAAAAAAGCTCGTGTCATACGATAGCGAATCAAGTTTAAAAAAAATAAAAAAAAATTTCGTCAAAAAATGAACCCGCTAGTGCTGCAACCAGTACGAAAAAGATGGTTTCAAGATAAACGCGTTCAAAGTTTGTGAACAAAGAAAAAAAAAAAGCGGCGAAAATTAAAAATACGCCCTCACTAATCAGGTTGTAACTTTTAAACCAACCCGTAAGAATTTTTACATGCAATTTTTTTTTCTTAGAATCTTAAGAATATTTAGTAAAATATAAAATTATAAAAAAAGTACATTTCAAAAAACGTCCCACCTTAAGGCCAATTTCATTTAGTTTGACACAAAAAATAATAAATATGTTGTGTCATCGAAAAAACAAGGCACCCCTGATTTTTTGGATGAAATTATATTTTTTTGACATGTTGTTTTTATATCTTCAACAAGCTTTGAAAACAATCTATTTGAAGAAAATTTAATTTAATCTACAACCAATTAAAAGTTATAGCCAGGAATCTGATTTAGCCATCCTACTTTTTTGGCGTTTTTCATTGAAATGTGTTATGGGGAGGGGGGGGGGGTGTACTCAGGAAATATGATGAAAAATTTAAATATCTAGTCAAAGATGGAATCGAAGTTAATACATTTTTTAGTCTTTAGTAGTTAGTAGTTAGTAGTTACCGCCATACTTTTTACGATCGGTTGAAAACTGATGAAGTTATACAAAAAATAGCATTTTGAGCAGATTTTGGATTCACCTAAAAAAAAAAATTGTATTGCATCAAAATACTCTCAACATAAGCATTCATATGAGCGGTGCACCCAGCAAACTTTTATTGGTGATCCACTTTATTAGACAATGACTGATGGATGATTCACTAAGTCGTGACGCTTTTATAGCTGTATTTTAATTTTTATAGTTTTTATCATTTTTAGTAAAATTTTTGGAATATAAACAAAAGACAATTGCAGTAATCTTGGCAAGCCTTGGTATGAAGGTAGATCGTGATTCCCCACACATTTTGTTTGAAATACAAAAATGAGTAAGATTTAATTAAAAATAAGTTTTTCCTCTGCCCACCATCACCACCACAGGCAGCAGTTTTTTGTAAACGTTTTTTTTTTTTCAGCCTGAAAATACCAACAGCACCAATTTTAATAGAAAAATTCCGTTATTTTGTTATTGTAAAATTGTAAAAAATAAATTCCGGGCTACTTGTTGCCGCAAAAAGATGAGCGAATTTTAAAAAAATTGTCTGGATTATTCTCAAGTAATCAATTTCATATAAAAAACGAGTAACGTTTAAAGTTTTGAGCCTTGCACCTAGCCTTGAAGGAGCGAGAATTAAAACTCTATAACTTCAGAAGTTTTGCTTCGATCGAAGTGTAATTTTGGAATGTGTTTCTGATAAGTTAAATTTGAGTTTACCAGAGCTAACAGCGAATAACTGTAATTTGAATAGAAAATATATTTGAAATATATTTTATATAAGTAAGTTTGAGAAAAATTATGGATATCATAAAAATTTTTATCAACAAAAGTTATGTCATTGTAAAGTAAATAAGATAGCAAAAAAAAATTAAATTTTAGATGTTTTTTTTTTAATTTTTTGGCCCGTTTTCTTAAAAATGTATTTAATTTGTTTGATCTTTTTAAAGACAAAACATTCTAAATAAAAATGAGCAACTTATGACTGCGCTTGAAATCATTTTTCTTGAGTAAATAAATTAGTAATTAAATATTACATTATAATTTACTTAAATTTTAATAGTTATGTATCAAATATATTACAACAAAGCAGAGATATTTGCTTCTAGTATCAAAATTATGAGTTTTTTAGTGTAAATGACGCCGGCCTTTCTTCAGATCCTGCAGTTTGGCAAGCTCGCCATTGCTTATATTTCAATTAGTTTTAGCAAAATATTATACTTAAGTCTTTTGCCTTCATGTCACAATTATTAAAGAATATCAAGGATGGCATTCTTTTTTAATTTTTCTGCGAATTCCTTAAAAGTCAGCACAAAAGTTCAGCCGAAATTAGGCACAAAATCGTTATTAATTAAATAATATTTTTGTTATGACCATAGCTTAGAGTTAAAAACTTGTTTTTTTTTTTAACTACTGTCGAATGTACTGAAGGCAATGAAGTTGGTAAAACTAATTTAACAAATATGCAAACGCAAATTAAATTCTATGCTGGAAGCATACAAAAATTGGTTATTTAATCTTTTGGAAAACTATAAAATAAGTGTACTGCACACAGCGTCAAAGTTGTCGGGTTCAAATCACAGTAGGTACGAAACAAGAATGTTAATTCGTTAATAATAATAAAAATGCTATTTCGGGTATTTTCGATTAGAAGTATTCAATTTACGATAAGTTTTCAAATATAAAAGCATGCTTAGAGCGAGAAGACTTTAATCAGCCAATTGACCCACTCTCTGGCCTACGCACTACTGTCGAGATCTAGATTTTTTGTTTGTTGTTTTTTTTTTCTTTTTTTTTGTTCCAACAGCAGCAGCAGCAGCATAAAGCTAAACAATAAATTAAAGACATTTTTAAACAGGTTCAGTTAAGCAGCAAATGAACTGAACGAACTAACATAAAGATAAGCTTACTAAAAGCAGAGCAGCATGCAACAAATCCGTTTTCTATTAATTTCAGGCTCACACTGAAACTGAAACAAGTTGGTCATAGAAAAAAGCAAAGATAACAAAGTTGGTATTCTATCTACTTCGGGTAGCATAAAATTAATATGAGCTAAACTGAAAAATATTAGACCAACATTTTAAAGCCGAACACATAAAATAAGCAATTTAAGTTAGTAGCTAGAAGTATCAAAGCAACATTCACATAAAAATTGAAAAAAAGTGAACTCATTTTGATAGGCATTTCTTAATAGACTATCATTACTTCCTGTGTATGTGTGTGTTCCTAGCCGTCTGTCGGTTTGTTTAATGAATAACGGTTTAATGGCTGCAAATGCAAATAGTTTGAAAAAGTCTCAACTAATATTATGGTGAAGGAAAACCTTGTCAATCCTGCGCCAACAAACAAGTAGCACAGACATCACTATTTTGTTTTTTTTTTGTATATTTATTAATGTCAGCAACAACATTTTCGACGTTTAACGCATCCACATAATGTCGTTATGTCACGTGATGAAAAATAGTTTAACGTTGCCAATTATCACATACATATCACATACAGTTGGCTGAGTTGGCTGAAAACTTAGATAAACTAAGTAAGATTAAGCTTAGCTAAGATTAAAAGTAGAATTATGCATGTCTGCTGGAAAATTGACAGACACCAAAACACACTCAACAACTGTTTTCAGTTGATTGGTTTTGAGTTGATTTTTTTTTCTTGTTTTTTCTTAGTTTTATTACAAACATCATCGTGACAAGTTTGTTGTGTGCGTGAAGTTTTGCAGTTTTGTGGGAATTTTAAAAAAAAATTTATAGCTTCGACTGCTGCTGCCTTCACTGTACTGTTTACTTCTGTTAGACGCTGTTATCTAGCCAATTCAGCGAGTTCGTGACATTCAATGAATAGCGTTTTGTTTTTTCTTTTTTTTGGTTGCGCATGTGTGTGGCTTTTTTAAATTTCTCACTCAATATGGAATGTATATGAATATACATATATAATATGGTATATGGAGCTCTGAAAATTCTCAAAAATTTGAAGAGAGACAATTATACGCATAAAAAGCTACTGTATCGTGCGTGTTATGGCTGCAGTTGTTACCAAAATATATGCTTTAAAAACGTTGCACAGACTGTTTTACCCCAAAATCACTTATAATTGCGCTCATATTTTCGACTCTTAAAAGAGGTTATTTTCTGACGATATTATGAGCACTCATAATTTTGAGTCCGAAAAGACTTTTATTTATGAACGTTTTATGAGCGCACATTGTTAAGACTCAGAAAAGACTCTTATTAATGATGGTTTTTTTAACGCTCATAATTATCACTCAGACACACCAATATATTTTAGAGCAACTTTTTCGATAAACAGCTTTGTTCAATAAAATTTTCAGAAACATTTGTTATTTCGTTGCATGGTGTAAAGTCAACACTTTGGACATTCTTTAAAATTATGTTTAAGAAAATATTTATCCATATTTCGAGGTATTATTAAATTTAAATAAATTTTCTAAATTTTCTAAATTTTTCGCAAATTTCTAAACGATTTTGCGATGTGTTAACTCTTGGGCTTCCTATAATTGTTTGTGAAAATTGGTTTTTTTTTTTTTTGAGCAAAAAATAGTTTTTGTAGGACAATGTTTTGTTTCTCAGAATTATCAAAAAACCAAAACTAAAGCTCCAAAAAGGATCATCAGAATAAAATCTTCTGAAGAATAAAACTTTCTCATACAAAAAATTATTTTTTTACCATGAAAATGCACGTTTTCAACATATTGAAGGAAACCTAAGGTTTAACACATCGCAAAATCGTTTCGTGGAGGGTTTTGCAATAAGCCCAGGAATATTTGAGACCGAGTTATCAAAACAAACTTTTTAACTTTGTATGAAGACCCGGGCTTCTATGCATGAGTTCAAATTGGGTAGCTCAATGATTTTATGAGTTGTATTAGAAGAATGTTTTAGCTTGTGAATGGCTTTGAAAAGACTTATCCAGTACACCTTAACTATCAGGTCTTGTTTGGTATAAGACCTCACTTTACAGTAACATCTATAGATCTTTGAATCACAATCTTGATCTCCGCATCTACTTCATACTTACTCACAGACCAGATAGGCCGAAATACTTGGAAGAAAATATTAAAATAAGAATATTTTGCCTTTCGGCAGCCCTGCAGATAACACACGAAATGCACATAAAAGTAATCGAATATATCCTCAAAAAATATCAACTGTTGCAGATCAACTGTAGATTTCGAGGAGATCATTTAAATCTTCTGTCATTTCAACAGTGTTCATGCAAAGTATAAAAAAAAAAGAAACAGTTTCGATAGTATCGAATGTGTAGACGTAGAATTCCGTTTAAATAGTCACCTTTCCTGGTTTGTCTCTTTAGTCCGGTTATTTTATCTATTTTGCACATATTTTTTTATTTATCTTCCGAAAATTAACAATAAACAAATCGAGACCAAAACAAAGAAAAAGTTAAAAGTAAGCATTATAAAATGTGCAAGCAAAAAGAACAAACAAAATGTCAATTTCTTTCGATCATTTCGTTAAGTTTGACAGGTTGAGTTCATTGACTTGAAAAACAAGTAAAGAAAGTCTAAAGTCGGTCTAGGCCGACTATGAAATACCCTTAACCCACTTTTCAAAAAAAAAAAAAAAAATTTATTGTAAATGGGCGTGTCCGTGGGCGGATGAAGTCCATTTTTCCAAACCATCTTTGTCTTGTCATAAAAAACATACGTGCCAAATTTTAGCTCTGTAGGTTAAACACATGCTTATTTATTGCGTTTTCAATTTTTGGGTTGTATGTGAGGTAGGCGTGTCCGTGATTGGATGACGTCCATTTTCCGAAGACATATTTGTGTTGGTATGAAACACATACATATCAAATTTTATTGTTGTAGGCTAACTATGAGCTGAGCTATGCAGTTTTCAATTTTCGCGTTGTATGGGAAGTAGGCGTGTCCGTGGGCGGACGATGTCCATTTTTCAAAACCATCTTTTTTTTGTTATAAAAAACATACGTGCCAAATTTTAGCTCTTTAGTTTAAACAGAGGCTTATTTATTGCGTTTTCAATTTTTGGATTGTATGAGAGGTGGGCGTGTCCGTGAGCGGATGACTTCCATTTTTCGAAGACATCTTTGTGTTTGCATAAAACACATACATATAAAATTTTATTGTTGTAGATTAGTTATGAGCTGAGTTATGCAGTTTTAAATTTTTGCGTTGTATGGGAGGTAGGCGTGTCCGTGGGCGGATTCCAAAAATATTCAATAGTGCAAATCCTTGGGTACATGTGACCATGTGTACAAAGTTTCATTCAATTATCTCAACTCCTTCTTATCCTGTGTATACGGACAACACACAGACGGACGGACAGACGGACGGACGGACGGACATAGATAGCTCGACTCATGTGGTGACGCTGATCAAGAATATATATACTTTTCTATACCGGACTCGCTTCGTTCTATGCGTTACAAACGTTTGCACAAAGTTAATATACCCTGACCTTTCAGGTTTAGGGTATAAAAAGGCTTAGCGAATGTCCTTTTCATTGGTGTCACTTTCGTCTCTGTCTGATGTATAGTTTGCGAGCTACACTCAATTTTACTTCTAATTTTAAAATAAAGTGAATGCTCTAATTTTTCAAGAAATCGGATGGTGACTATATCTCAAGCTGAGCAAATGGCCTTTCCACGGTTGCCATTTTCGTCTCTGTCCGGTGTATAGTTTGTGAGCTAGACTAAAATAACAGGAGGGATGTATGTGGTTCATCTTCCAAATTAATTTGCATTGAAAACAAAAGCAACAGTTTATTCAGAACGAAACCTGGTTCATTTCGTCAATAAAAAATTGCTTGTTCATTTCACATATTTAGTTCTGCTACTTTCTACCAGACGCGCCATCTATTGGGTAAAAACATAAAACGAAATATGATGCAAGATGTTTTTTTCTCCCTCTTAACGTGGAGTAGAGAACCAATGCTGCGAATCTGTTCGTACAAAACAAGAACAACACAAGCAAAAACAACGAAACAAAAACAAAGACAGCAGCAGACACAGCATAAGCAGCTGATGATTGATTTTCTGTTATAAATACATGCATTTTTCTGCATATATTAACTATTTTGTGACTTTAATATAATAATGACAAAATTCAAAATTAGATATTCATTCAGCGCAGGATATATCTGATATTTTAGTATTTATATTATCTTTGAACGATGATTATTAAAGGCTGTAGGTATACCCTAAAGTATTCGTCAAAGAAGTTTCATGGTCTTGAAAAAATTTGTTAAAACGACCCCATACAAACCGCGCTGTGAGACATAATTCTACGTCAAAACAAGTAAAGAAAGTCTAAAGTCGGTCTAGGCCGACTATGAAATACCCTAAACCCACTTTTCAAAAATAAAAAAATTTTTATTGTAAATGGGCGTCTCCGTGGGCGGATGAAGCCTATATTTTAATTGCATTTAAATGGTGATGAAAAATTTACACATACCAAGTTTTATTCCTGTATCTCACAGTTAATGCCTTTATTGTGCTTTCGCTATATGAGGTGGGCGTGTTCATGGACGGATTACTCCCAATTTCCGAACACACCTTGTTTTGGTATGAAATACATACATACCAAATTTAATTTCTCTATGACAAACATAACCTTATTTATTGAGTTTTAAACTTTTTGGGTTGTATGGGAGGTAAGTGTGGCCTTAGGCGGATGACATCCATTTTTCAAAACCATCTTTGTCTTGTCATAAAAAACATATGTGCCAAATTTTAGCTCTGTAGGTTAAACAGAGGCTTATTTATTGCGTTTTCAATTTTTGGGTTGTATGGGAGGTGGGCGTGTCCGTGAACGGATAACGTCCATTTTTTGAAGACATCTTTGTGTTTGTACGGAACACATACATATCAAATTTTATTGTTGTAGGCTAAATATGAGCTGAGTTATGCAGTTTTCAACTTTCGCGTTGTATGGGAGGTAGGCGTGTCCGTGGGTGGATGATGTCCATTTTTCAAAACCATTTTTTTTTTGTTATAAAAAATATATGTGCCAAATCTTAGCTCTGTAGGTTAAACAGAGGCTTATTTATTGCGTTTTCAATTTTTGGGTTGTATGGGAGGTGGGCGTGTCCGTGAGTGGATGACACCCATTTTTCAAAAACATCTTTGTGTTGACACAAAACACATACATACCAAATTTTATTGTTGTAGGTCAATTATGAGCTGAGTTATGCAGTTTTAAATTTTTGTGTTGTATTGGAGGTAGGCGTGTCCGTGGGCGGATTCCAAAAATATTCAATAGTGCAGAACCTTGGGTCCATGTGACCATTTGTACAAAGTTTAATCCAATTATCTCAAGTCCTTCTTCTTATCCTGTGTATACGGACAACACACAGATGGACGGACGGACGGACGGACATAAATAGCTCGACTCACGTGGTGACGCTGATCAAGAATATATATACTCTTCTATACCGGACTCGCTTCGTTCTATGCGTTACAAACGTTTGCACAAAGTTAATATACCCTGACCTTTCAGGTTTAGGGTATAAAAAGTATGAATAATTTTATTTTAGAGATATGTATTTCGGGAGTTTCCAGTGACATTCGACATGGCAAGCTCAAGAAAGAAATGTTCCCCCCTGACAAGGTGTCACTCTCCGATTTGAATGAGCTTTGGATATATGATAGAGGACAAAATTCTAAGGTCGACGTACATTAGGCTGGGTCGATTTGTATGGAGGCAAAAAATCTGATGTTGCCTGGGCGATTTTCGGTTCGGGCATGAAAAGTTATTACACAAAAAACAAAAAAAAGGGGACTTGGGGTACACTTTACCCCATCCCAACTCTCAAGCTTGTGAGTTTTTTCTATAAGAATTTTTTTCAAAATTTTTTTTTTTAAAAACGTGCACAGCTAGAGCAAAACTAACGCCAGATATTAAATCCTCACACCCGATTCAACCAAAAAACGGTCTAACATATATAAGTTGTCATACAAAAATTTACCGTAACAAATTCCTAAAGAAAAAAATTTCACTAAATTCAAAGTAAATTCTTATCGCTAGTGCGTATGTAATTGTGACCATCACGGCTGAACCACTGCAGCTATGCTAGCGATGCTAGTAGACAATCAGTTTGCGTTTCTTCTTCATCCGACCCTTTTATAAAACTCTTTACTCGTCACTTGTAAGGCCTCAATTGGAATATATTGCTCAACCACTAGGAATCCTTTTTACTTTTCTCCTCTAACAGAATTGAATCAATTCAAAAAAGCCTTTATAAAGTTAATGTGGAACAAGCTAAGTTGGAATCTGACTGCCTTCTTTTGCTACTCGCAGCGTTCTTAATTAACTGCACTCACTTGATATAAGACGGAATTTAATTCTAATCAAAATCACGACATAATTTCTCCTGAACTTTTAGTCATGCTCGGTTTTTATACACCATCTGGTCATTTCCGCAGGCGATTCCGGTTTTAATAGTCAGTTCACAGGACAAACTTTAATCAAAATAAGCCCTTTTGCTCACTGCATAAATAAAACTTTATTCTAAATATCTCAAATTTATTTAATATTGTTTCACAAAAAATCCTTTAAAGATCTCCTTGGTCTTAACGTAACATCACGTGATGCTTAAATTTAATAGATGCTAACAAATTTTGCTTAAAATTTGCAATTTTATTGAATTTGTAAAATAATGTTAAATTTTTTTTACAAATAATTTTAGCTTAAACTATAAACGCGAGAACCGTTATGTGAGTTTATAATCTAATAAACAATAGCTAGGCGGAGGAATACCACATAACTGCACAACAGCTATCATCGGTGCAACTTCTTTAGCTTATGTTGTAAAAACGAAAAAAATTAATAATTATGACCGGCTAGCACGTGACGCTCAGTAACATAAAAGCTATTAAAAGTTATAAGAAGATAACAAAAACCATGTAAACAGCAGCTAATAAGTAAGAATGGCATACATTTCACTAACCTCTCCTGCCCACTCTTGCTAGCTTCTATGCTGAGTACAGCTATTCGGAAGTTTTGCTATATTTTCAATACATGCGGAGAAATCGTATACAAAATTATTGAAATTGAAAAAATATAAAAAAAAAAATTTTATAAACTTATGAGATATGAAAACGCAAAAACAAAGAATAAAAACAAATTGTTTTTAATAGAATCATGCAGTGCTCACACAGTGTATGTGTGTATGTGTGTGTGTGTTGGGATTTGTGTTTTTATGCTAGGCGCCTGCAACATATAAGAATTTGTACTGTTACGTCATGCCGTTTTTTTGCAGTTAGCTGTTGTTATAGCCACGCTGCAGCAGTTATGTTTCTTCCTCTACTACTTTCTTTTCAGCTTCTTTTTGCCTTACTAACAACATAAAAGTTTTTGAATTTTTCATAATTTTTTATATATGTACTATTTATATGTAAGATTTTTTTTTTTTCAGCATGCATTTTTTATGCAAATCTTAGCGATTTGCAAAGCTTTTACGTTGCGCTTGAGCGGCTGTCTCATAGACAGCATGCTGTGTGCAGGTGTGTTTCTATGTGTGTGTGTGTTTCTAAGATTTTTTTTCTGAGTCATTCTTAGCGCTTTTCCGCTAACAGTTGTTTATTATGTAATACTCTGGCATAGTTACTGTTCTTGTGTCTGACAGTCTATTTTATTACTATTTTTATTGTTTTTAAGCTGATGATGATGATGATGATGATAATGATGATGAAGATGCGGAAGCTTGTCTTTAGCTGCAGCTACTTCTTAAATTAGCAGTTTAACATTTAGAATTGTCAGATCGTGGGTGCATGTTTTAAAATTTTTCTTGAATGTGATTTTTTATTGTATTTGTTTTTTTAACTCTTCAGTTTGTCAATTTTAATGCTTTAATCAATCAACATCATCTTTTAAGTTAAATTAATTTACAGGAATTTTCAGCAATTTAAGCGCTAATGTTTTTTAATTTCTTACCGCTTAGCTCAGCGCAGTTGAAGGCTTAAGTTGCTGCTTAGCTATTTAATCAGCTGTGTTGTGTGCATAGCTTGCAGACGCCTGGCAACAAATTAGCAAAAAGCTCACAACAGCAGCAGCAACAACAACAACAACAACAACAACAACAACAACAACAACGACAAGCTGAAGGAGGTATTAAATTACCTTCCACTTCATATTTAATGAACAGCCATCTGTGCATAATTCACTTTTTATCCAGTCATATGTTCGCTGACATGCACGTGTTGTTGTTGTTGTTGTTATTGCTGCGCAAATCTTTGTTTTATTCTACAATAAATCATGCTGCAACAACTGATGTTTATGTTGCCGTTAGTCTAGCGGCAATTATGCTAAAAATAAGTTACACAGTGTAAAAGATTATTTATGCGCAACTTAAATTTTTGCTATAATTTCTGAAATTTCATATGATTTTGATGTTGCTGTTATTGTAAAGAAGAAGAAGAAGAAGGTTCTCTGCTCTTTCGCAGAGTAGCTGTTTATTTTAAACTACCAACAGTAAATGTTTAAATGTTGTTATAAGAAGCTACAAATAGCAGCGCAGAGGTTGCATGTTTGAAAAAGTTTGTGTCTTAAGTCTTTTGTTTTAAGCTTATTTTTCTTCTTTAACTATGGCATATTTTAATGAAATGCAAAATCAATACAACAGCTGCAGAACATGAATATGTGCACGAAGTCACATTTTAGTTGCAGACAACTACTAATAAAGAAATTTTTATTTAATATTGCTTGTTTATTAAAATGAATGAATTTCATGGATTAAAGTTTGGTTAATTAACAGACTGTCTGTTAACTAACAGACTGTCAAGAAAGAACATTAGAAATTGCGATAAATATTAATTAGCAATAACTAATTTTTATTGTTTTGCATGGTCACGTGTTCAAATGGTGAAATTTTCAAGTTGTAACTAATTACACAGGTCAACAAAAAAAAATATTGATATTATTTGTTACTTATAAAGTGTGCTTTTCTCTTTTTTTACGTTGACGAATAAACTTGAAATTTTGGGGTAATAATATAAGCAGCATGGCTGAATAAATAATAGACATCAACGCGATGACGAATGGTATGAGATTCAACATGTCATCAAAGATATAAGTGAAAAATCCTTTATTTTAAAAACATAAAAATGAAGAAATTAAAAATCCAAAGAATACAATACAAGGAAGTCAAGAAAACGATGTAGTTAGTATGATATCAACTGGCATGTAAGTTTAATTAGAGTAAATGAGAAAAAATTCTAAAAAAATTGGTAAGAAAAGATCGTCTTAAATATGATTTTATACAAAATTTTCGACCTGCCCAACACGACCAACAAAAAGTGAGAATAAGAAACTAGAAAGAAAACAAGCATAAATTGAGTACAAGCTTAAGCAATACCGACAATACATACAAACAAACGAACACAGCTTAAAGTCACACACATAAGTTTGTGTGAAGTGTTAGGCTAGGCTGTGGCTTTAATTTAAAGGTCAACACATAAATTTGTAAAAATACCGATTGAAAGCAGTAACAATTACAACAACAACAGCAACAAAAACATAATAAAGCATCGAAGAAGTACAGCTTTGCACATTTAAACGAATAGTGCAAATCGGTCAACGATGCTTAAATGAGGGAAAATACTAAGAGACAGACAGAGAAGACCGCCAGAATATGGGACAATCATCAATCAAAGCCAACAGCAACACAGACATACAGGCAGACAGACATACAAGAAAGACAGACAGTGAAGCAACGCATAAGAAACCAGCCAAGCTATACGTACCAGCTAGCAATAGATCTAATAAAATTGAACAACAACAACAACAACAACAACAGCAACAAAGAGCTAAGTTGTCAATAACAACAACTGCAACAACAGCAACAACAACAACAACACTTAACAACAACTAAGCTGCCCATGTTAAGAAAAATTATGTCCAAAGTGTGCAAAAGTCAAAAGACAGCTGAGTTTCCCAATAGGCAATTAAACCAGCGCTCTTCATACGAAGGCCTGCATTGACTGCTACTTTTGAAGACTAAACACATCCGTTCCTCGCTGCTCTTATGAGCACTTCTTGAAGGCCTTCCTTTTCTGCACAAAAGGCAGCACAACAAATTTGTTTTCCCTACAAAGACTGACTTTTCATATACTTCAGGGCAACTTTTTCGTTAAAAGTTAAAATATATATCAGTTTAAAAATATTACGCAATAATGGCTCTTCTTACTGCTATATCAAAGATTATAGATTGAAATTAATCTAACTTAAAAAAAGATAGGAGAGAAGATAAAATCATAGAATATATAAATAAATAGAAAAAGGTGTAAAAGAAAAAAAATATTTTTTCAACACTTTTTGTTTACCCCTACTTTTAGCCATTCTAAAGAAGTGCTTCTATCAGGCCTCTTTTAAGCTATCGGAGCGGAAGGCCTGCGAAATTTTCCCACTTCATATAAAAAAGAAAGTGTAATTGTATATGAGTGCAGCAGTACTACAAAATCCACAGGAAGGCCTGCTAGCAGCGATGTCATTGTCTACTGGGTTGAGACACGCAAACACACACACCAGCTAAAACGCAGACACTCAAACTCAATATAACTCATGCAGCACCCTAAACAGTCAAACAACAAAACAACCGACTGACCAAGTGACCATTGAACAACGTTCAGCGTCATGAAGCATGCAATAGCAACAAAATTTATAACCTTTACCTGATTTTAAGCCCTGCTTTATACCCCCTCTTACCACAGCCCCCTCCCACCCTACCCTTACTTTAAACTTGCAGTTAAATCGGCCAAAAAAAGCACAAAAAAGGCAAAAACAGCGCAAAAGCAATTTTCCAGCAAGTCAAAAATAGCTTTAAGCTTAAATATTTTAAATGAACGTCAAATGCGCGTTTCTTGGCATTTTTGGAACATTCTGTTGCATTTGCAGTTGGCCCAAAGCCGCTAGCTAAGCTGAGTGCTGTTGCTGGTCTCGGCCATCATACAAGCGCCGACTGACAACTCATTGCATGCATGCCCCAAAGCAGAGTGCAACAAGCACGAACGAATCAGAAGTGATGAAAAATATGCGTTGAAATTCGAAAATGATTTATAATTATTCAGCAGAGTTGATGATAATTTCATCGACACTGTATGAGGCAGCGTGTTGTTGTGGCTGTTGTAATTGTTGTAGTGCTTGTCTGGCAGCAATATGTAAGCTTTTGGCACACATACTACATATTTCTTTGTTGTTCTTTGCATGTTGCTGTGAAATTTGCGAAGCAATTCTTTGTTAATTTTTTTTTCTGCGTTTATTTGATCAAAACTTTGTTGCTAGTTGCTGTTGTTTGATGATGTGATACGCATATATATATGTGTAGCTTGTTAGTTTTTGTTGTTTTTGCTAATATTGTGTTGCGTATCTTGATTAGCTCAACGAATTAAGCAACGAAAGAAAGCTAACAACAACAACAAACAGTTTGTTTTCTAGGTTTTGTAAAGGTTAAACTGCATCTGACAGAAGTCATCGCTTGTCTGTTAGCATATGTTTATGTGAGAATGTATATATTTGCTGTCATGGGCATGTGCATGTGTGCACAGTGTGTGTCTAGTGTAGTTTTTGTTTATGTGACGTCTTCGCAGCAAATTGCAATTTATGAGTTCTTAAATGTTTTTTTTTATGAAAAGAATGCGCAGCAAAGCTGCTATGAAAATTTTTTATTGTTTTTTTTTCTCTTAACTCAAGAAATGACTGTCTTCGTTAGCGTTCCTGGGAAACTATGAATATATCTGTACTTATTACAAAGTGTGTTATGTTTAGCAACATAAGAACTAATCAAAGATCTCGTAAATGTTGTGTGCTGTTGGTTGCGAATCAATTTTTTGATTTCAATTTTAATTGAATTATAATTATTATAAAGTAAAGCTAACATAAGGTACTAAAATAATCATCAAATAAAAAATCATAATTAAAGGATTTGCTATAAAATTTTTGCAGTCATCAAAATGGATATAAATGAAAATCGAAATCAACATCACAATCAAATCCAAATCCAAATCCAAATCCAAATCCAAATCCAAATCCAAATCCAAATCCAAATCCAAATCCAAATCCAAATCCAAATCCAAATCCAAATCCAAATCCAAATCTAAATCCACATCCAAATCCAAATCCAAATCCAAATCCAAATCCAAATCCAAATCCAAATCCAAATCCAAATCCAAATCCAAATCCAAATCCAAATCCAAATCCAAATCCAAATCCAAATCCAAATCCAAATCCAAATCCAAATCCAAATCTAAATCCACATCCAAATCCAAATCCAAATCCAAATCCAAATCCAAATCCAAATCCAAATCCAAATCCAAATCCAAATCCAAATCCAAATCCAAATCCAAATCCAAATCCAAATCCAAATCCAAATCCAAATCCACATCGAAATCCAAATCCAAATCCAAATCCAAATTCAAATTCAAATTCAAAATCAATCAAGATCAAAATCAAAATCAAAATCACAATCAAAATCAAAATCAAAACCAAAACCAAAATCAAAATCAAAATCAAAATCAAAATCAAAATCAAAATCAAAATCAAAATCAAAATCAAAATCAAAATCAAA
Source organism: Tetanocera ferruginea (assembly GCA_958299015.1). NCBI lineage: Eukaryota > Metazoa > Arthropoda > Insecta > Diptera > Sciomyzidae > Tetanocera > Tetanocera ferruginea. Next base: position 33,599,493 of record OY282640.1, on the reverse strand, counting down.
ATCAAAATCAAAATCAAAATCAAAATCAAAATCAAAATCAAAATCAAAATCAAAATCAAAATCAAAATCAAAATCACAATCAAAATCAAAATCAAAACCAAAACCAAAATCAAAATCAAAATCAAAATCAAAATCAAAATCAAAATCAAAATCAAAATCAAAATCAAAATCAAAATCAAAATCAAAATCAAAATCAAAATCAAAATCAAAATCAAAATCAAAATCAAAATCAAAATCAAAATCAAAATCAAAATCAAAATCAAAATCAAAATCAAAATCAAAATCAAAATCAAAATCAAAATCAAAATCAAAATCAAAATCAAAATCAAAATCAAAATCAAAATCAAAATCAAAATCAAAATCAAAATCAAAATCAAAATCAAAATCAAAATCAAAATCAAAATCAAAATCAAAATCAAAATCAAAATCAAAATCAAAATCAAAATCAAAATCAAAATCAAAATCAAAATCAAAATCAAAATCAAAATCAAAATCAAAATCAAAATCAAAATCAAAATCAAAATCAAAATCAAAATCAAAATCAAAATCAAAATCAAAATCAAAATCAAAATCAAAATCAAAATCAAAATCAAAATCAAAATCAAAATCAAAATCAAAATCAAAATCAAAATCAAAATCAAAATCAAAATCAAAATCAAAATCAAAATCAAAATCAAAATCAAAATCAAAATCAAAATCAAAATCAAAATCAAAATCAAAATCAAAATCAAAATCAAAATCAAAATCAAAATCAAAATCAAAATCAAAATCAAAATCAAAATCAAAATCAAAATCAAAATCAAAATCAAAATCAAAATCAAAATCAAAATCAAAATCAAAATCAAAATCAAAATCAAAATCAAAATCAAAATCAAAATCAAAATCAAAATCAAAATCAAAATCAAAATCAAAATCAAAATCAAAATCAAAATCAAAATCAAAATCAAAATCAAAATCAAAATCAAAATCAAAATCAAAATCAAAATCAAAATCAAAATCAAAATCAAAATCAAAATCAAAATCAAAATCAAAATCAAAATCAAAATCAAAATCAAAATCAAAATCAAAATCAAAATCAAAATCAAAATCAAAATCAAAATCAAAATCAAAATCAAAATCAAAATCAAAATCAAAATCAAAATCAAAATCAAAATCAAAATCAAAATCAAAATCAAAATCAAAATCAAAATCAAAATCAAAATCAAAATCAAAATCAAAATCAAAATCAAAATCAAAATCAAAATCAAAATCAAAATCAAAATCAAAATCAAAATCAAAATCAAAATCAAAATCAAAATCAAAATCAAAATCAAAATCAAAATCAAAATCAAAATCAAAATCAAAATCAAAATCAAAATCAAAATCAAAATCAAAATCAAAATCAAAATCAAAATCAAAATCAAAATCAAAATCAAAATCAAAATCAAAATCAAAATCAAAATCAAAATCAAAATCAAAATCAAAATCAAAATCAAAATCAAAATCAAAATCAAAATCAAAATCAAAATCAAAATCAAAATCAAAATCAAAATCAAAATCAAAATCAAAATCAAAATCAAAATCAAAATCAAAATCAAAATCAAAATCAAAATCAAAATCAAAATCAAAATCAAAATCAAAATCAAAATCAAAATCAAAATCAAAATCAAAATCAAAATCAAAATCAAAATCAAAATCAAAATCAAAATCAAAATCAAAATCAAAATCAAAATCAAAATCAAAATCAAAATCAAAATCAAAATCAAAATCAAAATCAAAATCAAAATCAAAATCAAAATCAAAATCAAAATCAAAATCAAAATCAAAATCAAAATCAAAATCAAAATCAAAATCAAAATCAAAATCAAAATCAAAATCAAAATCAAAATCAAAATCAAAATCAAAATCAAAATCAAAATCAAAATCAAAATCAAAATCAAAATCAAAATCAAAATCAAAATCAAAATCAAAATCAAAATCAAAATCAAAATCAAAATCAAAATCAAAATCAAAATCAAAATCAAAATCAAAATCAAAATCAAAATCAAAATCCAAATCAAAATCAAAATCAAAATCAAAATCAAAATCAAAATCAAAATCAAAATCAAAATCAAAATCAGAATCAAAATCAAAAACAACGGTTTGCATTCCTCTCATTTCAAATGCATGTCCATTACAATGGACAAGGTAAACGAAAAGGTAAAGAAGAATATTTCAGGGTTGTTAAGATGACAAGAACATAAAGCTCTAGGTTTTCAGAATTTATTCTTGTTTGTGAAAGATAACTAAGAGGGCATTTAATTATTTTTTGAAGAAGTGATTCAATTTTATGTTCAAGTTTTTTAGTTTTCCCTCTAGCTCCAAAGGGCCATTTTCCTTATTTGCCTCATTAAAGAAAATCTCCCGCAAGTGGCAGCACACAAAAAAAAACATTGTTTTTTTATAAATAATTTTCACACTGACATGTCTGATGACATGTCTGATAACATAACGTAAAAGTTTACGGTATACCTTGAAAACTGTAAATATCACTTATTGAATGATATTGAGTAGAATTTTTTAAACAATAATTTGTGCTGAATAAAAACTACATAAAGATAATGAAATGTTATTGTGTTAAAAGGTTCAAGTTCAAGTTAAGTTCAAATATATCAATAACCGACTTTCAAGTTAATTCAAAATTTTTTTGTGCGTATTTAACAGTTGTCACTAGCTTAAATAAAAATAATTTCGCAACATTAAAAGCCAATGAACTTCATGAATGAATAAAAATTGATAAATTGCTAAATTATGCAAATACAGCATATCTATTGTTGTGTTTCGATAAACTTTTTCACTAAGCATAAACAAAAGATTTAAGAAACAAACGTGAAAGACTTAAATACTGATAAATTTCTTTTTAAATTAAACTCTGTAAAAGATATAAGCTTTTCTTAAAAAAAATATCAGTTACCTTAAAAGATTTTAATGTGATACTTTTAAAAAATCAATTCCCAACATAAACATGCTTACTTCTTTAATCATTGGCCAAAGCTTATATAATCAGACATTAATACATGATGTAAATTTTTAAAAAATCACTTGCGTTGCTACAGCAAGTTTGTTAAGTCAATAGAATGGGTAGAACAACAACAAAAACATTGCTGCCAGCCATTCAAGTCAAAACAGTTGAATGACAAGGCGTTCTACCAGCTATTAACAAGCGCATGATTAATGATTTAATACAAAGTATTCAAATGTTCAACACAAACAAAGCACAGACAGTTTTACGAGCGGGCCAGTGTTGGCCAATGTGTTGTTTTGCGCTGTGGTAGCTGCTGTTGTATAGCTCTCAGTAACAGTCACTAGCAAACAATGTGGAGCAGCGGCAGCGATGTATCTTTTTTTTGTGCTTTGTTGTAGTTGAGCGCAAACAATTCGTTAAGGCTTTTGTTTATTGGTTTTATATTTTTTTCTGCATTTTCAATGCATTTATTATTGTTGTTGCCATTGTTGTTGATGTTGTTGTTGTTGTAGCATATAAATGATTAATGATTTAATTGCGCTGTTTTTGCTGTGTATTTGTGTCAAAAACTGATATAATACACCAACATTGATTGGTTGATTGATTGATTGATTTTGTGCTTTAGAGCATTGATTGACGCTGCTGCGAATGGCAGCGAAAATTATGATGATGTTTAAAGAGTTGTTCGTTCTCAAGCTTGTTAAATTCACCAAAACAGTTAACTGATTGAACTGAAGATTGTTCATAGCTCAAGCTTAGCTTAAGGCGCAAAGCTGAAGTGACAGCTAAAACGTGACTTAAGTGAATTGAGTAAAAAAACAACACGATAAAATATGAGGCAGAATGAAATATAAAAGCTGTTGTCAATTTTTTTTATTTGAATCTAGTCGTATAAAATATAAACTAATTTTTAATGCTCTTCTATGATTGTTAAGTTTTTATGACTAATATTTATTTTTAAAATTTTTATATTTATTTATTTATGTATTATTTTCTGTTTTTTTTTTTAGATATTTATTAATTTTTTCTTTCTTTTTTATTGACTTATACATAAATTTATTCATTTATTTACTTGTGCCCGCCTCATAGCAAACTTCAACAAGTTCGTTGCTTAAGTCTTTTGTTTTATTCCGCCTAATAGCTAAAGATTTGTCTTTTAGCATGATTAATGATTTTCCTTTGCTTGTAATGAATATTGAATCATTAAAAATAATTAAAAAATTCTCAATTTTGTAAGCTTTCATCAAGTTTCGCATTAGCGGCTAGCTAAAAAAGGTCAAATTTTATTATTCAGTCATTAAAGCAGATATTAAATTAACCAACATCTGCCTGTTTACTGTTCTTAGCGTAATAAATACCAACAATTTTAGCAAATAAAATTTTTTTTTTATGTTTTGCTTTGTTCTCATCTTTGTTGTTAATATAGGAAGTAGCTGCAATTCTATAGTTGCTGCTCAGTTGCCGCTCATTATTTTCAATACCGCAATAAAAATTTTACTCATTACATAGCTAATTTTATTTCCGGCGGCTATAACGTAATACGTTAAAACGTAACGTAACACTTAGATGCGCGCAAAAACACATACACACTCAAATGTACACTTAATACTAACGGCAAACTAGTCGGTGGTCCAACTCGAGAACCAGCATAACATTTTGTTTTTCTTGTTGCTGCTGCTCTGCAATTAACGCGCGCATCGCTTCGAACAAATTAAATTTAACAGAAATTTAATTAAACAAAAAAGTCACCGAATTGAATAGATCCAACAACAACAACAACAACAGCAATATTGACACCAACAACCACAAAAAAAATAAACCAACTAAACATTACAGTTGATCCTGCCAGCAAACGGCATGTTATGTAAGTATTGTTGTTGTTGCAGTCACGGTTGTTACTGTTGTTGCTGCTGTTGCTGTTAATGGTGCCGCTGCTGCTGTCTACTGCTCTTACCGGCGGCAATGACAAAATGTACGTTGCCGCATTTCAGTTGAAATGAAAATCATGGCAAGTTGCAAGAATTCCAATAAAAATGCAGCTAACTGCTCTGCTGAAAATTATCTACGCGGCAGCAATCACAACTACAAAAACAACAACAACATTGGCAAGAACAGCAACATTAGAAAATCAGAAGAAGCGCTTGAAGTAGGAAATAAGCATTTGCAATGCATAAAACGCCAAATCCATGAAACTCACGAAAAGAAAAACAAAACAAAACAAAACGCAACACACAACAACAGCGGAATTCTTTCAAAGCACTCGCAATGAAACAGTTTGTTGGAAAATGAACGCTTTCAACACTTTCACACAAAAATGGCTCTAATGCCGCATTCTTTTGCCTTCGGTTGCAACAACTGTTGCAATTAGACTGCTGCACGTTATTGCAATTTAAGCAGTGCAGTTAATGATACAACGGCAGCGGTTTACCATTGAATTTTATTGTGGCTACAAAAAAAAAAAAAAGAAACCACAATGAGTGCATTCATATATGTAACTAGTTCTGAAAAGTTCTAGTCGGCCAAGGCCAAGATAAAAAACGAAGTTCATACAACCTTTGAGAGCTACTTGTTGCAAGAGTGAAGCAAGAAGAATTTTTTTTCTGCCCAATAATTTAGTTAAATATTCTGTTTCGACCAACTAAAGGTATTTCGTTTTTAAATATAAAATATTTTCATTTCTTAGTTTTACTTTTCTGGTTTTACTTTTCACCTAAAACAGTTCAACAAAGCCTTAGATAAGCAACTATAAAATTGCTAAAGAACGGAAAGTTTCTTTATATCGCCTCAAATAAACTCACTAACGTTCAGTGATATCATGGAGAATATTTTCAGTAATTTTATTACGAAAAATAATTACTGATAGCGGAACTCTTTTTTTCTATGGAATATAAATGTTTTAGTGCATATTTATAAGGAATTTTTGACATGAAGTGTCCAATATATTATGAATCTTTCTGATTGGTCTACCTTTAGATCTGAGTATCAAGTATCATAAATATATTTTAAATCAAATTACAGAAAATTTTCGAGAACAATAAAAAAAAATAAAAATATCTAAAAATTATTACTTAAAGAAATTGTTTTCTTAATTTCTATTTTAGTTCATGAAGGGGGAAAATCTTTTTAAGGCGTGAGGTTCAAACAACGATCTTAACATGTTCCTGACTGCAACAACTTATACCGATACCGATAGCGATACCAGCTTTATGCATAACGAAATCATCTTTAGTCGACCTTCACATTTAAGGTGTTTCCTAAAACCACAGTCTAATTTGAGCACAGCAAGCCTCCTTGGGTTAAAAGACCTGTGTATATAAAATACATAATGTAAAGGCCATAATTTTAAATGAAAACACAGAAAAAAAATTATACTAAAACTGCTGACGACTTTCACAAACGAAAAACTAACCGTGATTATGATCATTAAATTGAACACCTGATAGCTTCAAATCAATAGCTTCAAACCTAAATTCAGGCTTAGACAGATGACAAAGATGATATGATCAATGAAAGTCCTACGAGCACCTTGAAGACGCTTAAGATCACTGTCCCATCTCGACATTATAATCGTGCTTGATATATCAACACCAAGGTTGGTAGGGAACACAGCTTCGGTACAACTATTGCAAAGTTCAACCGCTTTAAAACAACTAAACCAATGAAATGTATGGCCTTCGTGCAGAGGCTTTCAAGAGCAGATGCAAAGCTCTATTTTAAATGTTCTCAAGAGTTTGTATGAACAAATTTGGTGGGAAGATGCATTTCAAACGATTGATGTATCAGTGTGCACTACCCAGTTCAGAAGAAATACGATCTCACCATTTGCTCCAACTACCGTTGGATAAGCCATATTATTATCGGATACAAGATAATGTCAAGTGTTTATGAGCTAAAATGATAAAGACTCAAGACTTTCGTTGGTAAGCCTATACATATGACTGACCTTATCAGTGGGGCTTCAGTCCTGTCAAATCTACCATCGACTGGTAAGCCTATACATATGACTGACCTTATCAGTGGGGCTTCAGTCCTGTCAAATCTACCATCGACTAGAAAAACAAATCGACAACCAACACTATCTCTTCGTCGATTTCTAAGCCCTCTTTGAAAGCTCCATATCTATACATGTACATTAGGCCGGATCATTCTTATATGGATAAAAACAATGTCAACCGGTTGGGGTTTCAAAAGTTAGAAGAACTCATTAAAATGATGTCTGCATGCTTTTTGTTAGTGCACGGAGAAAATCCGCCGAAGCAATTTTGATTCTCCTGAAGATCCTTTTTGTTAAAAAAATATGTTTTTTGCTTGTAACTTTTTATTTTTCACAGAACGCATGCCCATATCTGCTAAAATGTTAAATTTCTTACTCATGCTAACATTTTGACACAAAAAAGTTGCTAAAATTTTGTTCCATCAAAATTGAATTTTTTTAAAACCGCTGTACAGGACACATTTTTTATTAGATTTACGTGAAATTATTATTGTTAGAAAGGTATTTAGTTCATCTTTCTTTCTGTAAATCGCTTTACCCGAGAATGACCGCCCCCCCCCCTCGCTCCAGCTAGGATCACCACTCTTCGGAAGACATAAGACAAAATGGTTTTAAGAAAATATTTAACCATAACCTTGCACAAGCCATGCCATGGAAGCTTTCCTGGAAGCTACTCAAATAGCCTTTTAGATGATTATGAGAATGTCTGCTGAAATTACTTTTCGATAAGGTTGAGAAGAAGCACAATTGTATTGTTAGAATGTCTTTTGGAAGCAGTGTTTCTAAGAACGCATGTCAAATTTGTATCAAAATTGTTGCAGGGAATTCAATCCATTAAAGTTATTAAGCAATTTCATCTACAAAATTTGGTATCGTTTGGTCGTAAATAGTGATGAAGTTTTAATTTCAATTCATTGGAATTGAGAAAATCAATGCAGAAAGATAAAAGCTTAGTAACATGATATAGCCGGTACTCGAACCCTTGACTACTGGTTTTAAGCATGACTTGGAGGAACGCTTAAAATTCTTGGAGCTCAACAAAAGTTAAAACGAATCCAATAGTTTAAGCCCGGACATAACGTTATTTGCATCAGTCATGCAAATCCTACTCCAACTTTAGCAGTTCCAAAATAAAAGTTGGACCCAACAATGATGGCGACAAGATACAATGTTAAAAAATTATAATTTTTTTTAAGTGCAATTGTGTTACAAATTTGTTTTTGGCATTATTGTAAGGAATGTAAATTGGAATTTATCCATTCTTTGGAGTTTTTTAAGTTTTGAAAGTCGAGTTCAATATTATAAAGATTTTTGATTTTTCAAATTTTACAATTTTTGATGTCTTCAAATTCTCATGAAAATTCACTAGCAAAAAAAACATGTACAATAATAAGTGTTAAACAAGTTAGCTTTTCAGAAAAAAAGTCTACTGAGATGAAGAACTTATGTATAGTCACATAAGTTTTTGTGAATATTATACATGGTTTCAAAATGATGACTTTGATAATTTATACAAAAACAATATTTTTAAGTTATAAAGGCTAAAAATGTCAATATTAAACAAATTGTTTGTATAAAGCATATAAAAGGCAAGCGTCCTGCTCCGTGTTCTATATCGTAAAACATGTTTAGCCTGGACCAGAACCTGTTGTAAAATTATCCATTTGAAATTTTTGTACTAACTAAACCTTTTGCTCTATATCGTAAAACCTGTTCAGCCTGTACCAGAACCCGTTGTAAAATTATCCATTTGAAATGTTTGTACGTACTTTACTTTTTAAAACCTGTTCAGCCTGGACCAGAGCCTGTTGTAAAATTATCCATTGGAAATGTTTGTACTTACTAAACCTTTTAAAACCTGTTCAACCTGGACCAGAACCTGTTCTTTGTACTTGAAATCTTTGTACTTGAAGACTATCGTCATTTTCTTCAACTACTGTACATCAGAGAACTGCAACGGGTAGCTTTTTTGAGACTCTGAGTAGATCCGAAAAAAATGAATCCAAAAACCTACTCAACCCTAACCGCACGCAACCCTATTCATACTCACTTTCACGAAGCTGCAATGCGGCGGCTCAAGTAAATCTTCCTAGAGTAACAGAAAATACCAACAACGAAATTCCTACAAAAACACAATAGAAAAATTTCAGCTGATATTGCCTGCAGTGCGATTATGAAAAAACATACGCAAAAATCAAATCCAAACAAAATAGAGACGTTGGCAGAGAAAGAGCAGTACTCAGGATACACTCAAAGTACACTCGGGTCGAGCTTCCTTCCTATACACTAACTCAACACACTCATTGAAAACAAATCAAAGTGGTTCGGATCATGCCGCTCTCGGATATAAGTATGAACTCATAACCGAAAATATGCTAATGAGCGAATGAGTCTAAGTAGTTTACATATTTGATTGAGTATGGATAGGGCAGATAACAGCAAGAAACTCGAGTTTATCGGGTATGATTTGAGTATCCGATTTCTGTCGGTTAAAAAAAATTATACTTTGCACACCAATCACAATAATCACTTCTTTTTTCCAAATTTGCTAACACGCGATATAAAAAAATTGAAGGCTTCTGTTGGGCATAAAATCGAAAATCTTACTAAGTTAAACGTTATATATCTCCCTAAAATTATTTTTGTCATGTTGGCACAACTTAATTTCGTACTACCAACCTATATGATTTTAGAAAAGACGTTGGAAAATAAAATTAAAATTTTTTTCCGAAGTGTCCAATATAATGGACAAATCCATTGAAAGGGTAAAATAGATTTTTGAGTCCGAAACTTTGAGTCCGAATAACATCAATCGTTATTCCAAAATTGCTATCCTGTGCCCAAAAAATTCCGATGTGAACGAAGTCAACGAGCAAGTTCTAAATATTTTAGTTGGTGACACAGTGAGAGACCTGAGCACGAATTAAATTGAAGACAGTGATGATAACGATAAATAAAATTACCCTGCCGAGTTTTTGAATGAATTTTATCCTTCAGGAATGCCACTGCATAAGTTAAACCTTTCGAAATTTTAATACCAAAAGAGATATCTGTAATGCCTTTCACTCTCCGGAGGCGACAATTTCTAGTTAAACTGACATTTTCAATGACCATAAATAAATTGCAAGGTTAAATATTGCAAAAAGTAGAAGTTTTTCTAAAAGAACTGGTATTTAGGTATGGGCAGTTTTAGCGGGCTGATGATCTAAAACTAAGCGTTACAGATGGCAAGAGACAAGGTTAATTGGTTAAAAATTCTAAGAATTTTTTTACTAGAAATGTTGTTTATAAAGAAGTTTTATCAAAATAATTTAATAAACATGTTTTCAAATAAAAACCTTTGTGTATAAATCCAATAAATTTTTTGTCGCATTTTGTACTCTAAATGGTTCCTTTCCGTCGTAGGACGGGCTTTTACACTAGTAAAGCATATAAAAGGCAAGCGTCCTTCTCCGTGCTCTATATCGCACAAAGTTGTTAAACCAGTTAAAGTTGTAATTGCTATGCTTTTTAAAACATGTTCAGCCTATACCAATACCTGTTTCGCTATTACAGTGGTTTTTATATGAACAAATTATTAGCTTAAAAGTATGCACACAAAATTTATTTCAAATTTATCAGTAAGGACACATTGACGTTCCAGTGAACAAAACAACATTTGAGGTGAATGTAAAAATGTTGTCATATCGCCTGCTACTTAATTATTTTGAATACAAGCCGTCGTGTGACGGGCTTCTGTACTAGTATCTATATAAAGACTTCAAGTCAAATTTAATAGTGGGTTGCATGTGTACATTGAAATCGGCGCGTAGTTGCTTCAAATTACAGATTGGACAAGTCGTCTTTGAAAATATTATTTGTAAGACATTAAATGTTAATAAACTTAAAGAAATTTAACAATGCGAATAATAACTTTCCAGTCACTGAATTAAGCCATATATGCCTGATGTACTACATATAGGACACTACAAAACCCATGTTATGAGACTTCAAAGCCATATGTCATTTCATGGTTTGCTAAAAAAGTTTCATAGTTTTATTCAATAAGAAAATGTTCAGTAGTGATATTATTTCTCAGTCTTTTCCTTATTTTGGTCAAAAATTTAAAATTATACAAAATGTATTACAAAAAACAAAAAAACAAATTGGCCATTTCAGCCCTTGAAAGGACTTTGACCGAGCTTCTTATAATCAATTGTGTTTAGTGTGTTATTAAATTTTTGCACACAATTGACCGAGAACTGGACCTACATGTTTTATGCCGACTCCGAACGGCTCATGTTCTCAAGAAGCTTTACATGGCATTATTTACTCTCTGAGGTTTGCCATTGTCTGCAGAGAGGTGGTGACCGATCAGAAAAATTTTTTATTGAAAAAACTTTTCGCCACGGCTGGGGATCGAACCCGGGCTCCGAGCATGCTAAGCCACACACTTAACCTGCATGCCACGGTCACCACACAAAATGTATTACAAGAATGTCATTTATTTTCAAGGCTAAAGCTTAGGCATGTACGGGTTAATATAGAAAATTGCTTGAATATTTGCAAGCATAATATTTATTTTTTATATTTTCATTAAAAAACAATTATACAAGTTACTTGGGTAAATCTGTAAAGATATCGATAATTTATGACTCACATAAAATGCGTTAATTAACTAATAAGACTTTGTTGGTTTATTCAAGAACTTAGCAGGCACCAAACTGTCGAAGTACTTTTGTAAAGTTACATAAGTTTTTTGCTAGTTTTACTTAAGTATTTTACTCGGTGTACTTTTATGCATTTGGTATAATTTTTATATTCACACACCTACAGTAAAATTTTATGAGGTACATTTTTGTAAAAATTTTAACACTTTGGTATCGTTTTTATGGGTATTTTTTGGCCAGATTTCAAAATGGTGTGCCAAAATACTCTGAGTAGAAGTCGTAGAGAATAAAATGTTCTTATGTATAAAATGTTGCTTGGAAAATTTCAACATAAGACACATTCGACAAGATTTTCTGCCGGTTTTCACTATTGAAAAAACTTGCAAGTTTTTAATACTTACTGATATACTCTATTTGAAAAAATACAGTTTCTAAAAGTAAACAGTGAATAATTCTATGAAAATATGGAAAAACTAGATAAGTCAGGATTTTGATAGTTTTCAGGAAAGCAATTTGAGTTTTTGATCTAATTTGATTTTGCATGTAAATTTTAACTTAGCTATGTCTTTTTTCTTTTGTCTAAAACTCATTAACTGTGAGAGATAAAAATATCAAAATAAATATGATTAATAGAATCGCTAATTGCGCATCAGATAATTAATTCAATTTCCATATAAGTCGACTTTTGTTGTTTTTCCTTATTGCCACTGAATTCTTCATATGATCGACTTCTTAGAGTGAGTTGTCAAAAACTGACTGCTTTTTTATAGGAGTTGGCTGTAGACAAATCTTGTCTTGTGGTACTTATGGTGAAATTTAACAAGCAACATTTTCATAGAATATTTTAACACTCTACGACTCATACTAAAGGTACTTTTTCCATTACTTTTTGAAAAGCTTCTCAAAAAACCCTTGAGATTGTATATTAGAGGCCTTAAATTCTTTACAAAAATATGCCCCATCAAATTCTACTTAAGGTCAATACAATAACTATTAATCAAATGCATATTTTTAGTAGTTCTCTTAAACTTTGTTTAAATAAATCACTAATTTTAGTGTTAAATTTAAATCCATTTTAAATAATACCTTCGAATGCATAAAATTTAAAAAAAAAACGGCAATAGAAGTTTAGTTTTTTTTTCCTTCTATCAGCAAATATTGCTAGAAGTTTCAATTTTTGAAAAGCTCTGAATTTTCGTGTCGTGTTTTTGCATTCATATTAATTCCGATGAATTAACCTTCAAGTTATGACATGACTGGACGCAGTTTCTGGAAATAAATGTTGAACAAATATCACATAAAATATGCTTTTAAACGCAAAATAAAATTTCATAGAATGTTATAAGCAGGTATTCACTGAATATTTGTCATGTAGAACCGAAAATCGAAAATGTTGCCAAATATTTTCTAAGAAATTTCAGCTTGGTTCTACCATCGAAATTTTGTTGATGTCATATACAAAGTCATTTAGACCAACATACAATGAAATTTTAAGTAAATATGTATATTTTTATTATGAAAAATATCAAACTTCGAAGCTAATTTTTCCCACAATAACTTTAAAGTTTTACGAAGCGTAAAAATTACATTTTCGCATTATTAACATTATTTGTTTTTTTTTTCTTTAAGCCGAAACTTATGTTGAGTGTGTGTTATTGAACAAAAAATTATTTTTTTTATAAAAAAAAAACAATTTAAATAACTAAGTTATTTATACAATTTAAGTATTTTCAATATTCTGTCATTATTCTTTGTCTTATTCTTCTTGTGTTAACCAGCACATCGTGACATTTCTGCTTATTTTGGTTAGCCATAATGCTGCGATAGGAATTGCAAACCTGTAGCTAGATATTATTTTCAAGGTAGCCGCGCCACACGGTATAGAGTTTTGCTGTTCGTATTTGTCTAGGCCAGCCAACAAGATGAACTGGTTTTAATTATCTTCAATGTTACTTAATGCTGCTGCTGCTTTTTACCACTTATTTTCTTTGTCATTTATTCTGAGCTTATTTAGCGCATTTTTTTATGCTTTGATTAGTTTTGTTTTTTTTTTTTTGCTCAAAGCAACATTAGATATTTATTTGCTGCCATGCTTTTTTGCTAGAAATTAATCGCATCAAGCAGCGATAGTGTCAGGCCAACATTTAATTGCTTGTTTTTCTCTTTAATTTTTCTATGCTTTTTTCTACTTTTTTGCTTGCTTCGAGCAGCAAGCCTTGCAGCAGACCTTTCATGGTGGCTAAAGGTGCCTTAAATGGTTAAGGGAAATCATTTACTACCACCAATTAGCAGTTTGTACGATGTTCTGAATTTTTTAAGCTAACTGGCAACTTTTTTTTTTTTGCTTGCTTGCTTACTTTCCTTTAATGGCTGAGAAAAAGAACAACATTTCAGATGCTTATCATTTTCATCATTTTCTAGCGAAAAAAATTACAAATTCTATGGTTAAGAGGGCAGGTCTATATAAAAAAATTATTTTCATAGCTTTTGCAAAAATGTTTGCTAATAACTTAAAAATTAATTTAGGTTCAACATAAATTAGAGAGAGAGCTCTAGAAAAAAAATTAGCAATATATGCGGAAAAAAGCAATTAAGTAAAATTCTACAGATTTTTCTCTCAAGCGAGAAATTCTAGCAAACACCAAAGAGGCGGAAGCTTACTTCAGTCATATTCATACGCAATACTTTTGACGTTGCTTAGTAATTTGTACTGTAGAGCTTAACACAAAGACTAACTTCAAATGTTGAACGAACTGAGTAATTATCTCATTAAATACCGAGTAACACAAACCGCAAATCATGCAAAAATCAAATAAAAACCAGAGGAAAATTCAGAGAAATTGCTTTAGTGGTAAATATTAATCAAAATGCTACCAGCGGCTGCTGCTTATTAAGCCACTTGCAGCAGAACTAGCTAAAGTAGGCGAATTTAAAGCAATATCAAAAATTCAATTCAATGCTGGCTGAAATGAAAACGAGTCGCTGGAACAAAAAAAAAAGTGAAATTGTTAAGCTTAAAGCAGCAGCGCAGTGCAGCTAAGTAATAATTTCAAATTAAGCCCTGGCCTAAGCAAGAAGCTGCAACAAAGACAAAGTAGCTAACAAAACAGCCCACAATAAACCACATACATAAACACACACATAAACAGTGGAGCAAGTTATGCATAGATTTACACAAACACAAATTTTTGCAATATTTTTAGAAAAATTACGACAACTTATGCGATGAGCTTATTAAGTGGAAACAGGCGCGCATTTAGCTTAAGACAGGAATAAGGCGCAAACTTTTTGGGGCGCCAGACAAACTTAAGCCAATGAATGCTGATAAAAGAGCACATAAAATAAAGTTGTATCATCTCAAGCTTAAACTAACAATGAGTTACATTTGATATGATTTTTAAGTAAACACTTAATTTTACAATTTATAAAAATAAAGTGAAGGAAATCTTTTAAATATACACTCAAAAAAAAAAAATTTCTCAGAATATGATAAAAAAGACATTATATTTAGAGAAAAATTAAGTCTTTTCTCTAAATGTGATACTGAAAATTCTCTAAAAATGATAAAAAGCTTCCATTCAAAAAAATAAAAAAATATTTGATAAAAGATTTCTTGTCATTGAAGAAAATACATCGCATAGTGAATTTTAAATCAAAATAAAGGAAAATATTTTCATTTATAATAAATTTTTCTCTATAAATGAGAATTTTTATGCACGAGAAAAATACTTATCATTATAAGAAACTTTGAAATATTTTCATTTCCCATAAGTGAAGAAATATGTCTTTGAAAATGTGGAAATATATTCTAATTGAAGAAAATTTTATTTAAACAAGAAAAAATTGCTATTATCGAAAATAGAGAATATTTTTATCGGAGAAAGATAAGTATGTTTTTGAGTGTACGAGAAAAATCATACTTATGGATAATCGCAAAAGTTTTTATGGGAGCAAATTAAAGCAATTTTTTTTCTTTAACCCTATCACCGCCGCGCAATGCGGCTGAGAATTTCGGGGTTAAAATTCTCAGGGTTTGCTACTAGACTTCCCAGAAAGAAAACTCCATCATCACATTTTACCGCCACCGACTCCCAACCCTCCAGTACACGAGTGCCATATAATCGCGACTAAAATGTGTGTGCGGGTGAGAAGAAATAAGATAATATATTTCAAACTTGTTGCATTTTGAAGTTGCGAGTTGCCAAAAATTGCGATATTTAACAAATTTTTTGTTTAAAGCATACATAGGCTTGTGTAACCACTTGTATTAATAGACTCCCCTCGACTTGTACAAGTACAAGTATCTTTTTTTAAACACAAAACGATATATTATTAATAAAATAAAGTTAAGTAAAGCAGACAACTACACAGCAAAAAAAGTGCTTCCAAAAGAAGGTTAAGATGGGACATAACATTCGCGGCAGAGGAAACAGACCTTTTTTAAAAATTCATAACTCCAACATTTTCCAAAATTTTTATTTTTATAGAGAATTGAACAAATTACAAGAAAAAAAATTCAAAAAATATATTTTTCACTCCAACATGGTCTTATAGAGCTCCAAACTGGCGGCAGAGAAAAAAACGGGGCCTCGTGGTTGCAGATCTGGGAGTCGCAAAAATTGTCCAATCTGGAAAAAAAATACTTTTTATACCCTAAACCTGAAAGGTGAGGGTATATTTACTTTGTGCAAACGTTTGTAACGCATAGAACGAAGCGAGTCCGGTATAGAAAAGTTTATATATTCTTGATCAGCGTCACCACGTGAGTCGAGCTATCTATGTTCGTCCGTCCGTCCGTCCGTCCGTCTGTGTGTTGTCCGTAAACACAGGATAAGAAGAAGGAGTCGAGATAAATGGATGAAACTTGGTACACATGGTCACATGTACCCAAGGATCTGTACTATTGAATATTTTTGGAATCCGCTCACCGACACGCCTACCTCCCATACAACGCAAAAATTTAAAACTGCATAACTCAGCTCATAACTAATCTACAACAATAAAATTTGACATGTATGTGTTTTATACAAACACAAATATGTCTTAGAAAAATGGAAGTCATCCGCTCACGGACACGTCCACCTCCCATACAACCCAAAAATTGAAAACGCAATAAATAAGCCTCTGTTTAATCTACAAAGCTAAAATTTGGCACATATGTTTTTTATAACAAGACAAAGATGGTTTTAAAAAATGGACGTCATCCGCCGACGAACACGCCTACCTCCCATACAACCCAAAAAGTTTAAAACTCAATAAATAAGGTTATGTTAGTCATAGAGAAATTATATTTGGTATGTATGCATTTTATACCAAAACTAAGGTGTGTTCCAAAATTGGGAGTAATCCGTCCATGAACACGCCCACCTCCCATAGCGAAAGCACAATAAAGGCATTAACTGTCAGCTACAGGAATAAAACTTGGTATGAGTAAATTTTTCATCAACATTTAAATGCATATAAAGTATAGGCTTCATCCGCCCAAGACGATCATTTACAAAAAAATTTTTTGTTTTTGAAAAGTAGGTTTAGGGTATTTCATAGTCGGCCTAGACCGACTTTAGACTTTCTTTACTTGTTTCTTAACAAATTTGGTTATCGTATGACAGGAGCTTTTTTAAATTTTTTTTCAATTTTTGTTGATGTTCCATATTTGAAAGTGTGTTTTTTTGAAAAAATATTGTCTTTAAAAATTCATAAAAAATCTAAAAAAAATTTAATAAAAAGCTAGTGTCATACGGTAGCGAATCAAGTTTAAAAAAAATAAAAAAAAAACAAAGAATTTCGTCAAAAAATGAATCCGCTAGTGCCGCAACCAGTATGAAAAACATGGTTTCGAGATAAACGCGTTCAAAGTTTGTGAACAAAGAAACATGCAAAGAAAAATAAAAATGCGCTCTCACTAATCCGGCTGTAACTTTTGAACCCGTCAGAATTTTTCCATGAAATTGTTTTTTGATTTCAAAAACCGGCCAATGTCATGTCCCCCCTTAATACATTGTCTCTTTGTATAAATCAAATATTCTTGGCAATTTTGAAAAAATAGCGGTACTTTTAACCAACCATGTGTATGAGAATAAAGTTGAAGAGAATTTGTTGTTTTAAACTTTATATTCTAAACGGAAAAAAATGCAACAAAAAATATAACTTTATTTGATTTGCAAAACAGTAATTTTGTTATATTAAAATCTTTTTTTTGGATTTGTTGTGAAGTTGAATTTGGAGTTGAAACATTGCGTTTTCCAGGTTTATTCCTTTCTCGTGTGAACTAGTCTTATAAAAGCTTAGTACGACAAGTGCATTAAAAGATTTTATTTTTTAATCAGTCGATAAAACAACTTTATAGCAGTTCATATCCATTTTTATACTATATAAGATTTTAAACTATTTGAACTTCTTTATTTCAGTAACTTTTTTTTATTATGTTAGAAAAAAAATATGTCCGCTTCATGATGACTCTACCGGAGCCGGCGTCGGAACCGGTATTTTAAAACCTTTTCAAGGCATCTGAAATACAGTTACACTTTATTTAGCTTTATTTAAAACACATCCAGACTTCAATCCGTCAACTATTGTGGCACAAGTTATACCTACGTCTCTACCAAAAGCCTGGAGACGCCACTGTATGAGCTTATTCTGTGTGTGTGTGATTGTTTGTCTGTGTGTGTGAATGTAATTGCATCTTAGCCAACTTAGCGCATTCCATATAATAAATAATGCTAAATTGTTGTTGTTGCTGCTTCTTAGATTGTTGCTCGTTTCTATAAAAACTGTTGTTGCCGCTTTTCTTACACCATTGTTGCAGGCGCTGTTCACAATTGCTTCATATTTTTTTTTTGTATTTTGTTTTCTTCATCTACTATTTTTATTTAACAAACAAGCTCATCTCTTTGCTACAGCCATACCATTCCATTTCATTTTTCTTTGATTTTAAAACTGTTCCCGCCTTATAACTAAGTGATTCGGTTACCCTGCACGGACGACGCATACCCATGCCAACAACATCATGAAAGCGAATGTTTTTGCTGGTAGTGTTGCTGCCTCTAAAACCACTCACTGATACTTCACAGCCTGACTGCCTACTCAAGTCGTCTTCAAATACGTATCTTTGCACTGCATCTGCATATATGCAGAATACTTTATCTTCATCTTTAAGATTGTCTTCTATTTTTTTGTGTTTTTTTTATTGTTTTTGGTTTCCCTATGAAATTTTATTTTTGCCGCCAGCAGCAACATCTGATTTAATTTTTTTTTTTTTTTTGCTTTTTATGTATTGCATTTTAAGTTTTGTGAAAATTCGCTTTTGCTTGATTTTGATGGATATTTTCAATTAAGTTTCCGCTCTTCAGTCTCAAGCATGTTTTATGGTTTCGGTTTAGTTTGGATTTTTTTTTTGCAACTTTGTCTAACTTGCTTGCTGTTGTGTTAGGATAATAATTTTTAGCTCTGAGCACTTACTTTTTTAGTTTTCATCAGAGATTCAGTTACGCTTTTTAGCTACACTAAGCTTACCTGAAAAGAAAGTAAAAAAAAGTTATTATTAGTTTGTTATGAAATTATTTTAGTTAATGTGCATGGCAGCAATAAAAGACAATTAAAAGTGAACACATAAAGAGCTAAAATTGGCTTAAAACCATGCACAGAGGCAAGAAGAGTTGAACATCTACATGAATGAGTACCTCTGGACCTCAATACCTTATCTGAAGGTATCAGTTCATTCAGTCTCATTCAGACATTTCTGTATTCAGACAAAAAAAAACTCTTCTATGATTTTTGACTCTTAGCTTAAAGCATATTTTGAGGAACAATGGTTTTTTGGAGTTACATCAGGAAAAGGTTGCCTTAGCAAGATTGAAGGTTTTTGGACTAGAACAACAAGTTTTCTCTATAAAGTCCTTTTAAACGAATGAATAAGGCTTAAATGGCAAAATTATGAGAATAGAATTCAAAATTGGCTTGAATTAACCGATGTCATCACATTTTATGAAAGGCTGCTCGCCTAAGATATTTCATAACATCCTTAGCCATGATAGCCCGCATTAGAGTGAGTGCATCGTTCAATAACTTTGAATAGAGAGACCTCAAGTTCAATCCTTAACTAAGGCAGAATTTTTTTAT
Organism: Tetanocera ferruginea; assembly: GCA_958299015.1. Lineage (NCBI taxonomy): Eukaryota > Metazoa > Arthropoda > Insecta > Diptera > Sciomyzidae > Tetanocera > Tetanocera ferruginea. Next base: position 33,579,749 of record OY282640.1, on the reverse strand, counting down.
ATAGAAAATAAATATATGAACGGCTCTTCATGCCTAAGCAAATTCCTTCTAAATATTCCCAAAAAACCTTTAAAAAATCTCGTATTTTCTATGCGTTTAGCTAGATGAAGTCCTTTCTGATATAATTTTACTAGCATGGAAACCCGTCATATGACGGGTCGCATTCAAAATAATTAAGTAGCAGACGATATGACATTTATTTATCATGTTATTTTGTTCCAGTCGTCGTCAATGTGTCCTTACTTATGACACCTTACCTTACTAATAATTATTTCATATAAAAAGCACTGTAATAGCGAAACAGGTTCTGGTCCAGGCTAACATGTTCAGCCTGTACATAGCAATAAAAACTATAACAGTTTGAGCTATATAGAGCACGGAGCAGGACGCTTGTATTTTATTTATTAAGAAGAGTTTTATTAATTTTGAGCATTAGTTAGTTAATTTGAAGTTATTTTAATCAAATGTTACTGTTTTGGGTTACATTGCCCCCAACCCACCTTCAAACGGACACCTCTTCTTAATCAAAACAAATTTTAGCATCGAAAATATTCTTCAAAGTGGTTACAAAAAATCTCAAGGCATTCAGACAACCCACTCCTACGGACCCACATCTGCTTAGCACTGTAGGAAGGATTCCCTTCTCGGCATAACCAGCGATTTCGCTCCATGAATTGTCATATCTTTCCCCAAGGTCAGATTGTATTGCAAACCATGCATTAAAACTCGCCATCCTGTTACTGTTACTGTTACTGTTACTGTAACTGTTACTGTTACTGTTACTGTTACTGTTACTGTTACTGTTACTGTTACTGTTACTGTTACTGTTACTGTTACTGTTACTGTTACTGTTACTGTTACTGTTACTGTTACTGTTACTGTTACTGTTACTGTTACTGTTAATGTTACTGTTACTGTTACTGTTACTGTTAATGTTACTGTTACTGTTACTGTTACTGTTACTGTTACTGTTACTGTTACTGTTACTGTTACTGTTACTGTTACTGTTACTGTTACTGTTACTGTTACTGTTACTGTTACTGTTACTGTTACTGTTACTGTTACTGTTACTGTTACTGTTACTGTTACTGTTACTGTTACTGTTACTGTTACTGTTACTGTTACTGTTACTGTTACTGTTACTGTTACTGTTACTGTTACTGTTACTGTTACTGTTACTGTTACTGTTACTGTTACTGTTACTGTTACTGTTACTGTTACTGTTACTGTTACTGTTACTGTTACTGTTACTGTTACTGTTACTGTTACTGTTACTGTTACTGTTACTGTTACTGTTACTGTTACTGTTACTGTTACTGTTACTGTTACTGTTACTGTTACTGTTACTGTTACTGTTACTGTTACTGTTACTGTTACTGTTACTGTTACTGTTACTGTTACTGTTACTGTTACTGTTACTGTTACTGTTACTGTTACTGTTACTGTTACTGTTACTGTTACTGTTACTGTTACTGTTACTGTTACTGTTACTGTTACTGTTACTGTTACTGTTACTGTTACTGTTACTGTTACTGTTACTGTTACTGTTACTGTTACTGTTACTGTTACTGTTACTGTTACTGTTACTGTTACTGTTACTGTTACTGTTACTGTTACTGTTACTGTTACTGTTACTGTTACTGTTACTGTTACTGTTACTGTTACTGTTACTGTTACTGTTACTGTTACTGTTACTGTTACTGTTACTGTTACTGTTACTGTTACTGTTACTGTTACTGTTACTGTTACTGTTACTGTTACTGTTACTGTTACTGTTACTGTTACTGTTACTGTTACTGTTACTGTTACTGTTACTGTTACTGTTACTGTTACTGTTACTGTTACTGTTACTGTTACTGTTACTGTTACTGTTACTGTTACTGTTACTGTTACTGTTACTGTTACTGTTACTGTTACTGTTACTGTTACTGTTACTGTTACTGTTACTGTTACTGTTACTGTTACTGTTACTGTTACTGTTACTGTTACTGTTACTGTTACTGTTACTGTTACTGTTACTGTTACTGTTACTGTTACTGTTACTGTTACTGTTACTGTTACTGTTACTGTTACTGTTACTGTTACTGTTACTGTTACTGTTACTGTTACTGTTACTGTTACTGTTACTGTTACTGTTACTGTTACTGTTACTGTTACTGTTACTGTTACTGTTACTGTTACTGTTACTGTTACTGTTACTGTTACTGTTACTGTTACTGTTACTGTTACTGTTACTGTTACTGTTACTGTTACTGTTACTGTTACTGTTACTGTTACTGTTACTGTTACTGTTACTGTTACTGTTACTGTTACTGTTACTGTTACTGTTACTGTTACTGTTACTGTTACTGTTACTGTTACTGTTACTGTTACTGTTACTGTTACTGTTACTGTTACTGTTACTGTTACTGTTACTGTTACTGTTACTGTTACTGTTACTGTTACTGTTACTGTTACTGTTACTGTTACTGTTACTGTTACTGTTACTGTTACTGTTACTGTTACTGTTACTGTTACTGTTACTGTTACTGTTACTGTTACTGTTACTGTTACTGTTACTGTTACTGTTACTGTTACTGTTACTGTTACTGTTACTGTTACTGTTACTGTTACTGTTACTGTTACTGTTACTGTTACTGTTACTGTTACTGTTACTGTTACTGTTACTGTTACTGTTACTGTTACTGTTACTGTTACTGTTACTGTTACTGTTACTGTTACTGTTACTGTTACTGTTACTGTTACTGTTACTGTTACTGTTACTGTTACTGTTACTGTTACTGTTACTGTTACTGTTACTGTTACTGTTACTGTTACTGTTACTGTTACTGTTACTGTTACTGTTACTGTTACTGTTACTGTTACTGTTACTGTTACTGTTACTGTTACTGTTACTGTTACTGTTACTGTTACTGTTACTGTTACTGTTACTGTTACTGTTACTGTTACTGTTACTGTTACTGTTACTGTTACTGTTACTGTTACTGTTACTGTTACTGTTACTGTTACTGTTACTGTTACTGTTACTGTTACTGTTACTGTTACTGTTACTGTTACTGTTACTGTTACTGTTACTGTTACTGTTACTGTTACTGTTACTGTTACTGTTACTGTTACTGTTACTGTTACTGTTACTGTTACTGTTACTGTTACTGTTACTGTTACTGTTACTGTTACTGTTACTGTTACTGTTACTGTTACTGTTACTGTTACTGTTACTGTTACTGTTACTGTTACTGTTACTGTTACTGTTACTGTTACTGTTACTGTTACTGTTACTGTTACTGTTACTGTTACTGTTACTGTTACTGTTACTGTTACTGTTACTGTTACTGTTACTGTTACTGTTACTGTTACTGTTACTGTTACTGTTACTGTTACTGTTACTGTTACTGTTACTGTTACTGTTACTGTTACTGTTACTGTTACTGTTACTGTTACTGTTACTGTTACTGTTACTGTTACTGTTACTGTTACTGTTACTGTTACTGTTACTGTTACTGTTACTGTTACTGTTACTGTTACTGTTACTGTTACTGTTACTGTTACTGTTACTGTTACTGTTACTGTTACTGTTACTGTTACTGTTACTGTTACTGTTACTGTAACTGTTACTATTTTTAAAACTGTTCTATTGTATAACTCTTACTTTTAAATGTTATTTAAATAGAACTTCTCTTTGTCAGCCATTTTATTCCCATCATTAACACTGTGGCAGCTTTATGCTAAAAAAAGCCTAACACGAGCTCAAAACACAAACAATCAAGCAACTTTTAACACTAACAAGAAAACAGAAAACATTCACACTTATGTTAAATAGGAATCAAAAAAATAACAACCATTAAAGCAGCCAAAACCAAGAAATGTCTGTCTCACACGCAAGCTAAAGGCGGCTCATTAGGAATTTAATTCGCAGTCACAACAACAGCAACAACAAAAAGAAACAAAAACAACATCAAGCCAAAATTGCTTTTTAATAAAAAGTACAAGTTTATTACGTAGTGTAACTGCGATAACAACAACAACAACATCATCAAATAAGCGTCATATTCAAGCTGGCGTTGTTGTCTCTGCGCCATACGCACCACTGAGAACACTAAAAAGCCAACTAGCCAAGCCAACAGGCACGCATGCGCAGAACGAGTGTCATTGACTTTTTAAGTGGGTTTGCGTTGTTTGACAGCTAGTGCTCCGCAGAGTCATCAAGTTTAGCGCTATTTTTTATACAATTTTTTTTTCGTTATATTCTGTTCTTTTTTTTTTGTTTATTGTTTTTTTTGTTACTTGTGGTGTTTCTTTATTACCTTTGCGTATATCTTAGCTACGATCTAGATGAGATTTTTTATATTCTCGTTTGTGTCACATGATGTTTGTTGTTAATGTGCAAATTAAAAGAAAATTTACGAAAATTATGTAAGAAAAAACGTTGAAGTGGGAAAGAAAAAAAAAGCAAAACAAAACGTTAAGGTTCTACAGCAAGCATGATATTTAATATGTGCGAGTTTCCGGAACTATCAGGCTGAACGCACAAGCGTTAATGAGAGTTTTTTGTTGTTGTTTTTGTTGTTTTTGTTCTTGTTCAGTGTCGACTAACGATCTAAGCTGTGATAAATTTAAGAGTTACATCAAGGCTTGCTAGTTTGAAGTGTTAAAAATGTGCAGGATATGCAGCTCAATGATGCATAGATTACTTAGAACAGCTACAGTCAGAGAAGCAATTAAATTGGCAATTTATTTTGCTGTATGGCAGAAAGAGAAAGAGATAGAAAAAGGGGGAGAAATTAGTCTCTTAACATTAAGTGTGAATTGTAATCATTTAATGCACATTAAATAGCAAATTTTGGTTACAAATTTGGAACGTGCCATCCCATGTTTTCAATGTATTGATGTTCTTGGAATTGACAGAGCCGAGTTAAGTTTGGTGCTTTTCTTTTGATGTTAAAGTTGATGTTTAACTCTGGCGCAACAGTGAGTTTAATAATAAATGTAAAATTGAATAAAAACTATTAAGTTTTTTCCAAAATATTATATAATATATGTCATTTCTTAAGTTTTTCCAAAATATCATATAATATCTGGCAAAAAATTGTTTCAAACTGTGTCGAGTTGGACGTTATAAAATTATCTTCAATAAGTTGCTGTCAAAATTTAAGTTCGTTTCTTAAGTCTTTTGTTGTTCTTAGCAGTCATTGCAGGACATTTACATCTAAGCAGTTAAATATATAGTTTCTTTTGCAGTAATTCTGCATTAAAAGGCAAATTTTGTACAAATATTGTTGAATGTAATTGATTTGTGTAGGTTGCTAATACATTCTTAATTACAACTATATAATGCTGCATAAACAAATCAAGTAACTAATGGCATTAATTGATTAGTTAAGAAATTTTTCAAATTGCAAATAACGGTTAGTTTTATATGCTTACTAAGCAAATCCGTTTCCGTTCTGCAATTATTTATTTAAGTAGGCCATTAATTTTCCATTGAATTGATTTATATATTTCATCAATTTAATCAAGCAGTTCTTAAAATTATATAGCTGACAACTGGCAATAAACAATATTTAATGAAGATTCGTTAAAAAACCTAAATGAGCTACAAAACGCTTAAATCATTCTCATCATAATCATCGTGTTCATATATAACCAATACAACAAACTACATTAAAAAAGAAAAGTTATAAAAAAACCAAATTAAATTGCATTTAAGTGCAAATTTATTTCTATTCTTGCATTTGAGTGGCAGAGCAACAACGTAACAAGCTGTAGTAAAATATCATTAAAACAACAAAATTAGCCAAAAGCAACGCTCTTTTAAAGTTGTTAAATAAGGCTTGAAGCGTTTAATTGCCTCAGCTGCCAAATGAATAGTGAACAAATTAAGACTATAAAACAAAGAAAACGGCACTTTAGAGAGCTATCAAAATGCAACAGATTGCATCAAAGTGCTGTTTAAAACAAATTTTATAAAGAAAAAAAAATAAAGGGAAAATAGAGACAAAGAAAAGTTCTAAATTTTTAAGTTTAAAATTATGTCAATCTTAGACAGCAAGCAAATTGAAACCCTTTCATTGCTGAACCAAATTTTACCCAGCATATATTTAAAGAACTTAAAATAATATTTTATCAGCTTTTTTCTAACGCTCGTTAGTAAATTTCATGCAGTGTTTAGGCTGATTTCAAACAATGACTGTGAAATCAACAAAGCTGAACGAGTGAGTTTACTGCCAACAAGCTTTTATAGTCTCTAAAAAACAGTTCATTGTCTGCTATACAGGGTCATATGGGGTGACTATTGCGTAGCTAAGTGTTTAAAAATGCAATTTATTTTTAACGGCTAACCTTATAATAAGTGTGCATTTGTTTATGTTGAATATGAAAAAATTTAATCATATCTTTGAAAGCTTTTAAAATATGTGAGAAAAATTTTTACTTTTTCTCATTGCATATTCATTTCTATTAACATTTAAACAATTATTATATTTTTGCTTATAATAATTTGCATTTTTTCACACAAGCAAAGCCATACAGCGCGTTCGTTGCTTAAGTCTTTTGTTTTATTTATTTCAAAAGTTTGCTTAGTACTTGATAAACTCAATTTGCTTAAACTTTTAACACTAAAGCTTTCAAAGCAACTAGTTAACACTGTATGCAACAATAAAAACAACAATAACAACAACAACAACAGCAACAGCAACTACAGCCACATCTACACATTAGAACATAATTCAATAAAAATGCTGCTAATAAAATTCTTAACTGCTTGTTTACTTAAAATTAAAGCAAATAAAAATGAAAAAAAGCAGCCAGCAAGTCATGTAAAATTTTCTTGCTTATTTGAACTCTTGAGAATTCATCGATTTGCATTTGGCCAGCGGGTTTCATCGTACACATCGATCTCAAACCAAGCTGTCCGTTCAACGCGTGAGCTCTATGCCATGAGCTCTATAGTTCGCACTCGTAAGTTGAAACCTACCGCAATTGTAATTTATTGCGCAATGTCTGTCACGCTAGCATAAAATGCGTACAAAGCGTTAAATATGCAGAGCGGTACAAAAAACAAAAAAAAAAAAAAAAATAATAGACGTGTCGGATGTTGGTGCTGGCTGCAAGCATGAAAAACTGCAAAATAAAGCTAACTGTCGTTTAAGTAGAGCCACCAAAATGTGCGCACGAGGAAGCAAATTTTAATGCAAGCAGCGGTTCTTAAATGTTAATAAAACACACAAGTTTCTTTTGCAAAAACCTCATTACCATCTTATGTAATGTAGATTAAGTAATTAATTTGCACAGCAAGAAATAAATTCTCCGATTTCACCAGTTTTTGGTTTTAATTTCATAATTAATCAATTTCATAATTAAATTATTTTAACAAAACTCTTAATTATCTGCAAAAATCTCAGATATTTTATCAGATAGACTGTCTCGGATAGAAAGGACATTGTGTTATGTGTGTTATGAAATGTTTGAACACAATGGACAGAGAAATGAATGTTTTAGGCAAACTATGAACAGCTAAGTTCATGTTTTTTAAAAGCTTGACATGGCATTGTTTACTCTCAGAGGTTTGCCTCTGTTTGCAGAGAGTTGACGCTTGATCAGAAAAATTTTTTTCTATTGAATAAAACTTTTTGTGTCAGATGGTCAGATCAAGATTTGAACCCGACAAGATTTGCCGAGTTTCGTTGGCTCGCTCTGCACATACTTAGCATGCATGGCCACGGCCGCCACATGTTCTTATGTATTTTTTTAAAATACGTCGTTAAACTTTGAATGTTTGTTTAAAATATGTTTAAAATGTATTCAATAAATTTTAGAAATCACCTTGACGCATTTAACACACATGACAACTGACTTTTTTTAGGTAAATTCGATAAAGTAAGGATAAGTAAAAATATAGATAATACCCTTAACATACGGATAAATTCATTGCAACTACTTATATTTAGTTTAATTTATGCATTTTTGAAAATCGATAATTTTATTTTATTAAAATATATATTTGAAATTATCGATAAATTTATTTGAAATTATCGATAAATTTATTTGAAGTTATCGATAAATTTATTTGAAGTTATCAAAACATTTCTTTGAAACTATCGATAAAGTTTGTAATTTTGTGTACAAACTTTCAATTAAGTAATTAATGTTCTAGTTCATGTTTGAAATTATCGATAAATTTATTTGAAATTAATTTTCAATTAAGTAATTAATTAATTTTCTAGTTCAAGTTTGAAATTATCGATAAAATTTATTTGAAATTATCGTTTAATTTTGCATACAAACTCTCAATTAAGTAATTAATATGTTTTATAAATTAATAAAATTATCTATACGATTCTATCGAAATTATATAATTAGATTTGAGATAAATAAATGTACGTTATCGATCAATAACTTATCAAGAAAAACAATTCAAATTATTAGTTAAAGTATCAAAAGAATCAGTAAACCTCCAAAAAAATCGATAAATTTATTAAAACTATCAATAAAGTAATCAAAATCATAAAAAAATCCATCAAAACTATTCATGTTTAAAACAAAACATTAATAGATTTATTAAAATCATCCATAATTATCTTTCATTCATAGAAAAACTTTTAAATTAACAATGATTTTTCGATAAAATTGTAAAAATCTTCTATAGAAAATTAAATTAAATCATTAAATTTTTAAATTTTTAAAATTATCAAATGATAAATTCATTAAAACAATCAATTACTTCATTAAATTATCGATAAATTAATTTAAATTATCGATAACTTCACAAAAACAATCAATGAATTCATAAAAATATCGATAAATTAATTAAATCCATCGATTTATTCATTAATAATATTCATATTTTATTTTAATCGTAGATAAGCTTTTAAACGGTCGAAGTATATGATTTAAGTTATCGATGAATTTATTTATAATTTTGTAAAGATTATTAACATTTTTTTGGATTAATTTTGTAACAGAAAAAGTTATTTATTTATTTATAGTTATTATTTATCATCGATAATTATATTTCATTCAGAGAAAAACTTTTAACATGACAATGATATGATTTATGGATTAAATTGTTGAAAATTTCTATAATATAATAAAATAAAATCAATAAAATTTTAAAATTATCAAACGATAACTTCACTAAAGCAATCAATGAATTCATAAAAATATATATAAATTAATTTAAGCCATGGATCTATTCATTAAAAATATTCATATTTTATTTTGACATGCATTCACGTGGTGACCGTGGCATGCAGGTTAAGTGCGTGGCTTAGCATGCTTGGAGCCCGGGTTCGATCCCCAGCCGCGGCGAAAAGTTTTTTTCAATAAAAAATTTTTCTGATCGGTCACCACCTCTCTGCAGACAATGGCAAACCTCAGAGAGTAAATAATGCCATGTAAAGCTTCTTGAGAACATGAGCCGTTCGGAGTCGGAATAAAACATGTAGGTCCAGTTCTCGGTCAATTGTGTGCAAACATTTAATAACACACACAACACAATTGATCATAAGAAGCTCGGTCAAAGTCCTTTCAAGGGCTGAAATGGCCAGTTTGTTTTTTTTTTTTTTTTTATTTTATTTTGATCGTAAATAAGCTTTTAAACAGTCGAAATATATGTTTAAAGTTATCGATGAATTATTATTGAAAAGTTTATTAAGTTTTCTACAGATTAATTATAAAGTAGATTAAATTTTAACAAAATATTATTTAACAGATTTCTTTATTATTTATCATCGATAATTACATTTCATTTATAGAAAAAAATTAAAATAAACAATGATTAATCGATACAATTATTAAAATCCGCTATAGCATAATTAAATTTTAAAATTTTAAAAAATTATAAAACTATAAATTCAGTCGAAGAATCGCTAAACTCGTTATACCGAGTGAAGATAACTTCACCAAAACAATCAAAGAATTCATTAAAACTATCGATAAGTTAATTTAAACCATCGATGTATTCATTAAAAATATTCGTATTTTATTTTAATTGTAGGTAAGCTCGAAATATATGTTTTAAGTTATCGATGAATTAATTAATAATTTTGTTAAGATTATGAAATTGTCGATAGAATAGTTATAGAATGGAATAAATTTATTATTTATTTATATTTATTATTTAAAAATTTAAAATCAATTACTTACTTTAAAAAATCAATAAAATATTTAAATTTTTCAAACGTTCAATTGCTTAAAACAATTACTTAACTCGTTAAGCAATGAATTCACAAAACTATCGATTAATAAGTTTAAGCTATCGATATATTCAATAAAACTATCCATATTTTATTTCATTCGTTGATAAGCTTGAAGCAATGAATTCATTTAAATATAGATAAATTAATTTAAACTATCCATAACTTCACAAAAACAATCCATTAATTCTTAAAACCATCGATAAACTAATATAAGTCATCGATATATTCATTACAAATATTCATATTTTATTTTAATCGTCGTTAAGCTTTTTAGCAGTCGAAATATATGTTTTCAGTTATCGATGAATTTATTTATAATATTGAAAAGATTATAAATTGTCTATAGATTACTTATATAATAGCTTAAATTTAAAAAAAATAATATTTTACAGACTTTTTTAATATTTATCATCGATATTATATTGCATTTATAGAAAAAAATTAAAAATTAACAATGATTTATCGATACAATTTTTCAAATCTTCTATAGAATAATTAAATAAAATCATTAAGTTTTAAAATTTTTAATTCATTCAAACAATCAGTAAACTCGTTGTGCCATCAATAACTTCACCAAAACAATCAATGAATTCATAAAACTATCGATGAATTAAGTCAAGCCATCGATATATTTATTGCAAATATTAATATTTTATTTTAATCGTAGATAAATAGCTTTTAAACAGTCGTAATATATGTTTTAAGTTATCGATAAGTTTATTTATAGTATTGAAAAGATTATTAAATTTTCTATAGATTAATTATACAATAAATTACATTTTTAAAAAAAAACTTTATTTATTATTTATCATGGATAACTATATTACATTCATAGAAAATCTATGATTTTCAAAAATTAACAATGATTTATCGAATCATTGATTCAAAACAATCAATGAATTCATAAAACTATCGATAAATTAATTCAAGCTAGCGATTTTTTCATTAAAAATATTCATATTTTATTTTAATCGTAGATAATCTTATTTACAGATAAGCTATAGCAGTCAAAATTTATATATTATTTTAAGCTATCGACGAATTTATTTATAATATTGAAAACAATGTTAAATTTTCTAAAGATTAATTATAAAACAGATACGATTTTATAAAAAATTATAAGATATGATTGAAAATAAATCAATTATTATGATCCTTAAATCTATTTATTATTAAAAAACATCATTAAAACAACCGATAAATTCTTGAAAACATCGATAAATTCGCTTCAATTCTTATATTTAATCACATTTAATGTGGCTGCCTGATGAATTTATTTTAAAATATTGATAATTGTTTTTAATTTATAGTTAAATTTTAAAACTATCGATAAATTTATTGCACATTAGCAATTTATTTTTCAATTTTATCGATAAATTTATATTTATAAACAGACCAAATGATAGAGACAATTAAAATTGTTTTTATTTTTATTTAAAATAATCGATAAAGACTGCAAACTGTCAGTCGATTAATACAGTGACATTAAATTCATTTTAAGCTGACAAAAAAATTGCAACCAACGATTGCATTTTTAAGTATCGATAAAGTTTTTAATTTCATTAATTAGCTTAGTTTAAAAATCGCTACTTTTATTTATTTAGAGATGAATTTTTAACTTTCTGTATAATTAAAAAATTATCGATTTGCTTATTTATAATATCCAAACAATTATTCAAATTTGGTAAAAAACCAAACAATTATTTAAAATTTTAAATAATCGATAAAACTTTAAAATTGTCAGTTAATTAAAGATATGACTGAATTCATTAATTGAATTAAATTATCGATAAATAGATTGATATTAAATAAATTTTAAGTTTAAGTTTTAAGTTCAAATTTTAATTTCGCATTATTTATTTAATACGATATAAATTAGAACCAACCATTAAGTTAAAATTATCGATAATTTTTTTTTTTTGTATAATATATTATTTTAATAATAAAATATTGTTTATTTTAGTTTATTCATAGATGACCTTTTCGTTGAATTTATTTTAAATAATGAATCAATATTTTATAATTTTCTTAACATATTTAAAATTTATTAAATATTAATGATATACTGTTACAGAAAACGTTAAATTATTTTTAATATAAAAAAATCGATAAAAACTAGACATTTTCAGTTAATTAACGTTTCGATAAATCAGTTAATCAATTAAAGTATCAAGAAATACATTTGCATAAAATTCATTTAAAACTATTAATAAAGAGTGGAGATAATAATTTATATTAAAATTATCGATAACCTTTTTTCGGTAAAATTAATATTTTTCATTTATTTTAACTTGTCCATAATTTTGGCTTATTCATAGATAAATTTTCGACTTTCGATTTCTTTTTTTTATTTATTACTTTTTTTTAATATAAAACCGATAAAATGATTTAAATTAAAACTAATATAATATCCATAAAAAATATAAAATTTTTAACCAAAATCTGCACATTATCAGTTAATTACAGAAACATAGACACATTGACGTTATATTTGAAGTCATTGAAGTCAAAACTAAAAAATTAAAATTATTAATAGTCTTACTTAAATTAACGTTAAAAAACATTGAGTTTTTGAACAAATAAATTTGTATCAATAAATACTAATTTTATAATCGATAATTATCGATTAAGATAATACAATTCTCGTTTGAAAAGTAAACTGTTCATTAGGGGAAGGATTGTGCACGAATTTTTTATTTTGATACCCAGGAACACTTAATGTTGTTAGGCTTGACAAAAAAATGCTTTTGAAAAAAAAAATTGGGGTGGAGTAGGGTTAAAGTTGGTGAAAATTGGAAAATTTACACAAAAACCATCAAAACTACCCAATTTTTGCCCCTAGAGTGGTTGTAGAGTGGTTGTGGAGTAGATCCGGCACAACTTTACGCCACACTATGCCAAATTTTTATTTGTTCAAAAGTATTTCTTTGTTAAACCTTACAAAATTTAGAGTTCCTGGGTATCAATAAATTTAATTGAATTTTAAAACATTTTTTTATCTATTCCAAGCACCCAATAATGGCAACTTAATAAAAGTTTGTTTCTTAAGTCTTTTATTTGTTGCTCATGCGACTTGCATTATCAAATAAATTGGGAACTGCTGCTGCATAAACTTGACATTTACGCATATTTCAACATATACAAACACACATACATCTCTTGTCTTTGTAGCTACGACAAATGTGCGCAACGCATAGCGTTACTTAATAACGGATGTGCGTTGCAAAACAGGATCAAAAGTGTATGAAAATTAATAAACCAGCCTTCACGACTTTAATATAAGTCAAGAGCATTTGTTCTAGCAGTTCTAGGTACGTACCTATTTATGTGTTTTTCTTGTTATTACCTAATGCAAAACTGAGCCGCACTAACGCGCTTTATCTGACCATGATAAAGTATTGCTGAACGTTTTGCTCTAGTGTTTGCTTGTTTCCTCTTGATCACATCTGTTGTCATGTCGTACGTATTTATCGCTTGTAATCTCTCTGTAAGGCTTTGCCAGCCTATCCTATCCTGCTCGTTTTCCTCTATTTAATTTGTTTTATTTTTTTATTAAAAATAAATGTTTTTGTCTTTTTTTTTCAACTGAACTTATTTTGCTTGCATATAAATTGTAGACGCAGAACAGGATTTGACTTAAAATTTATTACAGAGCAAGGCACAGATAAGCTGTGCCTTTTTGTAGTTGTTGTTGTTTTTGACATTATGGCTTTGCTTTGTAATTAATTGAATTTTTAAACAAGTTTATTAGATGCAAAATAAGATTGAAAAAAAATTGCAAAAAAAATTAGCCATATAAAATAAATAATAATGTATTTGTTAAGTGGATAGCATCAACGAGCAGTGTGTGTGTGTGTGTGTTTGAGTACTTTAAAAGTTTTATGACTGTCTTCTTTCTAGCAAATGCAGCTTGATTTATGATCCAATTGCTAACGTCTGTTAATGACTTTGCTGCCATTTTAGTCAGCGCGTTGCTGTTGTTGTTGAATTTTTGTTTTAATCTTAATTATAAGCCAAAAGGATGTGTGAACTTATTTGTATTTACCTTTATAAAATACTTGAGCTTGAGAGTTTTTTAATATTATTTTTTTCTTGCAATTTTAATTTTTTATAAGTTTGTGTACAAAATGTCGTTTCTTCTCTATATAAGCCGTTATTTTTGAAAAAGGCATAAGTTGATTTGTTTTTATGTCAAAATGTGTTAGACAACATATCCAAAAAATACAAAAACGCATGAAAAAAAAACTAATCGAAACCTAAGCAAAATTCCAAAAGCTTTAATTAAATTCAACATTTGAATTAATTTTTTAATGAGATTTTAACATAATTTTGTTAATAATATTATCATTGACATGATTTTTAGAAAAGTGACTTGTACTATATTCAAAATACACCACTCATATATTTTTTATCAATTTTATGCATGCCGTGCACATGACTAAGTCTGAATACAAAAGACTTAAGCAACAAACTTGCTCAGAAGCGCTGAATTTAAACATTCAAATGGAATACATTTTTTATAAAAAACGTTTTTTTATGCCATAAGCAAATAATTTTCATTTGCTTTAAGATATGCTTTTTATAGTGACATTGACCTTGTCTCAAAAATAGGCGCCAACAAACAGTTATTTGTTTGAAGAATTATAGTACTTTTTAATTTCACGTGTAAAATTTTATAAAATATTTAAAATAAGATATTTAAAAGCACTACTTTTAACAAAATTATTTAAATACCGTAGTTTTTAATACAAATTAATATGAGGTTAAGAATTTATTAACATTTTTATTTCTTAAACCAGCAAGATTTGAGTTTAGAGCATAAAACAACTCACGGTGCGCGCCAGCCTTTTGCAGTCTGAGAAACAAAAATACTAACTAGTAACCACTTAGTTTACCGTTTTGGTACTTTTTTGGTATGTTTGTCTTTTTTTTCTATTTTTGCCGTCCAGCCCATGGCCAATTCCACACGCGCCTCTTTTATGTACAACCAATAAATTGCTTTTATGACTTTGCTTAACTTTGTCTAAAGCTTCAAACAGTTTTTGGTCACTTGCCATTAGGCAAAATTTGTCAGACAAACAGACAGACACACTGTGTGAGGCATACCTTAAGGCAGACACACACGCACGCACACACACCTTGACAACAAGCACTGGCTTAGAATACAATTTAGTCAAAAAAAAAAAAAAATACAAAATAAGCAGCATTTCAATCACCTTTTGAGCCACTTCAAAGACACGTTGTCTGCAGTTCAATCAGCAGCTCTTCTCTGGTTGTTGGTTTTTGTTATTTTTGCAGCAGCAGCATGCTTCTACTGTAAGGCGGATGCAGCTTAGCACAAAAATAAAATTGCTCATAAAATATTTTTTGTATGCGTTGTTTTTTTGAAGAAATGCACTTTTATGGCTTGTTCGTGCATTGCTTAGTCAAGATTTTTGTTGCCGAATTTGGAGCGCAGGCGTGTCATGTAAGGCTTGTATATTTCTGCTGTTTTCCGTGTGAAGCTTTAATTGGTAGTAAAACATAAGAGAACAAAAAATGTCATGCACTTATGACACAATTTTTCAACATTCTTTTGTTTATCTCACCTAAGACGGTTATTTTGTGCCTTAGCTCAAACGTGTCTACTTCTACTATTCTACTATTCCTTGCAAGTACAGTTTTCTTATCGTATTCGCTTATTTTTCGGCAGCTCATGGCCGCTTCTATGGTTGTTTTTCATATAAATTTTATGAAACAAGTCCTGTTTTAAGATTTTCCTCTAACTTGTGAAGAATATAACTGTCTTAGAAACTAGCACGTGATAGATTTTAGAACACTAGTGAGCTGTGCCTATTTTGCCACTAACATATTTAACCAACCAGTCACTTTTAGATAGCGTTGTCATTGGAAGGCGTCAATTGATACCTCAACGATACCTTTGGAACTAATCGGTAGCTAATCTATAGAATACGATGCACGTAGAAATACATACACTACGGAGATAAGAACCAGTTCAGAACCTATCACTATTTCTAAGGAATTGTTTAAATTCTTGTCTTAATCATTGTCCGAAACCTCATCATATTTCTTATTAAAACCCTTATATAGTCTCTTAATCTTTGAGCTAATTCCTTTACAAATTTTTGTTGTAATCTATTTCCAAAGCTTTGACCAAATCCTTCTTCTAATTCTAAGAACTGTCGACACTTAAATTCTCTTCCGTATGCTTGAACATAATCTTCTCTTAAACTTGATCCGAATTCTTGAACTAATCTTCTTCTCGCAAAGTATTGTCATTTTCCAAGAATTGTCGAAATTTGTCTTTAAAATATCCCTGTGCTTACCTTGAACCGAATTCTTGACCTAATCTTTGTCCTTATCCTTGCAAACTCTTGTCATTTTTCTTGTCCTAATATTTAATCCTCAATTCAATATGTTTAATCAAACGCTTCCTTAAAATCCTTAGAAAAACGCTTGTTAAAATCCTTCTATGTTCAAATCGTTGAACTCATCCTTTTCCTTATTCTTGTTGAAATGCTTGTTAAAATCCTCGTCCTCATGCTTGTCTCAGTTTTAATCCTAACTATTAACCTAATATTTGTGCTAGTCCTTGCAAACGCTTGGCCTAACCCTTAAACCTCAATATCTCATTTTTGTTTGTGTCCGAATCTTTTCTGAACGCTTGTCAGAATCCTATTCCTAATTTTTGTCCTAGTCCTTGTACATATCTTTGCTAATCCTTGAAACCTTTTCATAGCCTTGTCCTAATCTTTAATCCTCAAATCCTTATCCATGTTTGTGTACAAAACCTTACTCTAATGCTTGTCCAAATATTTCTCCGAATTTTTGTCGAAATCCTTGTCATTATCTTTTTCTCAATCCTTGTTCTAATTCTTGTTCTTGACCTTATCTTTGTTCAAACCTTGATGTTGAAGTATGAAGTATGTGAAGTATGAAGTATGTAGTTTTAAGTATTAAGTATGAAGCATTAATTATGAAGTATGAAGCATGAAGTATGAAGCATGAAGTATGAAGTTTAAAGTATGAAGTATGAAGTATGAAGTATGAAGTATGAAGCATGAAGTATGAAGTATGGAGCATGAAGTATGAAGTTTAAAGTATGAAGTATGAAGTAAGAAGTATGAAGTATGAAGTATGAAGTATGAAGTATGAAGTATGAAGTATGAAGTTTGAAGTATGAAGTATGAAGTATGAAGTATGAAGTATGAAGTATGAAGTATGAAGTATGAAGTATGAAGTATGAAGTATGAAGTATGAAGTATGAAGTATGAAGTATAAAGTATGAAGTATGAAGTATGAAGTATGAAGTATGAAGTATGAAGTATGAAGTATGAAGTATGAAGTATGAAGTATGAAGTATGAAGTTTGAAGTATGAAGTATGAAGTATGAAGTATGAAGTATGAAGTATGAAGTATGAAGTATGAAGTATGAAGTATGAAGTATGAAGTATGAAGTATGAAGTATGAAGTATGAAGTATGAAACATGAAGTATGAAGTATGAAGTATGAAGTATGAAGTATGAAGTATGAAGTATGAAGTATGAAGTATGAAGTATGAAGTATGAAGTATGAAGTATGAAGTATGAAGTATGAAGTATGAAGTATGAAGTATGAAGTATGAAGTATGAAGTATGAAGTATGAAGTATGAAGTATGAAGTATGAAGTATGAAGTATGAAGTATGAAGTATGAAGTATGAAGTATGAAGTATGAAGTATGAAGTATGAAGTATGAAGTATGAAGTATGAAGTATGAAGTATGAAGTATGAAGTATGAAGTATGAAGTATGAAGTATGAAGTATGAAGTATGAAGTATGAAGTATGAAATATGAAGTATGAAGTATGAAGTATGAAGTATGAAGTTAAAGTATGAAGTATGAAGTATGAAGTATGAAGTATGAAGTATGAAGTATGAAGTATGAAGTATGAAGTATGAAGTATGAAGTATGAAGTATGAAGTATGAAGTATGAAGTATGAAGTATGAAGTATGAAGTATGAAGTATGAAGTATGAAGTATGAAGTATGAAGTATGAAGTATGAAATATGAAGTATGAAGTATGAAGTATGAAGTATGAAGTATGAAGTATGAAGTATGAAGTATGAAGTATGAAGTATGAAGTATGAAGTATGAAGTATGAAGTATGAAGTATGAAGTATGAAGTATGAAGTATGAAGTATGAAGTATGAAGTATGAAGTATGAAGTATGAAGTATGAAGTATGAAGTATGAAGTATGAAGTATGAAGTATGAAGTATGAAGTATGAAGTATGAAGTATGAAGTATGAAGTATGAAGTATGAAGTATGAAGTATGAAGTATGAAGTATGAAGTATGAAGTATGAAGTATGAAGTATGAAGTATGAAGTATGAAGTATGAAGTATGAAGTATGAAGTATGAAGTATGAAGTATGAAGTATGAAGTATGAAGTATGAAGTATGAAGTATGAAGTATGAAGTATGAAGTATGAAGTATGAAGTATGAAGTATGAAGTATGAAGTATGAAGTATGAAGTATGAAGTATGAAGTATGAAGTATGAAGTATGAAGTATGAAGTATGAAGTATGAAGTATGAAGTATGAAGTATGAAGTATGTAGTATGAAGTATAAAGTATGAACAGCGTTGCCATCAACAAAATTTTCATATCGTAACTTTTGACTCAGTTCGTCGGATTCCCGTCGGATCCGTGAAATTTTAAAAAAGAACAACAACGTATAAATTTTCCGAGAAGTCAATTGAACATTAAAGAAGAAATATAAAAATCAATGTGGAAGTTTTAAGATTTATTATTAAATAAATCAAATTTTGCTTCAAAAGTCAGTTCATCTAATGTTTCTAACATGATTATATATAAAAAATATTCTGATAAAATATATTGAAAAATACTTTTAAGCACACAAAATAGAAGTAAAAATAAAAAAAAAATAATCTTCATTAAATATTTTGTCATTGGTTAAAAAGAGTTGACACAGAATTTTTAAAACAAAGTTTAAAGTTGCTAACTTGCTATCTTTATTTTTTCATTTCATATACTTAAAGAAAAATACACCAAATCGGACGTCGGATCTATTTTTTCTGAAATCGTAACATTTTGGAGAATTATGGCCATATATCGGATTCAAGACTGAAAATCGTAACAAATACGATATATCGGACCATATGGCAACACTGAGTATGAAGTATATAATATGAAGTATATTATAAACTATTAAATTAGTTATGCTTTAATTCTGGTCATAAGAAGGCAGCAATTAACCGAAACTTATTGAAGCTGTTCAAAGCTGTACCAAAGTTTGAATTATTGATAATTATATCGTCGACCCACTCTTCTGGGAAACTTTAAACTCTTTAATTTAGCTTAGTGAGATGAGTGGACATAGCAAGTCAGATGTTAGTTTAGGGAAATTAGGTTTGTAGAACTATACTCATATGTCATTTTTTCTGGTGCCTTGTTGCTGGTTATCGACTTTAAAGCGGCGCTAAGCTCGTTTACGAGTGTGGATCTGGGCTAAATAGGCTATTGGTCAAGCAAGCAGTGAAGGTTGGAGCACCTCGTGTGATTATGTTGTTTGAACCTTCTTCTGCGGTTCTTCCATTACGACAGCTGCTCATTCCCGAGTGCAAAAGTTACACCCGTTCGTATTACTAACCGGGTGTTCCATCGTAAAATTGTTTCGTGATCTTGTTAACGGTATTGCTGTCTCCGCTTTATTCGACATTTTTTGCTTGACAAGCTAAATCCTTAATGTGGTTACGTAGACAGTATACCAATACTTTAATCATAACACCTAAGTATACTGAGTGAGTAAAATAATTCAATGAAATTTCGGGCAATTTTTCTTTCACACTTTTTTCAACTATTTTTTAATGAAAATTTTGTGAATATGGTACAGGGTGTACAGTTATATTTTTATTATCTCTTTGCATGCATATGTATCAAATTTCAATTTCCATCATTAGCATTTATGCTCAAAATATGCCAGTTGCCTGAAGCAATTGTGAATGAGTTCGTTTCTTAAGTCTTTTGTTTTACAACAAATGCATAGATAAGAAAGGCAGCTGAAGCCTAGTTTAAGGATTTTTGCTGAAAAACCATGCTTAAAGTGCAGTTTTGCTCACAGCAGCTTAAATTTGCTTTGTGAGTAATTTAAATACTCATTAGAAAATAGCGTTAAATTTAATATTCATACACAAAACAATGCATACTATGCATGTATTCAAATTAAAGAAGATTTATTGCACTTAATGGCTTTACACAAGAGCTACGTAGTACCACATCAGATATGCTGTTTTAATTTAATGACTTCATTAAATGCACCACCTTGAGACATAATTTCACAACAGCAAAAACAATAAAGTAACAAAATAATAACATTCCAACAATACGTTTACACATAAAATTTTACACCTTGACGATTGCAGCCAGCTGCGACGCATTTTAATTAAACAAAAAACAAATTATAAAAAAAAAGAAAACATTAAAAAAAATAACAACACTTATATTATAAGCAGTAACATGAACAGCAGCAGCAACCGTAAATAAAAGAATACGACAAATTTCTAGGAAACACCTTCATTATGACGTGTTGATTACACCTGGATAACAATGCTGCAACTACAAACAACAGAATTTGCCCAACACCCTACCCTTTGCTGTAGGTATGAAATCGTGAGATAGTTGTCGACAGCGACGCAGCCCTCGCTCTTCAATGTCATTACTTAGCATACCAACACAAGCGAACTTAAAGCTTTTGCAGACATTGCGTTCATATGCAATAAGCCAACGGCGGCTGGTCGAGCTGACAGTTTCGCAGTATTGTCAGTCATTGATTGTGCCAACAGCTACAACGGCCAACAAGTTCGTTGTTGTGGGTCGCTGCCAGCTATGGTAAAATTAAAAAATTACTTATTTGTGCTTAAAGCATAGAAAAACAAAAAAACATAAAAAACTAAATAAATTAAAAATATAAGCTAGCCAAGTGTTTGGTAATGGGTAGAGGAGGTAGGGTAAAAAGAGCAGATTCTGAGTAGCCTAGGAACAATGTATTTAATTTAATTTATGCATTTGGGATGCGTGAAATTGCATAAACTATTTGCAAGAGTTGCCAATGGCAGCGTCTAAGAAGTGCAAAAAGGTTCTTGCAGAATAAGTACTAAAATGCTGTTAAGCCAGTATTGGTAAGCGTGTGAGCCGCAGGCCAAGTTGCTGCTGCTGTTGCTGCATATTTATGTATTTTCAATGTGTGCAAATGTGTATGTTTGGCTGTCTGCTAAGCCAAGTGTTCGTTGAATAAGTAATTAAATGATTGAATTCTAAAGAAAAAACGGTACTTCTTAATTACTTTTCGGTATTACAGAATAAAAATAGAAATAAATGTTATGGCCATGAAATGCTTCTTTGTACGAATGTCAGAGAAAAATTGCTCGCAGGGAAATATATTACAAAGAAACTCAATTAAGCTTGACAAATTCAATAATTGGAAAAAAAAAAGGAAATTACTTTTTATACCTTTGAGGTCAACATTGTTGCAATTCTCTACTCCAATCATCCAAAAGAAGTTTTAATTTATTTTGTAATGAATCCCTTTACGAGTTAAGGTTAATTAAGAAAAATCAATATAAAAAAATTATTAAACCTTTCTTTTCGTTGAAGGACATTTGAATGATTTTAAATTGCACGTGACAAAGTTCAAACATTATAATGAAATAAAAATTTTATGAAAATCTGAATTTTATTAGAATTGGAAATTAGAATATATAAATAGTGCTTCTACGATAGTCAAATATTGTGTACCTGGTTAGTCCTTAGGGTTGTACGGTCCTTCCTTGGACCTAAAGGGCATTTCATAATCAGAAGGCACTTTAAGTAATTAACTTTTATTATAAATTTATATCAGTGGGAACTTTCTATGTTAGCTTTTTTTACACCGTATAAAGTCTTGTACTTCTTTGTCTTTGAGCAACAGGTTTTGAAGTCAGAGCTCACATTGTGTCATAGAACAGTTAACTTTTTGCACAGATTTCTTTCCTGCTGCACTTTTCACTGTTTTATAATGATAAGACAAAGTCAAGAATTAGTTTCTTTGAGGATTATATTTTATTATCACATATTTTTTTGATATTGAATTGAAATTAAAATCAGTTTTAAGTAAAATGCCGCCAGGTACTATATTGTCTAATGAAGAGAGTCTGGACTAACAATGTCTGGAATTTCGAAAAAATTAATAGAAGTCGATGCGTAGTTCGAAATTATTTACGAAATCCAAATAATTACAATGTTTTAAAGCCACTTGGCAGAAAACTGACGCTGTCTGACCGAGAACAGTGGTTAATTCTCAGAAAAAGTTCCAACTCGACCAAGTCATGCGCTAAATAAGCCGCCGCCGTGCACAATAAAGTGTCCAAAACCACAATTTGGCGCACTTTGCACCGCTACAACCACTTACAATTATCACAAATTATAAAAGCAATCCATCTTTTGTCACGGGTCAAGCAGCCGCGTTTTCGATTTGCAGAGGAACATCTATACACCGATTGAGTATTAAAATTATCTTTTCGAACGAGAAATAATTTAATTTTGATGGGCCCGATGGTTTTCAAATTTATTGGAGAGTTTTTTTGGCGAAAGAAGCCGCTTTATTTTTCTAAACGCAATTTATCACTGTTTTGTTAGTTCAAGTTTAGCTGAGTGTGCTAACGTGTGCGTCTAGAACTCGACTGTTCTAGGTTCAAATACCGAAGAAACCAACAAAGAATTTTTTTTTAAATATTTTTTTTTATATAAAAAATTACGTATATTTTTTTCAAGATAGTAAGCATACTTATTTTTAAGGCTATTTTTGACAAAAGAATTAATGAAATAGTATTAGAATTTCAATTATTAAAATACAAATTGTGATACTTATACAGCTAGGATAAGAACCCACGTCTTCCGCATGACAGTGTAGCACTGAGATATTGAGAGATAATAAAATAAATATAGCAAAACACATTTAAAACTATTGTTTAGAGAAGACAGACATTTCAACCAAAACACAAAAATATTTCAACAGATGATTTTAACAGCAGAAAAATACTTGAAACGTTCACTGGACAAAGAAAACTGTTAACTTATGTCTTATGAGGTAAATCATTCAACCTAACGGTGTTTTGAAATAACAGCAGCCTATTGTTAATATTACAGTTGATATTTTTTTGAGTGTAAAATGGTCGAAATCGGTTGAACCCTAGGAGTACCTCTCTTGGACATCTACAAAGTTTTTACAAGACTTTCCACGGGAGGTGCATACAAAAGTTGGCCGATCTTAACGAAACTCAGTCAGAAGACAAAAAAAAATAGAGTCATAGATGTGTACTCAAAATGGTCGAAATTTATTGAACCCTAAGGGTACCTTCCCTGGACATCTACAAAGTTTTTACGAGATTTTCTATGTGAAGTACATAGAAAAGGCCACCTGTCTTAACGTAACTCAGTCAGAAGACTAATAATGTTGCTTCAAAATCGTGCAAACTCATTGGACCATATGGGTACCTCTCTTGGACATCTTAAGAGCTGTTACAAGACTTTCTATAGGAGGCACATACAATTCGGTGATCTTAACAAAACTCAGTCAATAGGCTAGAAAAATAAAATATATAAAATATAAGATGTATACTGAAAATGGTCGAAATTGTCTTGACTCTATGGGTACCTCATTGGAGGTATTTAAAATTTTAAATAATAAAGAAGTTTCCTCAAAATCCATGATATTTTTTTTCGATTCCTTTTCGAATTTCGAATTCCTCATATTTTTCCATACAAATAAACCATTTTCAGCAAAAAATCTCAATGAGTGAGATTTTTTACCTTCATAAAATACTTGTTCATTGAAAAAAGCAGAAATTATTTAATTGAAATAAATACTTTTAAGAAAAAGTATAATAAAATAACAAAGAAGTTCTGTTGAAATCCAAAAACTCACTTTTTGAAATCTTCAGAACTTTTTTGTTTATAAAAATGACAGATAATATTCTGGAAATGATAATAAATTACTTTGAAGAAAAATATTTAAAAAAAATTTTGTGAATAACCCAGAATTAGTTATATTAATAAGCAAATTTTGAGATTTTGGGTGTAAATTTTTTTTTTTTTTTGTTAAAGGAAAAGACATTTTTTGTTTGAGAAAATATTAGTTTTATGAGTAAAATGCAAGTCTCATTTTCCGATTTTTTTTTTGTTAATTTTTGAAAAATTTTGACATTTTTTTTATATTGACTTAATTTTAAAGTACTTGATTTTCTTCTTATAAGTAGGTGAGTGCAAAAACCTCACATTTATTTGTTTTTAAAGAGCCTTTAAATTTATTTTCTTTAAATAAATCTTTTAAATTTCATGTAATTTTTTTTTTTTAACAACTATAATTTTTAACAACTATATTTTATTTTAATTAAAATTTGCTTGAAATCAACAATTTCGACTCATTCACAAAACAACAACTAACTTCCCAAACCTTAGCTTGTGGTCTTAATCTGAAATTATTACCACAAAAGCAAGTTGAAGCTTGAAAAAAATCTCTGAAAACATTTTAAGAAATTTTTTTTTCAAAATAAAGTCTTCTTAAAAGCATCGAAAATAGTTTCAATATCATGAAAAATACATATAATAAAACTGGCATAAATAATAACCACTTCAACTAGTCAAGTAGCAAGTTTGTGTCTTAAGTCTTTTGTTTAATGAAAGCAAAAGAGTGAGCAGTTATAAAGCGAACGCCTGCCTTAATGCTGACGTCAGCTCTTAAAGCTTGCCTTTGAGAAATGCATCCTCGATGGGAAGCAGCAAACATATATATATGCAAACACACACACACACACACACATATAATACATATTTTAACATAAGGTAACTCAGACGGATACTGCAATGCGAACAAACGACTGGCTGACTGGTTGGCTGCTCCAGTGCGCCAGACTCCTTTATTATATGTTTGATGTATATTATTGTAGTTGTTGTTGTTGCCTCCACTCAAGCTGTGTTTGGTTTTTTATTTTTCTATATTTTATTTTACGTGTGCTTTTCATGTCTGCGCAATTGTTGTTTTACGCATGCGCAAACTCTTTGCACTCACTCGCTAAAATGGGAGTTTTTCACTTCGAAAAAAAAAAACATTGAGTGAGCACAACAAAAAAATTTATAATATTTTTTTTTGCCGTTGCAAAAAGAAAATAAAATTTATATCGTCTAAAACAAAAAAAAAATGCAAAAAAAATTTTTAAATCTGCTCAAAGCGTCGTAATTATTTACCTTGTGTGGCGGTCAAGATGTTGAACGCGTTTGTAAAACTTTTGGGCTCGAACTCTGCTCGCTTGGCAGCGTAGCTGAATTTGTGTGCAACTTTTTTTCATATTTATTTTCATGTTGGTATTGTGGCCATATTCGTTGTTGTAGTTGTTGCTGTTCTTGTTCTTGTTGTTTTGGTTTTATTATAGTTCAGAAGACAACTTTAAGCGTTGCACTGTTGATTGTTTTTGTTGTTGGCTTAATGTGGCGGCTAAAAGACAAATGCGGCAAGTATGCTTGCTTGCTAGAGCTAGTTGGCCTGTTGCTCTCTGTGTGCTTATATGTATATGTGTGTGTGTGTGTGTTTGTCTGCAGTATTTGTTTATATGTGCATGTTTGTTTGTTGTCAAATCAACATCATCATCATCATCGTCATCATCATTTCTTTGCTTGTTGTTATTGTTGTTGCAATATGTTTGTTTGTTGGCTTATTTCTTCCCGTTTTTGCCCATTAAAGTCATTGCAAGTCTAGCGATCTTGTATGATGCGCCATCATTTGGCTGGTCAAACTAATAGTAACAACAAAAATAATAAAAAAAAAGACAAAATTGTTTTTTCTATATCGAATAAGTGCTGTCTGCATCTTGGGGCAATTGTTTTTTTTTTTTGTTTGTGTGCCTCGACTTAGGGCTCTCGAAAATTGCCAGACAAAAATTTTATTTCAAAACCATTAAAGTTATATTTATGATTTATTTAATTTTTAGTTGCTCTCTTAAGTTCATTGCCATAAAATTATGCTTCTAGCAGCTGCAATGTTTTATTTCTTAATTTTTATTTATATATTTTATGTGCTTTTCCGACAAATTGCTATACAAATAAATAATACAATTAGATTATTTCTGGTTAGAGCTGCGCACAGGTTCGGATTTACTAAAAGGTAGATAAATAAGTTGTATAGCGGGCACTTCCTATACGGGCGCCACAAAATGAATAATTTTTCTTATTATTACAAAACAACATAAAAAAATACCAATAAATTATTTTTGGCAAAATATATTTCTTAACTTTTTAGTTTGTTGAGCTCTGAATAGAATTTGAAACATGAAAACTACTACTATAGTGGTGGATTCAATGCTTAAGGCCACCATTTTTTTACCTTTGAAAATAATTTTTTGTGATTTTTTTTTTTACTTAGAAGAACAAATTCCAAGCAACTCTAAAAAGTATTTTTTTAGTCGAATTTGTTGTGCAGGCAAGTCGGTCTCAAGACCATGCAATATGCCTACTTACCATTACTTTAAATGCTTTTATCTCATAAGCACTTTTTCGCGATTGGTTGAAATACCAATTTATTGAAAAAGTTAACGAATTGATTTAAATTTGAATAATTTTTCATCCCAACTTTAAGCAACAATCCTGCTCGTCGGTACTAGAATCACGAGGTTAGCTTCAGAAACAGCGCAGCTTGAGCTTTCTTAAGGCCTAAAAACTATATTTTTTGGAAATATTGACATTTGAATACTATAGTTCCACTATTTGTTGAACAACCCTCTTAATTCTATACTAAACAAAAACAGTTCACAATAATTATGAACTTTTACATGATCAAAATGAATCGTATTCATGAATTTTGGTCCAGTAACCAATAAAATGAGTCACATGAACTATTATTATTATTATTATTATTATTACTAGTTCTTTACCGTCAAAAATGACGGACCCAGTTTTAATAAAGGAAAAAACGTGAAATATTGATTTTCCATTCGATTTTAAATTGTGCAAATAACTATTTTTAGTTCCAAATATTTGTAAATACTTAAAATAAAACGGAAACCATAGTAGGTTCGACGAAATAAGTTTAAAAATATTTTGAAAACTGAAAATGTCAAAAGGAAACAAAATTTAAAAAGTTTTTGAAGTTTCAATAAAGCACAAAACAAAAATGCCTAAAAATATGCTGTGAAATTTTTATAGTAATTAGAATTATGTTATAGTAATTACTATATCATAATTCCGTAAAATGTGAGTGCGGAACGCTTGATTTTTTTTTAAATTTCATAGCATATTTCTAGGCATTTTTTGTTTTTTGATTTTTTGAAACTTCAAAAACTTTTTATAATTTTTTTTCATTTTGAAATTATCAGTTTCACAAAAAATTTTTCAATTTATTTCGTCGTACCTACTATAGTTTCCGTTTTTACTTTAAGGTATTTAATAAATATTTGGAACTAAAAATTTTTATTTGCACTATTTAAAATCAAATATGAGACCATCGCTGATTTCTAATTCAGCTTAAAGAAAATCAATATTTCATATATTTTCTTTATTAAAATAGGGCCCGTCATTTTTGACGGGAAAGAACTAGTTTATAATATAAATATACAAAGTAAAAGAAAGAAACACAAGAGCATGTAAAGTTCATGAAGTGTGTGTACAAGATACATGACATAATAGCAAAGTTCACAAATGATGTGAAAAAATACAAGGACAACATGAATCATTCAGAATTTTTGTGAATAAAATTCATGAAAATCATGTACAAATACGAGATGACAAAGAACAGTTCATGGAATAAGTGATAAAAATACATTAATCTCATGTACATATACAAGGTAAACGTGAACTTAATAACGAGTTTAGTGAACGGAATTTATATAATCCATGTGCAAATCAAGCGCAAATTCAAGGGCAATAGTACATAAAACAAGAATCAAGAATGCATGAAACTCATGTACTTATACAATGGCAGCGTGAACTACTTTATGCATTTTACATGATTTTCATGAATCAGAAAGATATTTAAAGCTTTCTCTATGAAATGCATTCTAAATTGAACAAATGAAATTTTATTCAACATCTTTGAACCTTACTTTAAACGAAGAACTTTTAAAATGTTGGCTGTGGTTGATTTAGATGCAAAGAATTTTGCCTCAATAGCCCTTAAATGAGTTAAACTACCCTGTATTATTGTGAGTAGTTTAAATTTTCACATGGTATTAAATTTTTTTCACATGTAATGCGTAGCTTTGATATTCTCCATGAACATTGTATAGAGCTACACAAAAATACACATACACACACTTATATGCTTTAACAACAGACTCCTGCAAGACGACCTCAATACAATTAAACCAAACAATGTCTATGTAAGAAGCCGCGCACCGCCTTGACGAGTAACCCATTATTTGCGTTTATTCTTATGGGAAACAGAACTCGACGCACCAAGAGCTCTTCTGCACTGCAGCGAGTTAAGCAAAGTTGCTCGACTTGCAAGCGGCAGATTGAAAACATGATATAAATATAGCTGATGCTGCGTTGTTTTTGCCCTTTTTTTCCATTTTTTTGGAATTTATTTTTTTTTCGACAACAATATTTGGTTTGCATTCAAGTTCTTGCAAATGAACTTGTCTCTGCTATTCTATGCATTGACTGAACAAAGTACGCATTGGCATATACCAATGTGCCAAGCATGCGCAGCAGCTTATTTGTTGTATCTTTGGTAATAGAAATATTTGTCACAAAAAACGCGCCTTTCTTGGAGCTTTATTGAAAAATAATCTGATTGCTCCGCAAGGTTACTGTTGTTGTTGTTGGCTACATTGTGTGTTTGTTTGTTTTTTTATACATCCTTGCACAAGCAATATTTATATATTGCATTGTGTGATTATAATAAGAGCAACAACAACAAAGCGCTTGAAAAAGAAAATCGTTTTTATAACAAGTGTTGGCAATGTTGGCAGAGCAGCAAGCAACGAAGGAGCTGTTGCAGCACTGCAATAAATGTTGGCAATTTTGCAGTATTGTATAAAGTTATGATGTTGCTATAAAATTGTTAAATAAAAAAAAAACAAGGAATTTGTAGAATCTTTCTTTGATCTAGCTGTATCAAAGTAAGGTAAGCAGCGTATATTTAAAAAAAAAACAAGAAATATAAATGCCAAAGGAATGCAATTGTTAAGCCGCCGTAACAAAAAATTTGCCGCAATTTAAGTCAAATAAGTTATAAAATAATGCTTATGATTGCTGCTAAAATAGATGCTTATAAATGAGTATGAAAGAAATAAACAAACAAAAGACTTAAGATAGAAACTTGCTGCCAGGCAAAGCTGCTTCTACTGCTTGCCAATTTAACTAAATTATTGTTAATTAGCTTTAATGTTGTGTTGTTTGTTATCAGTCGGCATTTAAATCAATTATTTACATAATTGTGAATTATGATAGTCAATTAAATATTAAATTAACTCATTAAAAAAGGCAGGTAAGGCAGATTTTTTAACATTTTTTTATATAAGCTAAAAGTTTTTTAAGTTGAATAAGCCTTGTTTTAGACGAATATGCAAAACTTGTTTCATAAATTTCATAACGTAAATGTGTAAAGTTTTATATGATCTTGTATAAATTTTAAAGAAAAAGACAATTTTTTGCATATTTATTTTAATATATTTGTGCAGTTTTGCAAGCGGTTTGTAGTCTAAAAACTGTGAACAAATCAGAGAAAAGATATAATATTTGAGAATTTTGACCTGCAGGTGCTCCAAGATCTATTTCTATGTTAACAAAAGATAACGTCTGAAACATTCTGAAAAACTTTTCCAAAGAAATCTTGCCGAAAAATCCAACCAGATACAAATGACAACCCGTACAATAATTGAGATATAACCTGAACAATCTCCCTTAAAAAAAATTTTTAAAAATTTTTAGAAATCAAATTTTGTATGAAGTCGTACCTAAAACTTAAAAAGCTAATTATACAGTTTGATGCCCCATACCTGAAATAAAGTAAATTCTGAATTTAGATCAGTGCAAGTTTGAAACAAGGTTGCACCTTAGAATTCTAAAAGTATTAATAAAATATTATACAAAGTGATTTTTTTTAAAAAAAATATTTGTTTTCTTTGTCTTAAGAAAAGTTCTTATTATTGAATTTTGTTTAAAATTTTGACGGTATATTTATGAACATTTAAAAAAATGTTTATTAGTGAAATTAGAAATATTATTTCTACCATTAGAAATAACATGAAAATGGAGGAATTAAATTTGAGTTTGATGATAATTAAGTTAATTAAGTAAATTAAAATATTTATAAAATCAGCTAAAACAATATGTAGATTCTAAAGTAATAAAAAAAAATAATTTGATTGGACACTTCTTACGAATCTACACCCAGATTTAAAAAATTTGCAAGATAATGCAAGCTGATGGATCCAATATCGGTTCAACTTCGGTTCGACAAATTTTACATAAAATTATAAAATTTCGATTAAAAAAGGTTTTTCTTAAGATATATATGTTCCCAAAAAAATATCCTAAATCCTAATAGAGTACAAAACCTTAACCTGAAAGGTCAGGGTATATTAACTTTGTGCAAACGTTTGTAACGCATAAAAATAAGCACATCCGGTAAAGAAAATATACATATTCTTGATCAGCGTCAAGAGTCGAGCTTTTCATGTCCATCCGCCACTTCATACGCCCACGGACATGCCTCCCTTCCAGGCAAACCACAAAATTGAAAACAGCATAAATAAGCTTATGTTTGTCTTAAAAAACATAAACAAAAAACAAAAACAAAGAACCCATAAAATTGAAAACTCCATAAATAAGCTTTTGTATAACATACAGAAATAAAATTTGGTATGTATATAATTTATACCAAAACTACAATGAATTAAAACATTGGGCGTAATTCGTTCAAGAACTCGCCTACCTCACATACAACCGACAATAGCGAAAACACTTTTAACATGTGAAGTACAGGAATAAAAGTTGGTATGTGTAAATTTTTCATCAAAATTGAAGTGCAAATGAAATATGGGATTAATCCGCCCACGGACACGCCTATTTTCAGCACTGTTATAGTATTTTGAAAAAGTAGGCTTAGGGTATTCCATAGTCTGGCTAGACTGACTATAGATGCTCCTGATGCTCCTATTGGTGCTCCTGAACCCCTTTTACAGCAAAAAAATCAAGTTTTTTTGCATATATCCTTTTTTTCTATAGAATGCACACCTAAGATAAGCAATAAAGTCGAAATTTTTTTTACTTAAATATTGGCTTAACAAAATTTTGACATGTTTTGACTTTGCAAATTCTTTTAAGACTTCAAAAAATCGATATTTTATCATTTTCGAAAGATGGAGTTTTTGAACACCTATAAAATATGTTTTTTTCATGGTATTGAAAGGTTTTTTAGCTTGGAAAAGGTGTGGTTTAATCAAAACTGAGTACCATATAAAATGCGTGTTTTATAGGCGTTAAAAAAATATATTTTCGACAATGACAAAATAATATTTTTTGGGATTTCAAAAATGTTTTTAAAGTCAAAAAATTTCAGAATTTTGTTTGGAGCGTCCTCTAACGTATGCTTCACTAAACAACAGGATAGCCAGAATTCGATGTTGCATGCCTAAAAACTTATATATAAAGGTTTTTCCAATAACAGGTGTTATTTTGAATGGTCCGCTATTTCAGTAGCTGTCACTTCTGAAGCTGTTATTTTTTGACATTTGACAAGTAGAAACTACGCCTTTACTAAAAATGGAACGAAACGAGCTTCAACAACGCATTGACATGATAAAAATTAACTAAAAAAATGGTGAAAATTTTGCAGTCACAGTGAAGGAACTTGTCGGACCGCAAAACAGAAATTGGTGGACAAATTTGAGCTGTTGGGACAAGTTAGTGATGTGAAGAATAAAACCCGTGTAAATCGCTTAAGAACAACTGAGAATATTGCTGCTGTAGCCCAAAGTGTTGAAAAAAACCCAGGTTTGTCCATTCCTCGTCGTTCTTTATGATGATTAATGATTAATGATTAATGATTTTTTATGGCCGGAGTTGGATGGAATTGATCTGGATAACGTTTACTTTCAACAAGACGGCGCTACTTGCCACACAAGCAACGAAACCATTTATCTTTTACGGGAAGTTTCCGTACCGTGTTATCTCTCGAAGAGGTGATCACTATTGGCCACCGAGATCTTGTGATTTAACACCTTGTGACTTCTTCCTTTGAGGCAACGTGAAAGTTAAGGTCTACGGCAACAGCCCAGCGTCGATTCAAGACCTCAAAGATGGAATTCGTGAGTCTATCGAGGACATCGAGGCAGCCACTTTGCGATTTTGTTATGGAAAATTTCATGAAAAGGATATAGTCCTGTAAGCGTGGTCATTTGGCTGATGTTGTTTTTCATTATTAACGGCATACCTTCCTCTTTATTATGATATAAACAACCGATCATTTATCTCAAAAAATGGCATTTTTTTTTTTTATCAAAATATCTCCTCTTATTGGAAAACCCTTTACCAAGATTTGTCAAAATCTAACAGTAGTTATGGTAATAAAATAATAATTAAGCTGAAGAAAGCTTTTTGAACATCAATTTTTTACTTATTAAAGATAATTATGGTACTTAGTTTTGGTTAAACCACGCTAATTCGATGTCTGGTGAAATCTACATTTCTATCCGGCTTATTGTAGCATTTTTCAACATTAACAAATTAGTTTCATCTATCTTGTTCAACAGAAACCACCTCTACCTCTGTTGGTTTTGTGTTATTTTAAGTATACATTCTTAAGAGAAATATCTTAGATTTGTCTTAATTTAACAACTGTTAACTGTCGATCTTTATTTTATATATTTTTAAAATTATGTTTTTATTGATTTAAATAGAATGCCTTAAATGCACAGTGCATGAAAAGTGGCAGAAAAGTACCCAAATTTATGATGTTTTTTGATATATTTTTTTCTTTGGTTTTTCGTACAGACGCCCTCAAAGTTGCTATTGCTGCAAAAAATTAATATTTTATAATACAGCAAAATACATTACTTAAACCACTATGAGCAGTTAAATAGTTGATAATTATTTTTTTTTTTTTTTTTTATAAGTATAATTTATTACCGTTACTTAAAAAATAATTGCATAGAGTAATTATTATATTAGAACATATATTGCTTCCACATTCACTTTATTTAATAAATATTTTGCTGTTTGTTGGCAATGTTTATTTGGAACCCAACCACTGTGCGCCGCAATATGTAAATTTTTCGATAAAAAAACTACTAACTATTTATTATCTCGTCAGTGAAATATGCTGAATATTTTTTTAACATTTTTTTTTTCATTAATGAATTGATTAATAAAGCTTAACAACCTCTGCAAACTCTAACAGAAATGTATTCTAATGAAATTCAAGTCTTATCTGGCTTTCAAACATATATTTTTAGAAATTTTCAACTTTTGGTTACCTCAACTATAATATATGAACAAAAATATGCATATGTTTATAACGTGAGAATCTTAATTTCTAGCTATATACAAGAATTTATTCACAAAACTAGATAGTTAAATTTTTTATTTAAGAAAAAAATGCATAAAAAATATTTCTTGCTAGCTGCGCATATCAGTTTATTTACGCAATAAACATAAAAGCGCCAAAAACAACATTCTTTGTATGCTTTGTTAAATAAACAAAAGACTCAAGCAACAAACTTGCAGCTAAAGCATAAAACGTTGGCCGCAGCCATGGCGCATATAATTAAAGCTCATAGAAATTTAAGTTCTAATAATAGTCAATGCAGTAAAGGTAAAAATTATAATATTAATAATATATTAAACAAAGTACTTGAATTTAGAAAAAAAAAAAAAAACACAACCACAAGCTGCGTTAAGAAAAATCATTAATAAACAAATACTTGAAGGTGGCAGCAAATATTTATAGAAACGCTTGATTGCTGATGACCGCATGTTTATTATTTTAATTACCGCTTATTTTAAAAAATAATAATTTTTTCATGTGTCATTCAGTGCTAAGCTGCAGCACAAGGTCGCTTAAATCTAGCGTGTGCTGTTAACATTTATAAACAATATTCAACAAATCATATATCATTTATGAAATAAAGTTTTTTATGATATTTTTCTAAAGATGCATGCATGTTTGACAAATATTATTGAAGTTATTTTAAATAAAGTTTTTATAGCTATTTTTCTGAAGATGAATGCATGTTTGACGTATATTAATGAATTTATAAACAACCATATAAATATTTGTTCTAAAATTCAAAACAGCACAAATTTGAAAACATTTTCAAACAAGGATTTTATATGCTCAGTTGTTTATTTCAAGTTAAATATTTATTTATCTTGTTTGTGTACTTCAAATTTACTATCTTAAAGTAACTGTGACATCATTATCTTTATAAAGATAACATAACAGATTTCTTTATAATACTTTTTCATTTCACTTTTTAATTTTTAAACAGTTGTTTTTTATTTGCTAACATTTTTCTTTGCTATTATTATTGTTAATAAAAGTAAACCACTTTTCCAACACACTTTTCCTCAAAACATTAACCTCATTTATTGTCTCGCCTCAACTCTTGGGGCCCAATATTAACACGCGCTGTTCAGTTCAGTTCAGTTTCTTAGGCAAATAACTTTGTTGCTTTTCACTACTTGTTGTCTGTCCGGAACTAAATGTAGATTTGTTTATTAAGATTTGCTGTTAGTGCCGCCACTTTTACTTTTTAAGCTATTTGAAGCAGAAGTCTTATTTCTCAAATAGTACAACTTCAAGTCGAAAGTGTAAGAATCATGTTGTTATACACAGTTGTTCCATTTATTTATTTTGTTTTTTTTTATCACAGTTGTTTTACAACAAGTCTTTAGTTCGATTTATTGACTCTTCTGTTGTGTTCTGTTCTTTTGTGCATGCAACCTGAATACATTTAAAGTAACCTTTTTTTTAACGGTAATATATCAATCAATGCTTTTTGATGGATTTATTATGATTATGTTAAACAAATTTGAAAAAAAAAATTCAAAATGCTGTTACTCGCATACATTTAGTTCTTTATGTTAAACACAAAGCAAAGTTAGAGCAAGTTTGTGACTTAAGTCTTTTGTTTCGACTGCAGCTGAAATGCGCTAGATATATTATATATAAATATTTTAGTTCTTTTATAAAACATCTTTAATTCGATTTTGTTTAGTTAAATTAATGTTGGTTGTTTTGTTTTTTTTTTTTTTGCATTATCGTGTACTTTTTAAAAATTTGGATTTTTCTTAATGCAGAACATTATTAGAATTAAGCAATTAATTTCAACAGAAATTTAGCTTATTAAGTCTTACCTGCAATAAAAATTTGTTTGTGGTTACATTGATTGAGACATTGAATGGCTAACGGAAACATTTGGGATTTTTGCAGTTTTCTTTTTTTTGTGTATAACTGCGGTTATAGAAATTTTTTAAATAAAGATTATAAAGCTATTAAAAACCTCCAGAAAATTGAGTCATGTACATTATTTTGCTAAAGAGCAATAACATGAATGAAGAGATATTTTAGAAAAAACGGTTTCTATTTATAAAGTGAGTGGATTTTCAT
The DNA here is from genome assembly GCA_958299015.1 of Tetanocera ferruginea. NCBI lineage: Eukaryota > Metazoa > Arthropoda > Insecta > Diptera > Sciomyzidae > Tetanocera > Tetanocera ferruginea. The sequence continues at coordinate 33,543,912 of OY282640.1, read as the reverse complement.
TTGTACTATTTTTTAAGTTATTTTATTGGTGAAGTTTTGATTTTAATATTAAGATTTTGATTAAGTGTTAGTAATTTCTTTAATAAAAACAATTTTCATATGATTTTAAGTGTTAAATGTTAGATTTGCAGACAGTTTCTAGCGGTGCTCAAACCTTTTAGCAATCTAAAAAAGACCTCAATAAACCGTAAAATAAGATGAACAAATATAAATAAAAAAAACAAGCGTCCTCCAACACTTTTCATGCTATGCAGTCCTTAGCTATGAATTTAGAATTAAATAATGAAGTTATTTCTTCATCACCATGAATTATTCCTCTATTGATTAATATTCCATTTTCAAAAAACAAACAAAAAGAGTCCATTTTCAACCCAGCCCAATAATGAACTCAATTTAAGGGAATTGTCAAAGAGAAAAATAATATTTATTTCACGCCTTCAGTCCGATACAACAACTAAAAATATTTTGACGTCTGCCAAACAGAATAATTTAATAAGTCAAATAGTCCTGCCCACACTTCCTTCATTCTAACTGTTGCAGCTTAAAAGCTCATATATGAGGTCATTACTATATATAAAACAAGTAAAGAAAGTCTAAAGTCGGTCTAGGCCGACTATGAAATACCCTAAACCTACTTTTCAAAACAAAAAAATTTTTATTGTAAATGTTGATAGAAATTTACACATACCAAGTTTTATTCCTGTAGCTCACAGTTAATGTCTTTATCGTGCTTTCGCTATGGGAGGTGGGCGAGTTCACGGACGGATTACTCCCAATTTTTGAACACACCTTAGTTTTGGTATAAAATACATACATACCAAATTTAATTTCTCTATGACAAACATAACCTTATTTATTGAGTTTTAAACTTTTTGGGTTGTATGGGAGGTAGGCGTGTCCGTAGGCGGATGACGTCGATTTTTCAAAATCATCTTTGTCTTATCATCAAAAACGTACGTGCCAAATTTTAGCTCTTTAGGTTAAACACAGGCTTATTTATTGCTTTTTCAATTCTTGGATTGTATGGGAGGTGGGCGTGTCCGTGAGCGGATGACGTCCATTTTTTTGAAGACATCTTTGTGTTGATATAAAAAACATACACATCAAATTTTATTGTTGTAGGCTTATTATGAGCTGAGTTATGCAGTTTTCAATTTTTGCGTTGTATTGGAGGTAGACGTGTCCGTGGGCGGAATCCAAAAATATTCAATAGTGCAGATCCTTGGGTGCATGTGACCATGTGTACCAAGTTTCATCCAATTATCTCTACGGACGGACATGAATAGCTCGACTCACGATGTGACGCTGATCAAGAATATATACATATATTTTTCTATACCGGACTCTTCGTTCTATGCGTTACAAACGTTTGCACAAAGTTAATATACCCTGACCTTTCAGATTTAGGGTATAACAATTATTAGCCCTAAAAAGGCAAATATTTTTGTCGAAGATTTTGTATAAATATCTCAAACGGTATAGAAGTTATGAATGAGAAAATGTACTTAAAAAAAATTGAGATTGCGAAAAATCGTATCATTTGGCTATCATATTTTTTTGTTGGGGGAAAGTTTATTTTGTTTTTAAAATTACAAAAAACAATTCACTTCTTGAGATATAAGCAAATTAAATATTTTTCAAAAAGTTAGCAGCTCTACCACAAAAATATTTTATTTTTTCAAAATCGCTTTATAATAATATTTCATTATCAAAAATAAGTTGACAGATGACGGAGATATGATTGAATAGAAATGACTGAATTTTCAAAATTTTTACTTTTATCAAAAATTCGTGTCTTATAACTTTTGAAAAAATGTCGATAAAAAAAACATATTCTTATAAGTAGAAAGAGGAGCCAAAATTTCAGCAAATCGAAGAGCATGAGGTCAATTTTTGGAAAAAAATTGCATTAGTCTTGGAATGGCCGGTATATGCTTGAAATACATAACACCGTGTATCCTTGAATCCATCATCATAAGTACAGCTTTTTTAAAAATTTAGTGTATAGTTCGAATTCATAAAATCTGTAAAAAAATCTTCTTAACACCGTGAAAGCGAGAGCTCTACTTAAATCTCTATAAATATAACAATATTACAAATTTTCTGTGGTGAGTATTAAGGTGCCCTCAAGCACTTCTTCTAAATTCTTCAAATGAAAAAATTAGAAATATTAAACAAATTTAACAATTTCATGCAATTTTATTCAATTTTGGAAAATTTTTGCAAGCACTTAATTTTTATATATATATAAAAAATAAGTTAAAACCAGGGACCGAAAATAATGATTTTTTTTCAAATTTTAATGAAAACTAGTAAGGTATATCTTCGACTTGGCCGAAGTTAAAATACCCCCACGGCCGATTCTTATGGGTAGAAGAATCTTAAATTGGAGAGCTTTTTGTAAGAGATTTTGAAAGATTTTATTATTTTTATGTGTCTAAAATACATACATATCAAATTGTTTTCTTGCAGCTTAAATATAAGCCTTTTTATAAAGTTTTAAATTTTGAGGTTGTATGGGAGGTGGGCGTCTTAGATTGTGTATGACGCCCATTTTTCTAACATACCTCAGTTTTTACATAGAATACACAAATACCGAGTTTCTGTCTTGTAACTTTAATATTAGCCTCTTTATAGATTTTTAAATTTTGGGGTTGTATGGGAGGTGGGCGTGTTAATGGGTGGATGACGCCCAATTTTATAACACACCTCAGTTTTGACATTAAATACACAAATACCGAGTTTCCATCTTGTTACTTTAATATTAGCCTCTTTATAGATTTTTAAATTTTGGGGTTGTATGGGAGGTGGGCGTGTTAATAGGTGGATGACGCCCATTTTTCTAACACATCTCAGTTTTGACATAGAACACACATATACCAAATTTCAGTATTGTAGCTTTAATATTAGCTTCTTTGTAGAGTTTTCAATTTTGGGGTTGTATGGGAGGTAGGCGTGGTTTTCATCCGATTTAGCCCATTCTCGAACTTGACCTTAGTTTTTTTAAAAAAAGCTTAAATATCGAATTTCATTATGATAGCTTCAAATTTACGGCTGTAATCGTGTCGACAGACAGACGGACAGACGGACAGACGGACAGACGGACAGACGGACAGACGGACAGACGGACAGACGGACAGACAGACGGACATGGCTAAATCAACTCAGGTGGTGATGCTGAGCAAGAATATATATACTTTTCCATACCTACCACGCCTCCTTTTGGGTGTTACACACATCGTGACAAAATTAATATACCCCTTACGCAGTACGCGTGGGGGTATAAAAATCAGCATGTTCTAGTGTCGAAAAAACTTTTTAGCATACCAAATTGTTGGAATTTGTATTCCTCTTCGAATAAATAAAAATTTTTTTATTTAAGCAATAAACAAAAATGAAAAATAATTATTAAAAATAATTTTAATAAATTATTAGAAATAAAAAATCATTTTTGCTTTTTATCATTTTCCTCACAACTAAGCATCATTTTTTGGTTTTCTAATTTTGCTCAGATATCTTATATATTAATACGTGAACATTAAAGTTTCTCGTATGCTTTTTTTGTATTAATTTAAACTCAAAATAAATGAAACTCATATCATTTGAAAGGTTCTGTTGCCCAGATGTGCAGAATATATATATAAATGATATATCTGATAGAGGGGGTTCCCAACCTTCTAAGAGAGAAATTAAATATTTAAGAAAAAACCCGCTCTTTGATTAATATGAAATTTTGTTGGGGAAGAGTTTTTGAGTTGGTCGAATTTGAATTTTTTTTAAAAATAACAATTTTTTAAAAAAATGTAGTTTTATCCATTCGTCAATTGTAAAATTTGTAAAAAAATGTGTTTTGAATTAAAAAATTTGACTTTCCATGTGAATATCTTGGTAGGATTTTAATTGTTTTTCAATATTTCTAATTTTTTCTAAAAGCTTGTTAAATTTTCTTTCAAATGTGATAAAAATTACAGCAAAGTTCTAACCAAAGGTATTTTTAATGAATTTTCTTAATATTGTCGTTAGTTATTTAGCGTGTGTTTCTACCAAATGCCAAGAGAGAGAAAATAACTGTCTCAAATTGAAAGTTCTAAATTGGAAAGCCAATATCTCCGCCATCTGTGAATAGATTTTATTTAATTTTTTTTTTTTTTTTTGTATTTAAGTCTTATCAGTTATCTTAAGAAAACTTTTAAAAATAATACCTTTTTTTTTGTTTATATTTAAATCATTCCTTTTTTAAAGAGACCACAACATTTGATTTATTCTCAAAATGTGAGGTAAAAATGATTTTTGTTGTAAAAAAACAAAAACTCAAAATTGCATTTTTGATTTTCTGTCAAAGTTCATACCGGATTTAATGTGAATTTATTTTGTCTTGACTAAATTTATAAACTGTCCGTGCCATCAAAAAATCAAGGCTACTCTCTATGATTTCTTTGACAAAATTAAATTTTTTTAAAATGTTGTTTTTCTGTTTTTCAAAAAAAAAAAAAATAAAATAAAAATATAATTATTTTGAAAAAAAAACCTCTATACCTCCAATCAATTAAGAAGTATACACTAAATTTATAAACTGTCCGTGCCATTAAAAAATCAAGGCTACTCCCTATGATTTCTTTGACAAAATTAAATTTTTTTAAAATGTTGTTTTTCTGTTTTTCAAAAAAAAAAATAAAGTAAAAATATAATTATTTCGAAAAAAAACCTCTATACCTCCAATCAATAAAGAATTATACACTAAATTTATAAACTGTCCGTGCCATCAAAAAATCAAGGCTACTCCCTATGATTTCTTTGACAAAATTAAATTTTTTTAAAATTTTGTTTTTCTGTTTTTCAAAAAAAAAAAAATAAAGTAAAAATATAATTATTTCGAAAAAAAAACCTCTATACCTCCAATCAATTAAGAGTTATAGCCTCAAACTTATTCGAACCATCCCGCATATAATTATAAATAGGCAATCAATAAATTGGTCGAATTTCGACCCCAGGCGATGCTAGTAAACATTTTTTTTTTTGATTTTTATAATTTTGCTCAGAAATAAAAATTACTTTTGGTTATTATTTTTGTGCTCATAGAAAAATATCACTTTCCAATTTTTTGTCCATAAATAAAAATTATTTTTGGATTTTTTTTTTTTTTTGCTTGATATAAAAACTTATTTCTTGATACATTTATTTCTTTATCACATTTAAAAATAATTTTTTTATTTTTTCTTCACCAAAATTATTTCTTAATTTTTTTTTATATCGCTCATACTTATGACGGTTCTTGGTAAAAACAAACACTAATATTTGGAGTTGTTACCACCAAAAATTTGAATTAATAATAGAATCATAATTATTATTAATATATTAAAATCATAAAGAACTGTAAGTAACAATCGTAAAACTTTGATAGCGATTTTTTTATTTCTTTTGTGTTTGTAACCCAGACCTTTACGTTATAATAAGCTTGAAAGCTCTCTGTGCACTTTTCAAGTTTGTATTCGATGGATATCGTGTTATCAGACTTTTTTTGATTTTTTTTTTTAATAATTTTGTCTACTAACGTTACACTGTGCCATGCATAACGTTAAAAATAAAAAAACTACATAAATCCCACACAAATAAAACTATTTAGTTCTAATGCTAAATGCTTTATTTTTTAGTGAATTTTTATCTTTGAATTAAATTTTTTTAATTATTATAATTTTTATTGAAAGATCGGATGTGATTTTTGTGATAAAATCGTGAGAATGTAGAAACCTCCTACATTTAAATAAATATTGCTTAAACTCTTGTGCAAACATTTTTGCACTTGGCTACGCTCGATGTGGTTGATAAGAATCTTAACCTTGGCGCAGAAAACTTTTCTACTAAAGTTGAGACAAAACTAAATTAAAAATTTGGCAACTTTTTGAAATTGTGTCCTTTAGTCAACACGTTTTTAAAATTTGAATTTTTTTTTTTATTCTCAACGCTTGCTTTAAAAATAATACTGTCCTTGAAAATGTTCCAGCTATTATGGCACATAAATAAAAATTTATGCTGCCGCTTGCTTGCTTGCTTGCATTCAATGCCAAACGTAATATAGTTGTTCGCTATTTTAACCATTATGATGTCAGCAACTAAAGCATTTGTCTGTGTCGCATTCTGCTGCCAACACTTCTTCCATAACGTATTTTTATTTAATCTGCATTTATTTAGCTATAAGAAAATATAAAGAAAAAGAAAATAAAAATAAAAATAAAAAACCCAAACAGCTAAAACAGCAACTTGGCTGGTTCGCCTACACGGCGAAGACAACGACGACGATAATGATGACTACAACAGAGCAGCGGCAGGAAGACCAAAATGGATATAAACAGCTTTTTAGTTGATTTCTTTATTCAGCAACTTCTGTCAATATATTTTTTTAAAATTTTTTGTTTTTTTATTTGTGAGTTATATATAACTTTTTTCGCGTTTTTTTTTGCGCTTTTTTGCGTTTGTGTGTGTCATTAAAATGATTATCAAGAAAGTCCACTTTTTTGCTAAAAATTTTTGTATTATTGACATTTTGCACACAACACACTTTGTTGTTGTTGTTATTATTGTTTTTGTTGTTAAGGCTGTTCTTGTAGCTCTGTGGTCTGTCTAGCGGCTCTGTCGCCAATGATCTCATCTCATATTTATTGTTGCTGTTGATGCTGCTGCTGCTGCTGCTGTTGATGCTCTGTATGATGGCTAGTTAATAAGAGTTAAGTTGTTTTTTTTTGCTGTTGTTTTAAATATTATTTCTTGCTAATCGTTGTCTTTTTTATATTATTTTTTTTAATTTTTTTTAAGCTTTTTGCAGGTTGTTCGTTGGACTAGCACTTGAGGATGCTTGTGTGGGCTGTTTGCTTAGTTGCTCAAGTTCAGCGTTTTTATGGTAGCTTGTTTGTTTGTACAAAACAAACAAAAATTAATTTTTTTTTTTTGTTGCCGTTCTTGTTGTTGTAATGAATTCATAAAGCTTTTTGAAAGTTTCAAAATGAATAAACTTAGCGTATAAATCAATTGTTTTGTATTTTCTTTGCAGTGTGGTCTTAAAAAACAGTTTAACAGTTTGTCTTCTTTTATTATTTGAAAGTTATTAGCTATTAAATTAGTGAAATTAACTGTTATTGACTTTCTCATACACTTTTCTGTCATTTCTTCATTTATCTAAAGCTGACATAAATTTGCACACATTTAATAAAAAGTAAAAGGCAGCCAGCCGTTCTAAGTAGCTTTAGTTAAGAATACTGGCAGGTGCTTCAAATGCAATATCTCTAAAAGATGAAATTTTTTAATTTTTTTAAATATTTGCTTATATTAAATCTTAAGTTTTGATTGTTTTTAAGCTTGTTTTTTAAATGCTTGAAAAAATTTTTTAAATGTTTAAAAAATTCTACGGAAAATGTTAATTTTTTTTAATGATTGTCTAATAAAAAAAATTTTTTACATAATTTTTTTTTATTAATAACTTGTCCGTCATAAAGTTATAATTATGAATTGTTTTTTTTTTTTTTTTAGAAATTATAAATAAGCATGCTGCAGAGAACAACGCCTTCATAAAAGAAACCGCTAGTTCGTTTCTTAAGTCTTTTGTTAATGCGGTACATGAGGTAATAAACAAAACTTTTTTTGTTCAACTAAAGCAGCTTCATAAATTTGCATAATGTTTTTGAACAGTTAAACTGCACACTCGACAACGACTTAAACAATTTTTTTACACACACACACACACACAAACACTGACAAACACAGAGACATAAAACGAGGTCGGCTTTTTGCTTTGCTATTACAATTTTTTTTTCTGCCTTTTGTTGGTTTTTTCACAAAACATGACACTCGTTAAGTTTTAGTAGAGCGCAACAGCAATTTGAGTCTGAGCTGCTGAGCGTCAGAAGCTTTTTGAGTAATGCAAGGTAGAGAACATATTTACTGCACTTAAAGCTAACTGATTACATAATTAATTTTATTTAAGAAAATTTAGTTTATTTTTAGCTAAAATAATCGAACACCTACCTTTAGCTTGCGTTAATCCAATCATCAACATAGTTGCTACCATAAAATAAGCCAGTCTCAAGGCTTGCCATGTGTTGGAGTTGTACATGTTGTGGCGGCTGGGTTTTTTCTTTTGTGTTTATAAGAATTCTTAACAATTTACAAAATAAATTTTGAATTTTGACACTTAAATTTTAACTTGTTTAAATATTTTATTAAAAAATTCTTAAAAAGATATTAAAAATTGCAATTTAAAAAACAGCTTTTTTAATAAATAAACACACAAAACTAATAAATATCAACAAAACACACCTCAGTCAATGAGCGGAAGTGTTGACAGAATTTTTTTTTTTTTAAAGAAAAATACCGCAAATTAAAACACGTCTAAATAAATAAATATGCGAGTCAACGTTTATGCCGCTGCTGCTACTACACTACTAACAACTTCTATAAAAAACCGAAAACCAACAACAACAAAACGTTTCACTAGCACGACGTGTCTTAAGCGCTCGCCAGCTTGTTTTAAACTGAAATGTTAAAAATTTTATCAGACCGCAACAACTGCAGAATTTTTGTTGAGACGCTTCACAACAAAAAAAAAACCTGGCTGTAGCAATAAAAACAACAGCAACAACACTTAGCTTTAATAGCAACAGCAACAGCAATGAAATTTTATTCAACACAAGCAGCTGATGACTCACGACAGCGCTGTCCTAGCTATGGTGAATAAATGTTTCAAGTTTTTCACATACTCTGTTGAATTCATACAAAAGCTCTGTCTAACTTGCCTCAAATATCTCTCTCTCTCATTATCATGATCATTTAAGTCAAAGCTTTTCTATAAGTCTTGTGCAAAAATTGTTATTAAGCTTGAATTGACAAAAAAGCTATTAAACAAAACAAAAAAGAAACAAAAAAAAAAAAACACAAAAATTAAAAAAAAAATCTAAAACAGCAACCTTAAGAAAGCATTAAATAATTATTTCTTTGCTCTGACATGAATCCTAAACAGCAGCTAGTAAAACCCACGCAATAACTGATTTAAAAGCTGCTTCAAAATTGTCACAGCGATATCGCCTACATCATTTGATGCCATTTGCAACACTTGTCACATATAATTAAACAGCTATAAAAGGAAAGAAAGCTTTGATTGCTGCTGCTGCTGCTAAATTCATTGCTCTGTTTAGTAGTGAGCAATTGCGAACGAGTTCGTTACTTAAGTCTTTTGTTTATTTTCACTGTAAGTGCCTTTTAATGATGTTTTTCTGCATTTTTTAGTTTAATTGCATGAAAATATATTAAAATTGAGCAAGAAAAGTATTTATTTAATTTAATTGTGCTGAAACAAGAAATAAATTTATATCATCTAAAAAATGTCACATAGGAGAAATTTGCGTATGGCTTCAATTAAAATATGTAAATTTAATTAAATGTACGCATATGTACGCAGTTTTTTAAGCCTAAAAATTATGTAATTTGTTTTGATAGAACATAAATTCACACAATCGAAACAGTCGAATAAATAAGTACTTCAACAAGTACTTCTTAATTTGTCTCTAGAAGTTTGCTACGATATTCATTTGATAAAAAATTCAAGCTTAAGTATTTTTGCAAAACTTATTCCCGTCAGCAAATCGAACAGAGTTACCAATTTTTCGTTGACATAACAAATTTGAAAAACTATCTATGTCTAAATATTGTTAGTTCCATAAATTTTTCAGCACAAAATTGTATACCTAGAATGTTATGAAAATTAGCTGAAATTTAATGTGGTGACTTTGGAAGAAATTATCTCCTTTATTTAGCAAAAAATTTCATACAAATATTTTTATTCAAATCCACAAAATGTGGCAAGAAATATTTTATATATAAAAATTATTTGAATCTTTAATTATTCCAAATGACAATAATTAGTAATAGTTTTTGCAGTCTTAGAAAAAAATTAATGAACTCTTTATATTATGAAAAACAAAAAAAAAATATGCAGCTTTGATTTATTAAATATTTTCTTTTCATATTTTTTTAATAATAATTTCATACTTTTTATAACGGAACTGAAAATATATTGAGGTGATTCATGCCAATTCATTATTTTGCGATTATCGTAAATAATCTTATAAGGTAAAATTCACATGAACGTACTTTTAGCAACTTTAGTAACTTTTTTTTTTAAATGACATTGGTTGCATTCGATATACCTTTCTTCGACAACCTACAGGAACTTTCGGGGCTAAATTTTCTAACGAAAAGAGCAAGAACTTTTTGCTTTAAAATTTAATCGTTTATAAAAAAAACATATTTATCAAACTGATAATAAATTTGTGAGATGATTTTTTTAAGATGTTGAGATCGAAAATAATCCCAATATCATATCTCAATTTAAAATTTGCAGTGACATTGCAGTAATATTTACTCCCATTTCCAATTTTCGCTATACTCATGGCCATTCGTTGACTGAGAAATGCCCGTAGGTCTAAGGATCAGCCCCGAACCACCTGACGGGAAGCCAAGATCAAAAACAAAAAAACACAAATTGGTCATTTCAGCCCTTGAAAGGACTTTGACCGAGCTTCTCATGATCAATTGTGCTGTGTGTGTTATTAAAATGTTTGCACACAATTGACCGAGAACTGGACCTACATGTTTTATGCCGACTCCGAACGGCTAACGTTCATGTTCTCAAGAAGCTTTACATGGCATTGTTTACTCTCTGAGGTTTGCCATTGTCTGCAGAGAGGTGGTGACCGATCAGAAAAATTTTTTACTGAAAAAACTATTCGCCGCGGCTGGGGATCAAACCCGGGCTCCGAGCATGCTAAGCCACACACTTAACCTGCATGCCACGGTTACCACAGAGGAAGCCAAGATCATTTGCCTTAAAAATAAACTTTTGTGATATGACAAGCCGCAATAACTCTGCACAGGTTATAGCCAGTATAAGGATAAGTTCACCAATATCAATGCCTCCATTGGTAGAATTAGTACAGACACTTATCTTCGCATATAGCCATGTTTCAGAACTACGTCCCGACGTTCGGAAGATGAGCTGTTCTTGGATAATTAGTCAACCGTTATTCTTCAGGGTAGTTCATATAAGAATATTCGAATGCCTACAAGAAGACGACAGAAACATGGTGTAGCAGCTCAGGTCCTAGAGTCCAAATAATACTTATGAGTTGTCAAGTGTCGTTTAGGAAGCTAAATGAAGTGCTACAAACTGCTGATTATATAAACATTAGAGCTTAAACATGAGACAGTAATTGTTTTTTCAGAATAAAGGAAGGAACTTTTCAAAAGATTGTAAAAATTAAGGCAACAAAAAAGGAAGACTAGTTAACGAAACATTGGGCTCTGCCAACAATTAACAAACAGTGAAAGTTGTTAAGAAATCTGGCTAAACGGAGCCGGTGCACATTTCACCAATGGTTGATTTCATAAGAAAAAATATACAATATAAACCAAATCATTCAGTTAGCTCAAACTATTCATTTTTGATATTACAGTGCTTTTATTATACGCAAAAATTTTCAGCCCGAAAGTATGCACACAAAATATATTTGGTTTTCTTAAGACATATCCCGCCTCATATATCTCTCAAACTGATATTAGGCTATTACCATGCTTTTCAAACTTTGCAGAAAAAATGCTCAGCCTGAAAGTATAAACAAAATATTTATTTGATACTTATCAGTGACGACATTACTTCCAACCCATCATATGGCGGTAATTAATACTGGTAATAAATAAATGCGAGGCATTCTAAAACACCTTTTTATTTCAAGAAAATCAAGCAGGTTATTTAAAATTAAATTAAAATTTTTAAAAATTAGGACTGAAGTAGCTCAGTAAAGAAAATATCCACAAAATATTTTTTCTCTTATAACTTTTACTGATCGCTCCACTGTACTATATGAAATTTCTACTGTTTTACTGGCCAAAAATGAATTTTCCGAGTTTTCCAAAATTTATTTTATTGTACTAAACAACCATTAGGAGAATAATTTCTTACTTACCCAGCAGTCCAAGGCTAAAAGAATTCATGAATAAATCATATACAAATATTTCGTGCTCTTTAACGATATATGCTAATTCGGCTAGACATTTCGTTGACGAAAATTTCATGTATAATTTCAAAATTCGTGCACGATCACTATCAGAAACGTTGAACAAGTTTTCAAATCATGAAATTTTTAATTTTCAGTTGTTCTAAAGCAGGAATTTTCTTTTATAAATCATCTACACTTTTTTGTCAACGAAGTATTGGACTACTAAAAACCAGGCACTAAAAACCAGGGACCGTAATAATTATGAGCAATATCGAATAAATTAAGATATAATGATTATTTTATGATTTTTATTTTTTGCTCAGATATAAAAATCGTTTCCTGATTTTTATTTTTTAAATCAAAAAAAAAAATTATTTTTAAGTTTTATTTTTTTAACTCAAGTATAAAAATTATTTTTGATTTTTATTTTTTTTATTCGAACAAAAAAATCATTTTTAATTTTTATTTTTTTCACTCAAACAAAAAAATCATTTTTGATTTTTATGTTTTTTACTCAAACAAAAAAATCATTTTTGATTTCTTTCGTTTAAACTCAAATAAAAAAATCATGAGTTTTAATTTTGAGGAAAAAAATACAAATCCACAAATAATTTTTATTTTTGAACAAAATAAATAAAAATCAAAAATAATTTTTATTTTTGAGCCACAAAAATAAAAATCAAAAATAATTTTTATTTCAGAGCAAAATAAACAAAAATTAAAAATAATTTTTATTTCTGAGCAAAAAAAATAAAATTCAACAATAATTTTTATTTCTGAGCAAAATCAATAAAAATCAAAAATAATTTTTATTTCTGAGCAAAAAAAATAAAAATCAAAAATAATTTTTATTTCTGATTAAAAAAATAAAAATCATTTTATAATTATTATTTTTAATTTTTATGCTTAACGCTTAAAAAATAAAAATCATTATTTATTCTAAGAGGCAACACAAATTCCAACATTTCGGTATACTCAAAAGTTTTTTCGACGCTTAGAACAGGCTGATTTTTTTCATTCAAATTTCAAAAATAATCATTATTTTCGGTCCCTGCTAAAAACCGTCCATCGGTTTTGCTCCCGTCTAAGAATTTGCTTCAACCTCTTTTGTCGGTCGCTTGCTGGCACCAGTTAGAAATTCCAAGCATTGTCATGTTATCCAATATTTCGCACACTAAATACAAAACAGTCACAACTCAAAATTTTACGATATCGACTTCTTGTTATAAATCATTTCACAAAACACATATGTCAAAATCTTATTAACTATTTTCTTCATTAACTGGAAGAAGTTTGTTTGTGTTTAAATGAAAAGTGCATTTCTTCTGCAGTTTCAACCAAAGAATTTTATTTTTCGCTTCTCCTGAAAAGTTATGTTTTTTGAGTTTTGACTATTTTGTATTAAGTGGCGATATGGTCTTTCCATTGTACATAGATGCAGCATCGTTGTTTATTCTTTCGACATGACCAAGCCAGGGAAGTTACTCGATTTTTTTACGCTTGACCGATATCGATATCGGCATATAGCTCATGATTCCATTATATTCGACGCTCACCTTTGACTCAGATTCAATTAAAGATCTTACGAAGGATTTTCCTTTCCAAGGCTTCCAACGTCCTGTTATCAGAGCTGCTCAACGACCAAGTTTCTGCTTTGTATAGTAGAACGTTCTGTAGTAGAGTTATGTTCGTCGTTTTAGTATTAGTTTTACAGAAATAGGTGGTTCCTTATTGATGATGATCTTCCTTATGAAGATGGTGCGGGTCTCTTCTTACATTTGTCATAGCGTAAATATCTGTCGGATGGTGGACTTTCCAGATCTGAAGCCACATTGATAAGGTCCAATAAATTGTTTTACGATGAGCTTCAGTCTAGCACATAATAAGCTTGGCAGGACCTTATATGCGATAATAAGAAGGCTTAACACACGGTAGTTGAAGAAATTAAGCAGAGCACACTGGATAACAATCGTCTGGAATGAAGCTCGAATGAAGGAATGAATTTAAACATAGCTTTGCCTCCGTTCTTTAAAAAATAAGCCGGTAGACCATCGTTTCGCGGTGCGTTGTTGTTTTTAAGCAGAGCTATAGCTGTTAAGGCCTCAATAAAACTAATAAACACAGGAGTGATGAAAATAAAATGTTCAGACGTATTCTCTTACAAACTACAAATCCGCATCCAAACTCATGCTTTTCCGCATGGCCACTGTAGTAGATATCACAGGATGCTTGCCATGAGCAACCCTGTCCCTTTCCAAGATATCAATCAGTTGAATCAGTTAAAGGAACCATCTCAATTTGGGTTGCAGTCATTCCAGCTGCATATCCGTAAATCATTATAGTAAAGTTTTTCGTTTGCCGTAGTTGTCATCAGATTTGGGGATAATTTTTCTCAAATTTCTTAGGTTTTTTATTGAAAGGTTTTTTTGTGTGGTGATTTTCAGGCCCCACCGCTTAAATTAACCGTCAAGACTAGCGGTTGTGTACTTTGCCGTTTTCGGGAAACACCACGGGCGTTTGGAGTCGACTTGAGACTTGATTTCGGCATGGATAATGCTGGTCCCGCCAAGTTGAGGCAGTAAGACACGTTGCCATGTGAAGATCGCTCCCCTTGTTTATTATTAAGAAATAAATCTATTAAGATACACTCTAAGAAAAAATGGCGAGATTTCACTACAATTATTGCTGGCAACACTTTAACAGCAATTATTGTAGTGAAATGCCGCAGAACAAAATAAGGGATATTCTCTCTCACTCCTCTCTATCTCACTCTCAAATCTCTCCTACAATTTTGATTTGTCGCTCTTTTGAATAGAGTGCATTGATAAACAATACGCGGAAAATGCGTGTTATTTATCCTGCTTGTTGTTATATTGATTACTTATTAATTAACAATGAAGTTATTAGTAAATAATCAACATTCAAACACATTCATTTGCTTGTTTTTATCATTACATGGAATAGCATCAAAACACATTGATGTTATTCCATGTGAGGATCATAACTAACTGAAGTAAAATAATGTATCTGCTAAAAATATGAATTAATTGTGAGAGCGAAATGAGCGAAAACCCACTGTTATAGCGTAAAATCTCGCGTAAGGAGCGTTCAAAGATTTTCTGAACGAAAACACGCTAAACTAGCGATATAATACGCTTCATTTTAGCTAAATTGAAAAAGCTCGCTGCTTTGAGAGATAGTTTCGAAAAACCGTCAATAAATGCGTGAAATTTCACAGCAATTATTGCTGTAATATTACAAGATATTACCATCAGTTTTTAGAGTGTATGTAAGATTTAAGTGATTAGTAATATTATTTATGGTTTCAACAGCATATAAATTAAAAATTGATTGTATTTTGAGTAATTTTTTCTCTTAAAAAACAACAATAGTGACCAGAAATCTTAATTTTATACTTAAAGTCAAAGTTTATTCAAACTCAAGAAACAATAGAGCCCAGAAGAAGAATTTTTCCAATACTGATTTCAACCCAGACCATAACACAAGGAGTATGCTTTGCAGTGTTTTGAAAACATACATATTTTATGCTTGCATTTGGGTTGCGGCAAACTATGACTCCTGAATCTAGAAGATCGGGTACATCAGCTATGTTCATCAGTTAGTAATACTTTAAGAATTGTATTTTAAAGCGTTTATTTAACATCTTCAACGTTTGAAAGATACAAAAAAAAGTGTTGCATTGCGTGCTGAAAACTTTTTGCTCATGAAACGCTTATTAAGTAATATTAATTAGCAAAACAAAAAAAAAAAGAACGAACGAACCTTTTAAGGGCTTATCCAAGGTGCTGTTAGTGTCTTTCTTTCCATCAAATCCATAAATAGCATGAAAGACGCTATTTGCAATACTTAATAAAGTAATCATTAATTAAGCAATAATAATGGCAGCACAACACGAACAGCAAATGGCAACAAAAACATGCTTCTAAGCAAACCACCCACAATGCTGTGAATGAAGGGTGTAACTTTGACTGACTGTGGGTTGAATGGTGTTGAGCAAATATGGCTCACATGCCAACCAACTTCTTATTAACTGATTAGCATCAGGCAAGACAAGGTGAATAACAATATAACAACAATAAAAACAACAACAATCAACAGCTTGCTTTGCTATTTTTAGGGGCAGTGACATGAATGCGATGTTATCTGCACTAATTGTTAGAGAAATTTATGTGACAACAATTCTTTTGCAACTCGTTGTTGTACAGCTCATGGTTTAAATGAAGTAGTTGAAAAAAAAAAAAACAACGTAGGTACACTTATTATTGTCATTTCAGTAAAATAACATTTAAGCAGTTTTTTCTTAGCATGTTCATTTTAGATTTTTATAGTGCTCACGGTGTTGGCGACATTAAGCGCGAGAGAAATCGTGTGAATTTGTAGAAGCTGCTAGGTGACATTTGTCTAAATTGTAGCACATTTTTTGCAAGATTTTTTTTTATGAAAAATGATAGAAAACATTTCTAATTGTTAATATTAGAGCTTGAAGTAGAAGATGTAGGGAATGTTGTGTGTTCAAAAATTAAGCCACTTTTGTAGATATTATCAGCATGTGTTGTATGGTATGCATGCCATGAGAGCACAACCAACACCTATCCAAACATTTATAGAGCTATTGTTATGCAGCATAAGGTGCAATGTACTCGTCGCTGTGTAGTTTTTGTTGTTTTTTTTTTTTTTTTGGTGATAACAAAATTTTATAGAGGAAACTGCAATAAAATGATATCTAAAAGTTAACAGAAAACATTTTTTGTTTAAATGACTCTTATGTGTTTTTCATACACATATTATTTTGTATAGAAATAAAAACAAAAAACAAAAAGCAAATTAATGAATGTTGCTTTATCGCTACTTGCTATTTCAAAAAATGTTTGTACTTCATCATTTTTATGTTTTTTTTTTTTTTGGCGAAAAGTAGTTAAAATTTATATAATGATTCATTTGAGTGCGCGCACAAGTTTGTTGCTTAAGTCTTTTGTTTTGCTGCCTTTTAGCAAATTGTTCTCTATAATGTGTGGAACAAAATTAAGTTATTATCGTAGTTTATGACAAAAAACTGTTCTTGACTTGAAGTTTTTCTAAGCAAAGTCTAACAGGAAATAGCAAAAAGCAAGCAAACATTTTAAAAATTAGATAATGTCAGTCAAAGAAGAACATTAATTATGCTAGCCAAAAAAGTAGCTGAGAGAAAAAAAAACTAATTGATAAAGAAAATATAAAAATTCCTTACTTACTGGAAATAATAATAAACTGAATTGAACTCAAAAAATATAATTTAATTCACGTTAAGAAGAAACAGAATTTTCAGTGTAGAAAAATATTTTTATTTTTCTTAATCCAACATAAGGTTCATGAGCCTGTGGTGCCCTTCCCACAATTAAGCTTGACAACACTATTTTTACACTTAAAATTTTTTGACAAACTAACGTCATATTTATTACATTAACGGTGCGCTTTTTATAAACGTTAATAACTGCCAAAACAAAAGACTAAAGAAACGAACTTGTTCTTTAAAGCAGTTTTATTGTGCCAAAAAGAAATAAACTTCAAAGTTTTTTCATAGAATTTTTTTCTCATTTTTGACTAACTTTGTTTTGCTTTTGTCTAAAAAAATACAAAAACAAAAGATTTAAGAAACGAACGCGCTATTATATCAAATTAAATGAACTGCTATTGAACGAAATAATTAAAAGAGAGCAAAAAAGATGCACATGTTCATATATATGTCTAATTTTATAACATCAGCTGCACATAGACTTTAACATAAATTATAGTTGTGGTGTTAAATTATCTTACTTTATTTTACCATAATTATAAAAGCTAATATTTACAATTTTCCATAAGATATCAAAACAAAAAAAAAAAACATAAAACAAACTAACAAACTAATTGATTGTTGATGTTAAGCGTAGCATGGTCGAGTCATGAACTGTTAATTTAATTAACAGAGCAATTTATGAGCTCAACACTAACAACAACAACAACTACCATAGATAGAGTAACAGTTTTCATTAACTAAGTAAATCAAATGCTAGACAGCCACAAACAAAACAAAAAAATTTAACACTAAATAGACCTTAAAGCATGCAAGAAGTGCATTTACCAGCAAGCAACAACAATTTTTTATTATTTTTTTTTTAATTTTTTTTATTTTTTTTTATAAGAATAGAGCAAGCATAAAACAGCGGCTGAGTTTCCAAACGAGTGGTCAAAATCATTAAAAACAATCATTGTTTTTGCAGCAAAATTTAAAAAAAAAAAAAACAAAACAATTTCATAGAAAGAAATTCGCTATATTTGAGAGCAACAAAAGAAGTTAATGCAACGGTATATTGAAACAACACATGCAATATAATGTTATAGTACTTATTGTTATTGTTGTTGTTGCTGTTGTTTATCTTTCTGTAATGGTCTGTTAGGCTAGCCTAAAGTGCTAAAATCCCAAAAAAAATATTTGCAAGTGCTTAAAAACAAATTTTATTAGATCTAGAAAAAAATGCTGTATAAATAAAAACAGCCATAGTTGCCAATAAAGTGCAGAAAAATCAACAATTAATGTTGAGTGATAAAAAAGGACTTTTAGCACAACAAGTTAAAATGGAATAAGAAAAGAAAAAATAAAACTGCTAGCGAATAGCCAGAATGTTAAGCACTGCAGTAGTAACAAGAACAACAACAACAACTTGTGAAATATGACAAAAATCCATGTGGCGAACATGTGCTTACGCACTCTAGTCAACAACAACAACAACAACAACAACAACAACAACAACAACAACAACTACGACTTATAAAGTGACAAGAACTGCAGCAGCAACATCAGCAACAACTGCTGCACTATTTGGCAGAAGTTCATGGCTAACAAGTTGCACAAACAACTCAGCTCAACATAGCGTTCAACACTGAACAGACAGTGGCACATGAAAAATAAAACGCAGTACAAAAAAACAAGAATAAAAAAAAGCGAAATAAGTAGAAAATAAAGAAGATTGTGCCATAAAACAGTTTATGGCAAAATATTTGCAAGCACCGTTTCAGGGCGACAACATGTTGTTCGTGTTGTTATTGTCATAGTAGTTCACACACACACACACACACACACAATAGTCAAGACACTTTGACAAGTTTATGGCAAATTTTCCATTTAAGTGGCAGCCAATAACAGTAAGTTAGTCAACTGCAAAATGCTGTATTATTGTTGTTGGTTTTTCTAGTCTTACGCATTTATAAATTTGCATGCTTATCTTTGCTATTTTATTTTCGCTTAAATTAAGTTTAAATTTAAAACAAAACAAAAATTAAACTCGAAGTTGGTATGGGTATGGTTGGGTCAGGATGTAGCAAAGGAGTTCTTCCACCATGCGAATGATCGCATTACCAAGATGAAGAAAAGTGATACTTAATATGAAATTATTAAAATATTTTCATATTCATATCATATCATATTCAAATTATATTCATATCCATATTCAATCATGTTTCTATATCATTACAACAAGAATAATTTAAACAAAAAAAAAAACCATAAATTTAAAATGTTCCGTTTAGAATGCTTATTATTCAAAAAAGAGTCCGTCGCGTATTCGCATTATTAAAAAAAACTGGTCCGAAACGAATTTGTATATGAAGAGAGTTCCGAGTTCGAGACGGATGCGAAGAAACGGGAAAAACGATTCGCCTTTTTGAGAGATATTTCATAAGTAAACAGACTCGTAACGGATCCGAAATGCAATCCATTTCGGAAAAAATTTACGAAAAAGTGAGTCTGTTTCAAATTTTTAATGGCACATTTGTAAAACACAAATATTGAACCAAGGAGATGAACTAGAAAGTTAGGAACTTATAAAATAACTTTTTGTAAAAAAAATTCCTTCTTAATCGATATGAAATTTGGTTTAAAGAGAGTTTTTGAGGTCTTAACTAGGCTTAAAAAGATCAAAGCCACAGGAGCCAATGTCCAACCGGCTGTGCTGTTTAAGAACGTTGCATTAAAGCTCTGTTTAAATGCATTCACGAGCTTCTGTGTACAATATGTTTGGAAGAATACATTTCTGACAATTGTAACCTCAGTGTGTTCTGCCCAAACTATAAGAAAGCGATCCCACCCATCGGAAAGAACCTTTCTCCTTCGTTCGATTTCAGTCAAGGTGATTCCTTATCATGCGACTTTTTTTAATATAGTTTTGGAGAAAATCTTCCGAGCTGCTGATCTGAGTCGCAGTGATACAATATTCTATAAGAGTGTTATGCTCCTGTCTTATTTTGATGATATTGACATCATTAACCATAATATGCGCGAAGTCAATGCTAGAAAAAGAGTAGAGTCGAAAGGGTTTTGCAGTAAACACAAATAAAACGAAGTTTCTTGCGTCAACAAGCAAACAGTCCCAGGGTTTTGGAAACCACGTCACTTTTGACAAAACTTCCTTTGAGGTTGTGAAAGACTTCGTTTACCTGGGAGCCATCATTAACTCCTCCAACGATATCAGTATTAAGATTAAGGATAATTCTTGCCAACAGGTGTTATTTTGAGCTCAGTAGGCAATTGAGAAGCAGAGCTCTCTCCTGGCGAACAAAACTGAGCATGATAAGCCAATAATCATGCCCGTCCTACTATACCTGGACGTTGAGCAGCACTGATGAAAAGACTTTGAGCTTTCGAGAAGAAAATCCTTCGCAAACTCTTTGGTTCAATTTGCGTCGTATGACCCCTATGCCGTCATCGATATAGTCAAGCGTATAAAAATTGATTGGTTTCGCTGGGTATGTCGCTGGGAATGAAGACGACGCTTCAGCGAAAAAAATATTCGATTCGGTACCCAGCGGCGTTAAACGAAGATGAGAAAGACCGCATCTCCATTGGAAACTCGAGGCATTGGTTTAGCTGACGATGCTTGTAGATTCTAACTAAAGGTCTGAAGAGAACCATCCATTCTACTTGTACAAACTGATGTTACAAGTAATAACCTGATATTATTGACACAAATACAACAAAGAGTAGAACTGAACATACGCTTGTTTGTTTTGGATTGAACAGAGAGCGTATCATCTCTGGCTATCATTGTAGTGTAAGCTTTATTCTCTTCATCTGTTCCACTAAGCAAAGTAAACAGGTACTCTTTTTTAAATGGATATATAAATTCAATTTGGATATTCCAGATAGTTTTCTTTGTGTCAGGAGAATGTTTGAAACACGTTTGTTCTCATTAATTTGCGTTGCTGTTGTAAGAAAAATTTGTTCGTTAATTGCTTGAGGTACCAAGTTTGCTTGAGGCAGGGTACACTGTATAAGGTAGCCGCAACACGGAGAGCCCGACTGCCGCAAATGTCAAAGCGAACTGCTTCATATGTTGTTGTTGTTCTTTTTTTCGACAGCCAGTTGATTTTGACACTTTCGGATATGCGAAAGAGAGCACAGTTAGTTTTGCAGCAACCTTGTTATTCAACCATGGCTTGAGGTGTTTGTTGCATTTGTTCTCAAACTCGTACTGTTGATGGTTGGTAATTTCACTCTGTTAAACCTGATCCAAGTTATCTTAAAGAAAAATATTCCATGCATACTCAATGCTCAGAGAGCGAAACAGATACAAATAGATATAAGAAAAAATAGCAACACACAGCAAGTACGTTTGGAGAGTTCTTTGCAGACTTTTATTTCTTACCGTTTCCAGCAAGCGCAACACAAAAGAGTCTGGCTCAAATCCTTAAGCTGCATGCGCAGTATAGCTATCTATCTCGCTTATTGACACATATTTTAGCTTGCCTGTCTGCCTGCCTGTCTGAACCGGCGTTTACTATGCACGCGGCCTTAGACGAGGTCAAACTGTTCAACTCACAACTCACAAAAATTCTAAAATTCTAAGAAAGTTTTTGAGGTTGCTGAGTTCAAATACGTTGTGAAAATTTTCAAATTCAAATATTTTAATTAACATTTCTAATGTTAAAATTTAAAAATTGTTGAGCAGGAGGATCCAATATGCCAGTAAAAAATTTAAAATATCATTGCATCTACATATGTAAAACGGAGGGTAGGAAGCTTTTAAGTTAACTGATTTTAAATCTTATGCTTAAAATCGAGAACTTTAAATGCCGGATCCATATCCATAATGTCTGCTGCATAAACTACACTAAGGGAAAAAGCAATGTAGTCAGTACAGAGATAGTCTTTATTGACTATAGCACCGCTTAAAAGCATTACATTTATTCAATACAAATTTTGACATTTACTCAAGACAAGAAAAATGTAAAATTTATGTGTGCAGAAAACTATGCCATGCGTACATAAATTTATGTAGTGATTCCATAAGTTTTCCTTCTGTGTAACAAGATTGTATCGTCGATCTTTAGTTTTGAGTACTGGAAACCATAACAAGAACTAACCGTCTTTTCACTCTTACCGTTTTATTTTAAATCATTAATACTTTCAGACATTCAATTACAAATGAATTGTACCTCCTTTGGTATTTCAAAGTAAGTCTTAAACCTTAATGTTGATATATGAGTATGTTTCTATGAAAAAAACAGAAGTGTATATTCCAATATAAAAAAAAAAATCGGGACACTTAAATTAAAAAGTAAGTAAATTATCTAAATCATTTTATTTTCAAATTAACTATTTAATGTAAAAAATTTACGAAGTTTATATCGGTTTCGTCCTTATTTTCTGTAGAAATTTCTGCTGAGACACGCCTGTTGAGTACGAACATCTTTTGAAGTGCTAATACTGTTGGAAGGCCGTGTTTTTTTAAAAATGCGTCACTGAAAATCTAGAAGTCTTTCTAGAACTTTTTAGCCAACTACTCTGCAAATCTCTTGAAAAATTTATAGATTTTTCTTGCAAAGAATCAAGGTAAGTTTTTGAAGGGTTTGCATTTGCATCAGAAGTTGAAGGAATAGTTCTATAAAACGTTCTGTTTCCTGTTGTCTTTACTTAGCCATATTTGGTATAGTAAAAGATTTTGTATGCAGTAGTTGTCTGGAAAGCCTAAAATTATCGCCAATTCAAAAGCTTGTACATAAACAGAGTATCGAAGGTCCTTTTCAGATCCGATGTTCATAGGTTTAACAAACTTTACCATTTTTTTTAAAGTCTAAAGTTCATCTTAAAAATGTAAGTATATATTTTTGTTTTAGGTCATTATGAAAATATATATTTTCTTAATAATGTCTTTATTTTGACAAATTCTTTAAATCAAAATTTAAAGTACTTACTTAGTAGTACTAACAATTGATGACATGATCCATTCCTGTTTTTTTTTAATTAGCTATCCTATTTTGAGAAACAGGCTTTCGGATATATTATCACTATATATGACTTTACAGAAAAAAATTCAAACTCGAATAAAATGAACAAGTTTGAGAGTAACGGTAAACGATTTTACTTGAAAAGCAAGTATGCAGTATTTTGCTCTCTAGTATACTTCTAATGGTAGAATAAAAAACTAATTGATATTGAAGAAAAGGTTCAACATTTTTCCTTAACAATTTTTCACAAATTCTCTATGGAATTCAAGTCCAGGTATTGCGAAGGTCACTGCATGACGTCAGCATGATTGTCCGTTAACCATTTTTTAGTAAGATACGCTTTGTGTTTGCAGCATTGTGTTGTGCATTGTCCTGTAGGTATTGCCATTTTATTGGCATTTCCAATTTGGCATAGAACAGCATAACCTCCTCTAGAATCTTAATATCCAGATGGAAACATAATGGACGCCACCTGAACGTAACCGTATCTATTAGTGAACATTTCGGAAGCAATGAATTCATCTTTATTCAAGGGTTTTTCTTAAGTTCAAGGTTTTTTCTTTACAACTAGGCTATTTTCAGCGTTGTCCTTTTTTTCCCCCAAAGAAGAAAATGGTCGAATCCGTCAGTGGTGATAACACGAGGTAGTAGAATTGCCCTATAATGTGTATTTCTACCTTTTTTATCTTCCTATCTTTAATTATTTCTTTCTTTCAATATGAAATTAAAAAGAAGCTATAAGATACTTTAAAACTTTTTTGTTTGTTATAAATTTGTTTCTTATTTTCAATTCTGCTCATTTTTATAGTTTGCCATTTTTTTCCCCAGAGCAGTTCTCTGCCTATAGCAACTTAACGGCTTTTATTTATATCTTACTCGGCATAATGGCGACAAATCGTCAGTTCAGTCTTAAGTTCCAATCAATCATTGATCAAGGCGCACTGCCTTCAGCTTTTTAGCGCCCCACTCACTCCAGCGAAAACATTATTAATTTGTTCTCTTCTATGCGCCAAGATTTTACAACTACTTAACATATTATCTATATTTTTGTTTGTTTTTTTAATTTACTCAAAATGCAAATGTTGTCGTCTGCACATACATAGTTGTCAATAGCAGCAGAAGAAGAAAAGGAAAAATACAAGAAGTCGTCGTCGTCGTGTATTCGTAGATTAGCATAGAATATTGGCAAAATAGAGATCTTGCAGTCAATGTTGGTTTGATACCCCGAGAATCCCTTTTCAACGCAACTTGCTTATCTATTTCACACAGACATCAACAATAGCTATGTGGCCAATGAACGCATAAATCTACATTGTTGACTGCTGTTCACATCGTTGATCGACACATGATATGAGTATTTTTTTTCACGCCTGAATACAAATGTAGGTAGTTTTATTTTATTACTTTTATTAGTTTTATGATTTTGTTGTTGATAAAATTGATTTAAATGAACTTGTTTAATATCCCAGATAAATTAAATTTTCATTTACAAATTTGAATTTAAATATTACATTTTATATATATCAAATATCAATTGTTTCAACAAATAATTAGGATTTTCACTAACTCAGGTACAGTTAAAAACAGAAAAATATTGATTTGACAATAAAAACCAGTGTGCATTGTAAACGCCGATTCATACAGGCTGGCTAAAATCTGCGTGAACAAGCGAGATAGATAGATAATAAGGGCAGCCTTACTTTTTTTGAAACCTCTATTTAACTATATTAAATTATTTAAAAAACTGAATGTGGAAGTAAAATATATCAACTAGCATTTTGTGCAGTTAAAAAATGAAAAAGGTGTGTTTTACAATAACAAAAAACCTGTGTAGCTCATTTTTAAAACAAAATAACGTTAATGATCTCTAACTCTATTGCGACAAATATGTATTGAATTATTTGGAACAAAATATAAATTTTGGACTATAATTTGAAACACTACCACCTTAACTCTTAACCTTTTCTATTACAGTTAAAGAAGCACTGTTTAAAATAATGAATTTTTACTGAGCAAAACTGTGAATACAATTAATTCATTGCATATGCTTAGGCACTCGCAGTTAAATAACTTTAAAGGGTGGGTATGTTCGAGGCACTCAATAAATGCGGCAACACTGCGGCCTTTCAACACGCTTGCAACACTGTTGCTTTTGCAGGCTGTGTAGAAATCATGACGTTTGATATAAATGATAGAATGCTGCAATAATTTAGATTGCATTTTAGACAGAGATAATGAGATGGGAAACTTCTTTTTAATGATTTTTTTTTCATGTTTCCCTCCAAATTCATGCTTCTTCTTCAATTTTTTGGGTACTTTTGTTAGTCTCATGTATTGTATACATGATTCACCTCATAGTTGTCAAGTATTATTGTCTAATTCTATTAATAGGGTTGCATTGCAAAAAAAAAAAAAATGTACTATTATATCAAAGTTGCTTCGAACTTAAATGCTGTTTGCGGTAGAACAATGGTATTTTTTTTTCCCGATAAAAGAAATCAAGAATATATTCCATTTTTCTGCACCCTCTATGCAAAGAGTGCAGAATATATTACAATTTTTATTTAATCCAAAAACTTTGCCCTGTTCTAAGTAGATAAAACACAAAAAACCAAATTTTGTCATAATTCTACTTTAGGGCCCACGTCTTTTTATTTTTTTTTTGAGTTGGAATAGTTAGATTATATGTATTTGGACTCGCTAAGCCCAATGGTGGCAAAATAAAAGGATTTTTTTTTGGTTTAGGAGATAAAATTCATCAAAGTTCGAAAAAAGCTTATACAAATCTGTGATTTTTTATAATTTTTTAACGAATATTCAATATTAAACAACAAGTTTAAATAGAGAAACTTGCCTTTATTGTTAATTAATTTTACCAACAAATTATTTACCGTTTTAACCAGAGTGGCACCAAAATGCATAGCCTCACACTTTTGCTTTAAGTTAATCGTGCCCTTTTAGTTTGAATATTTGGAATATTTTTCTCTTTTTAGTAGAAACAGCTTTGAGAGAAGAAAGATAAATGAAGGAAGTAAATATATTTACCAACAAAACAATATGAAAATGTTTCAAATCTAGTTTTTTATCTAATGAAATCTTTAAGTGAAACATATTGTTTATTTAATGTTTCGATTTTATAACAAAAACGTATTCATTTTAGCTCCTGAATTTACAGATAAATATTTGTTATCTTCCATATAAAAGTATTTTTCATTCTAAAGAAGAAATTCATTAACTTTTAAAATTTGTGGTTTTACACTTTCGCCCTGTTTACCAAGAGTTATACAATGATCTCTATTCAATATTTCAATCGCTTTCCTAATTTGCGCAAAGCAATATCTTATTCACCAACTTAAAACTTGTTAAAAAATAATTGGTGAATGGTAAAAAGTTATTCAACACAATTTATAAGCTTATAACTAAGTTCTTCTCTTAAAATGTCACTTTTCAGTTCTTTCAGTTGACAGCATTTAAGGGTAGAATTTTAAAATCGTCAATTTAAAGAAAGAACTGCAATTTATCTTACTTTTGAGATCAACATTTTTGTGAAAAAAAACATTATTAAATTTAAAAAGTCAGAATTTGTTTGAGAAGAGAACCTAAAACTGCAAAATTCTTAAAGAGGGCCAAAATAATAAAAAGTTATTCTGTACCTTGATTCTATTCCTAGTGGACACGTTCTGTAACAAAAACCGGCCTGTATAAAATGAATTCCGAATAAAATAGTACTAGTACAATTCTACTATAATTTCGTACTTATTAATTCGTAGTGAATAATACATACTCTAAATAGTACAAAACTACGTTTTTATGCAACTCTGCTGTTGGCTTTCATGCCAAGGTGGGTTTCAGATTAAAGCAGTGAGCGCTTTCAAGCGATACAACTGTTCCAGTAGAAAACCTAATTAGCGCTTTTTTTCTATGACTGAGTTGATAAGTCAAACATCAAAAATATTGGCAAGTTGTTAAAATGCAATGTCGTGCAACATAAATTTTGCCAAATAACAATGAATGCGCATGTTCTTGTAGTTTTGAGAGCATATTTTTAAAATTAATACTGAATAAATAAACTTAAAAGAGTCAAAAATTACAATTTCCTGGTTAAGCTACCAATTTATTCAATAAACTGTTTTGCATTTCGTTAATTTGACAACTATTTTGACGTTTCAAATAGCAAACTATTCAAAAAATATAACTTTTTGAGAGTGCTGGACGTGGCCACTGAGTTTTCACCAGACTGCTTAAATTTATGGAAACTGTTGAATTATGTATTTAATTAAGGTAACTGGGGAGTATGTCAAAAATTGCACTAACACATTTGTAGAGTTTATGTTGGTATTGTTGCCATTTTGACAGAAGGCTATCTCTTTCTTGCCGAAATTTGTCGAAGTTTCCCATCTCATTATCTCTGATTTTAGAACACGTGCGCCAGCGGCAAATTCAGATTCAAGGTCCAGCCGGGTCCTTAGGAGGAGCTTGGTCTCAGTAAATGATATACTTTCTCTGAAAATACAAAAAGTTAAAAAATTAATATATAATTGTCTTTAACCCATTTTAGTCCGCTGGTAGATTTCCCGACCACTGACTTTGAAACTAATTTCTGAAAAAAATATTAAAAATATTTTCAAATTCTTTCTGCAAAGACTTAATTTGGTTAAATGGAAATTCAGAAAATAAATATAAATTTCCAAATTTTCCATTTTACATGAACATGTAATATTTTTTAATATTTTTTCCATAAATGAATTTTAACGTTAGTGGTCGAAAAATCGACCAGTTGACTAAAATGGGTTATTTACAATTTTTTAACTTACTTTTCTTCTTCCATTTTGTTTATCCGAGTGTTCGCAGCGTAAAATAAAATGTTGCAATAAATGCGAAATTGCTGATGTAAAATTGACTTTGCAGAACACACGACGTTTGCAGTGCTGCCAAATTTGCATATCAGAACGGTATGTTTCTACTGCAAAAGCAGGCTGCGCATTTATTTTACATTTCCGAACAAACCAATGCTCAGCTGACACGTTGCTGATTTTTTTCACGCATTTCCGATTGAATTATTAGTAAATTTATATACGTGGCCAATAATAATAATAAAAAATAAAATAAATAAACATTTGTCTTACTTTTCTTCATCCAGTATTATTCTGCAGACAAAAATTTTGTGTTGCCGCTTTTTTGCATTTCCTGCGCATCAAATGTCAAATTTTTGTTCGCTAGAACGTTTTGCTTTGGCCAATGTTGCCAGAAATTAGCATAGAACGTGATGCTTTGACAAATCATGCAACACAGCCGCAGTGTTTGCAGCTCGAACGTACCCGGTGTTTCATTGGCATTTCCTTTGTAATGATGGATCTGAAAAATACATCGATGTTTTTCTGTGGTTCGATGCATCGAAATGTACATCAATATCTTTCGATGCATTGAAAGGCATACATCGATGCATCGATGCATCGATTTGTAGACGATTTTTAAGATTTTACTAAACAACAAAATTGAAATTTAAAATTTATTACTATACCTTAGCTATTTATGTTTCTAATGGACTATCGCATTAGGTCAAAAACGTTTTCGTTAAACCACAAAAATCATTAAAATTTAAATTTTTAAGTCCTCCAAAACTCAGACATGCACAACTTTTTATAAATCTATATTTTAAAAATCTATTCTCAATTTGACTTACAGAGAGAGAGTTATAATTAGAAAACCTGTGAACGCTCGCTTTATTTTGCACAATTGAAAAATAGAAATGGCGGTTCGCTGTACTAGTGATGCCAGTTTTCGATTTTTAAAAAACATCGATGCATCGGCTTTTCAAACATCGAGTGAAAATTTTTCGATGCATCGAAGCAAAACATCGATATTTTCGATGCATCGATGTTTTTCCGACATCCCTACCCAAGATCGAAGCCAGGATTTGGGGGAGAAAAAAAAAATTGTGTATACTATGTACTTAAAAAGTAGTTACATAACAGTAACCATGTCAAAAATAGATATTTTGAAATCGTTTTAAATGTGCATTCTTTTATATGATCACAAAAAGGTCTCCATACAAATTCATCTGATTTTTTTTAAATATCAATACTTCTTAGAGCTCCTTAATTATTTAAAAGGTGTAATTTTTCGTCACTTTCTTAAAAAAATAGCACCAAAAATAAATATGAGGCCTGTCATGCTACAAATGGTCTATCTTATAATTTATGCATTTTGGTTTCATGGGCAACGATTTGAGTTTAAAATTATATGTAGCTTTCAATACATTCGTTTTTTTATTTGAAGCTCAAGAACTTTGTTCAACAGTTTTCAAAATGCATGAGTGACATAGAAAAGAAAAATATCGTTGTCTTATGCCATGTTCACACAGAGAGTTTAGTTTGCGTTTCCAGTACAAAGAATAGCCCGTTCATAAATAGAAACACCCAGCGAGTTCTCTTTTTCCTTTGCTCTTTTTTTCTGAATAAAAACTCGGGGCGGAATTTTCTCCCTTTGCCCATCCTTACTATTCTAACCAATCTCCGAAAATGGGAGAAATTTCTTTGGCTAAAGTTATTAGTGCTTAAAAACAGGAGAAAGGGAAAAAGGATTTGATGCGAGTTCTTCTGCCAGCAATAAGTAAAGGAGTTTGCAAAAAAATGTAAGAATTTTGATTTTCTTAGAGTAAAATAATTTAAAATTTTAATTTTGGCCAACCATTGAGTCAAGCACAGGAAATAAGATTTTTATAAGGTTTATAACAAGACTTTGGACAAGGATTAGGACTATGATTTGGATAAGAATTTGGACAAGGAGTTGTACATAAATAAGGACTATGCCAAGGATAAATACAAGGATTACAAAAACGATTACGTCAATAAGAATGCAAAATTTTAGGTAGTGATTTGCAAATGGCTTAAGTCAACGATTGGAACAAATATTTGTCCTTGTAAGGACAAGGACATAAACTAGGACTTAGACAATGATAAGAATAAAGATTACGGTAATGATTTGTACAAGGATTAGAACAGGGGCCTTACTCTGTAACGTGAATCGAAAAGTTATGCGATTCGAAAATTAAATGCGATTCGAAAGTTAAATCGCACTGTGTTACTCTTTTGCATTCGTGACAGTGAGTTAACTTATCGTTTCATCAAATATTCAGTTAAAGTTAGTATTACTGACTTTTAAACGACAAAAATGCGAAAATAAGTGTAAAGAAACAGAAGATACGTCAAAATATTGAATTCGAAAATCGATTTGCAGAGTATCATAATTCCGAATTCGAACAATTTAACTTTCGAATCGCGTTACAGAGTAAGGCCCCAGAGATAATGATTTGGATTTGGATTATGCACAAGGACTTAAACAAGTCTCAAGGATTAACTCAAAGATTTAGACAAGAATTAGTGCAAAAGAGGTAGAATAAGGATTGAGACAAGATATTAGGACAAGAATCAAGATTAGGATAAATTTTTAAAAACTTCATATAAGTACGTGAAGGTCTAGGCCAAGGCCTTGACAACGAACAAGGATTCGACCAAGTATTTGACAATCATAAGTACAAAGTACATAAAATACTACTGACGATAGTTCTTCCAGTAGCGTTATATTACTGCGAAAATTATATAAATTTAGCTGATCTTTTTGAGGTGGAAATTTGTTCCAGACAGAAAAAAGTACTTATATAATTTTTTTGTCTGTATAATTTCAGCTTTACAAAAGTATATTTCACATTTCACTGGCTCTTAAACTGTAGAAATGACACGCTTTTTTCAAAACCTATTGTATTTTCGTGTTTTTTTTTTTACATTCAAACATGAACTAATTTTAAATATTTTGTTTTACATAGAAAAAGCCATTCTTTTCATAACATAACATTCTAACATAGCGAAAATAATCTGTAATTTATTGAAAACTACCACATTTCTTAGTTTTAAAAAATTATGTCCGTAATATTGAGAATTTATTTTGTTTGTAGAAGACAGCCAGAGTTAGTTGTGACGCAACTCAGCCATAGGTTAGTGATCCAGGGTTAAAATGATTTTTCAGTTGAGAATTCAAGCTATATTGATTTAATTCTAGGTGAATTTACAGAGCCTGTCATTCGGTAACTATAGTTACCTATAGGCTTCGCATAGTACACAATTTACTTACTTAGATACTTTTCAAAACTTGAAATAAGCAAAATTGATAAATTTTATATTTATGGTTCTTACAAGGAAGAACTGAGGCAACTAAATTAGACAATTTAATTCCATAACTTTATAATGTCTATTTTGTTCCTTTTGATCATAAATCATGAAACCCATAGGTTTCATGTCCAAACTTCAAGCTGGCCACTTAAGGAGAGGTGCACTGTACTGTCTAAGCAACTCCAAAGTACAAATGTACTGATGCAGTTTCTTTTCGAAATATGCAGTTATAATCTATATTTTTCTCATATTTCAGATTTTCCTTCCTTTCTGGTTTATGAACATCTTCGTGGCGTAGATCATGAAGTCAAGACCACCTAAATTGAATTTCTTCTCATTGGAAAATGTTCCATTCCTTCGTCCAATACATGTGTTTGTCGGAAAATTCCAAACATGCACTTATATATGATCAAAGCATTGAGGCTTCTTCTTCCATTTTTAATGTAAGATGTTGATTCGAGAAACTTGAGTTTTGTTACAAGAAGGTTGAGTTTTTCTGAATTTGTGTAGCATTTAATTTATTTAGGGTTCCTTACACTTAAGGATTTTAATAAGCGTATATATTTTTTATATAAGTTGTCTCTTGGGGCTGCTTGGCTACGAAGTTCTTTCCATTTTTGAAAAAAATGTGAATAAACTGATTCTGATCTGTTAATTAACGCCAAATTTCACGATTCCAAGAGTCCGTTAAATACTTTGCTTTAGGCAAATAAATTGCTTTTGGCAATTAAATATAGTTAAATACTTTACTTTTGGATTTTCTAAAAAAAAATTGCAAGTTTTTAAAGCGGTAAAGAACGATATTTTAAAAAACAAGATTTTGGGTAACTTTGGTATGTACCTCCCATAACAAATTATGTACAAACTTGAGACACGACATTGGCCGTTTATTGAAATCGACTTTGAATTTTCGAAGTCAATATTTTTTCGAAAAAAAACCCTTTCAAATTTGGAATATCACCAAAAATTGAAAAAAAAAAATTAAAAAAAAGCTGTCTTACTATAACCCAATTTTGTCAAGATTTAAAAAAGTCATTTTTTTCCAGATCGGACAATTTTTGCGGCTCCCAGCGCTGCAACCACGAGGCCCCGTTTTTTTCTTTGCCGCCAGTTTGGAGCTCTATAAAACCATGTTGGAGTGAAAAATATAAATTTTTTTTTTGGAAAAATGTTTGTTTTGGCTGAGTTATGAATTTTTAAAAAAAGTAATCTGTTTCTCTGTCACGAATGTTATGTCCCACCTTAAGACATCCATAGAGGTAACTATGAGGTATTACCGATTTCGGTTTCTATTTTTATTATACTTTTATTTCTCTATTTTTCTAACCTTCTGAACAAATTTTGTTTAGATCGGCCTACTTTCTAAAGTACCTTCCCTGCAAAATCATTTTTAAAAATTAATAGAGGTCCAAGAAGGTAGTACCCCTTAGAACTGACCGATTTAAAAAGGGTGACTTATTTTAATTTAATTTTTTTATGGTATGAGCGTACTATGGAATCGGGCCTAATGACAGAGTTTAACGCCATTGAACACACACTGTCGCGGTATCGATGACGAAAAGGTAACGCTAACACACTTCTTATGTGCTTACCCAGCACTAGCAAGATCTAGAATAAACACGATAGGAAAACCTTTTTTCAGCAATCTAGATGATTATCAACTGCTGAAATTAAAAACATTCTAAGATTCCTCAACCGCATTAAATGGCTGTGATTTAAATATTAACCCTCTAGACGCGTCACATCTCCAAATGCACAGTAAACAGATGTTATGGCATCAAAACGGTTCAACTGAGCTAATTGGACACTTCTAGAAGCATCATAACAAATTAACCAAGAAAAAGTTTTACTCGCAAAAAACTCATAATTCGTAATAACTACTGTTAGCCTCAAAAATTAATACTGTATTTTAAATTCGTTTAGAATTAAAGGCAGAGAAGAAATGGAATTTGTCATTAACACCATTAACAGCACGACTGATGTTTTCTCAACTACTTACTGGGTAACTGATTTGTTTTTAACAGGTTTTTGAATACCATGATTTTTAAAACCATTTTAAACCCCATGTACAGACAAGAAATATATAAAACAGAAGATCATGGGCCAAATAATTTTATCATGAATAAGTGAACTATTTATTCATTACTTGATTAATATTCGATAATCACGAATGATATTCGACTAATCATTAATTTTGATTAAAGATGTCTTTGGTTAATAGAGTCTAGAAATTATATGATTTTAAATTTTCAAATAAAATAAAATGAATTATTAAACAAACAAAATTTATTTTCAATTCGATGCTACATGTTCCCACGTTTTACGTTACGACAAAACTTGGTCATCTTTTTCTTTCACTTACTGGGTAACTTAGTTTTCTAATGAAATCGAGTCTATAACGTGAGAAGCCAGCAGCCAAGTCTTCCCCACCAATACAACTTCTATTACGAAATTTTTCAAGGACAGCCTTATTATTCAAACAATTAAATTCAAATCCAGAGACCATGATACGAGAAAAAAAAACCAACCCCTATTTAAATAAAGAAAACCTGTGAAGAAAATTCCAGTAAAACAAGTTGCAACAATTGCAAAATATATTCTTCTAGAAAGGACAATAAAGCAAGCAAAGCCAGCTGCTGCTAATGCTTTGAATAAGGATCAAATTCATATGCAAATCATATACAGGTAAGTAAAAATAAACAATTGATTATGAATGGCAAATATTAACATATTTCGCAAGCTTATCTGTGCAAGCAAAACAACAAAGGCACCTTGAATACACAAGAATTAACAAAGCAAAAAGGTTTCCTTGCCCAGCAAACTAACAACTGCAGAGTTTCTAGGAAAAGCAGCATTTTGTTAAACAGGCTTATAAGATTAAAATTTGAAGAAAACCAAAGAATACATTTAGAATTAAATTGAAAAAAAAAAAAAAAATGATGTGCCTTATTACGAACTACCCATCATCAGGCTCAGTCAACATTTCTTGCTGCAGCTGCTGTAATATTTGCTTTTTTTCAAACAGTTGCTTGGTTTCGCGTTCCATGGCCTCTTTAAGATAGACACGCTGATTGGTGACTTCCTTAACACGCGCACGCTGCATTGTGTTGATCTTTATAAGTTCCTAAATAAACAATTGCAATTAATTTTTTAACAATTCGGCTTTTTTTATTTGTCCTAAAGTTACCTCCAGCTGCATATTCTGATGTTGTATTTGCTTTTGTAAATATCTTTTGCTATTCTCCTTATAGCGTATGCGTAGAGGCAATAAGCGTTGCTTTGGAGGCATGTCTTGAATATGCCTAAAACGGTGAGAATTAACATTAAATAAATTCCAAAAAAAACAGGCCTTATAAAAATACTAACCAATTTTGTCCTTCGTATTCTTTGCAGCGCTCCTTTAGCATCGCTAAACTTGCAAGACGATTTGAAATATCACAAGCCTCCCAACTATGGTTAAAACTTTCCAAAAACTTGTGCAGCATCTTCTCCTTAAGCTTACTTATTACAGCTTCCTTTTCAGCTATTGTTTGTTTCTCCCGCTCAATCAGCACTGTTTCCAATGGATCCAAGTGTGCTGTGCTAAATATCAACATTAATTCATTAAGGATCACTTAAGTAATTAAATTTTTTTTAATTAAATTCAATCTATTGGTATGTTTAAAATAAAAACGGCTGATGTCTGTGCAATTTTATTTACAGGCCGGGGATTGTGCAATATGAGCCTATAGTAAAATCAACATAAATGCAACAAGCCACGGCCACAAAATATAAGTGCTACTACGATGATAATCTTAAATCAATGCCAAAAGTATATGTATTTTGAAAAAGTTGTATATTAAGTTGCAATAATATTAAGTTAACCTCATATTAAGTTAACCTCAGATTCTCGACCATCTCTTTGTAAAGTTGTTCGTATTCAGTCTTGGCGCGCTCCGCATTTTCAAAGTGTTTTTTATATGCTACATCGAATGCATCATCTGGCGTCTTTGCAACAGCAACAGCATCCTTAACATTATCCGTGTTCGACATTTAAATAAAACAGTTTAATAAAACTTCACAAATTTGTTAAAAAATATTTAATCACTTGGCACTAATAACTGTTCATGAAACATCCGTTGAAACGGTAAATATACTAGCAACAAATTGCACAGATTTTTTGGTATGAACTGCGCACCGCGCTTGAAAATTCCAGATTGATTTCCTTGCAGAAAAATTTCCTAAAAGAAGCAAAAAAACTCCTTTGAAAATAACGAGTCGTTATAATACGAATTCAACGAGTAACTAGTAGCGAGCGATACTTGAAATCTATTACATACGAGTACGTTCGTGAATATGCAAAAACTATGAAAACAGCTGAACAGTAATGGGTTGTTTAGACCATCCGCACGAATAGAGGAATTCCGCACACAATTTAAATAATTTTTTTATGGCATATTATTTGTTATTGAAAAGTCTACATTTTTTATGCCCTCTGTACTTATAGTATTTTTTGAGACTTCTGTACTTATAGTATTCTTTTCTCGAAAAATTCGTTCTAAAATAAAATCTTGTTCTTTTCTCGAAAATAAAGCGAAATACGACCTGTAGGTAGATTCCAGGATTTGCTATCGCTAAAACTCTAAAAATCGCTGAAATGCTAAAAATCATGTATTATCCAAAATTTTAGCGATTTCGCTAAAATGTGATTCTGAACTGCACAATCGCTTAGCTAAAAAGCGATTTCTGTTTGTGTGTGTAAGCATTGAGGTTAAAGTCAAAATAATAAATTCTTGTGCGCTTCAGTGTCTGTTAAAATGAATTAAATTAGAAACATTATATAATAACAGTATCAGTCCTATCAACAAGTCCTATTAAATTCGCGTTCTAAATATTGGACTAAAAAATTTTTTGCACTTTTCTATTGGCGTTCATATTGTAAAAAGTATTTTTTTTTAAATAAACGTAGAAAAGGACAGCGTTACGTTGTTGATAATTTAAATTAACCTTGGTTTCAATCCTTTTTTAAGTACTATAATTTTAGCTAAAATTTCTTGTTGCTAAAAATTTGATAATTTAAGCAATTTTTAGCAATTGAAATACTCTCAGAATCGCAAATTAACAGCTTTTGAGCAATAAATAAATGTCAAAATCAGCTGTTTTTTATCCAGTTCATTTTTTCATTGCTTAATTTAAGCAACCAAAATAGAAGATGATTTGTGAATCAGAATCGCACTTGTCGCTAAATTTTGCTAAAATGACTTATACTATGTTCACACTGAGATCAAATTAGGTAATTTCGTGAGATAATTTCGAAATTGTACAAAAGTGTTCACACTTCATTATTCATTATTGGCCACATTCAGCATACGCAACAGTTGTCATCTTAAACGTTCAATTAAAATTAGAAAATTTTTACTCAAAGTAAGTTTGCAAAACTATTTCGCACATAACCGTACATCTTATCAATTGTACAACTTTAATTCATTGAAAACATTGCTCACCCAAGTTTCACTGAATGGGTTGCTACCCGGAGCTGCAACAAAGTGATGCTAAATTTTTAGCATTGTACAGAATGACCAAAGAAAAACATAACAAGTTGGTGATATAAATTGCAGCATGCTGCGTTGTATAAAACTTATCGCAAACATATTGCCAACTAGTTTTGAAAAAGTTACTCCATGTGAAGGTATCAGTATAGTAACATGGGTTAGCAACATTTGTTGCAATTGCATTACTTTTGAATTGCTCCGTGAGGAAATGGCCTTAATACGCCAAAAAAAGGGTATGTTTAATTCAGACTATATTCAGATTTCAGGGTTGCAGTGCATTTTTGCCTAATTTCGTGAGTAATTTAAACGAAATTACCTTGTTTGATGTAATTTCCAAATCAATAAATTGTATGGGAAATTACCATAGTTCTTAGATCATTTCAGTCGAAATAACACATTAAGCATTTTTTAGCGATCGAGATTTGGCGATAGCAAATCCTGGAATCTACCTATAGATCAGTGATGCCCAGAAAAATTAATTGAAGAGTGCTACAACAAGTACAACAAAAAGCCAACAACAACAACAAATCTTTGGATTCGTGGCACAATAATTTTTCTCACAACAAAAACACATAAAACAACAACACGCATAAAACCTACATCTGCGCCAGCGCAAAAGTTAATAAATATTGAACACACAAAACAACAACACGGATCCTTCAATGTGCGCAAAATACAACAATAAAGAAATAAGAAGTAAGGGTGAAGCTGAAAACTTAATTGGGCGAATTACAACAATCATTGCAATATTGAAGTTGTTGTAAAGAGTGCAAAGAGTGGAGCATGTTAAAAACAACAACACGAATTCTGGCAGCGCCCAAGCAAAAAACAAATATACATACATACAACAACACGAATGCTGACCGTGCCCAAGCGCACAAGTTAAATTGTTGAACACACAAAAACAACAACATGGAAATGCAAGGAGTGTCATTTGATGGGTCTTAAAAAACAACAAAGCAATAACAAGCAATGATTTTTCTTGAAACTGAATTTGTCGAATTACAACAATCATGAAAACATCGAAGTTGTTGTAAAGAGTGGAAAGAGTGGAAAGAGTTAGGCGCTGGGCATCCCTGCTATAGATGATGAAAGTTTGGATACAGCTGTAAGAAGTTGTGTTCGATGACTGCTCTAGATTCTGAATTGTTATTCCAGATCAACAAAAATTGTGCGATGAGCACACTTACTTTACATTTTTTTTCTCTTACTTGCTATTGATCTTTGTTTTTTGAAGCTTCTTTAAGTTACACTTTTTGCTCTTTTTTACACGCTAATATTTTTTGTGGTGCAAGAAAGAGCAGCAAAATGATAACACCTTAAGTGTATTTCAAAAAAAAGGTGGCTTGCTTGGGAAGCGTCCGAAAAGTTGTTAAGTGATGAAATGTAAAGCTTTGTGTAAAAGCATTTTTATGTGTTTTTATGTGTTAAGTGTATTTAAAAAAAAAGGTGGCTTGCTTGGGAAGCGTCCGAAAAGTTGTTAAGTGATGAAATGTAAAGCTTTGTGTAAAAGCATTTTTATGTGTTTTAAATTTATACTCAACAATTGGCAACTGATAATATCACTTGATATCAATTTTTCAACAAACAGTCAAATTATAGCTGATCAGATTTCTTGCAAATAAATTCTTATTTTTCGTTTTGAAAAGATTAAACTGCAATAAAAACTATGAATGAAATTAATAAAAATAATTAATTAATAATTCAATTATTTGTTTGCTGCAGCACTTTTTGACGACAACATTTTGCAAGAAGAGTTGACTAATAATTTGCCTCCATCCTACGTCACAGCTGGCATAGCAAATTAATTTTGACAACCACCACTTGCAAGCAATATGTTGAACGTGTAGCTGCAGCAGCGTTACCAGTTTTGCACGATAAATAGTGCTTTCGGTATTTTTTGAGCTCTTGCGAGATGCTGCGGGAGAAAGTAAAAATCATCGCTTTATGTGAGAAAAATTCTCATGCGAGAAAATTTTTACCACATGTGCGATTTTTCCCACGCGAGGGATAAAAAATACCGAAATTACCACAAATACCTCACATTACCAAAAAGAGATTTCTACCTGCTGTGGTAGAAATACGCATGAATGAATGTGTACAGGAAAGGTTTACTGAGTGAATGCGCTTGTTGATGCATTCTTCATGTGCATTCTTGTTGGCAGTTTGTTTGTGTTTAAACTGTTTTCGATATATAACAACAAAAGAACGTAAATAATTTCTGAAAGCAAAGTGAAAAATAAAATTATTATTTCTGGAAGAAAAACATCATTGTCGCAAAGTTATTCAAAAACTCTGTAAGCTTAAAGTATTTTTTACATTTAAGGCGCATTTTAATATTATGAATGTGTTAGGAGAACAAATTATGATGAGCAGTGCAAGGACTGCTATGAGGCTGGAGAAATATTTTTGAAAAATAATTTTTGAACTCATTAAAGAATTGAATTTCATAATAATTCAATTCTTTAATG
Organism: Tetanocera ferruginea; assembly: GCA_958299015.1. NCBI lineage: Eukaryota > Metazoa > Arthropoda > Insecta > Diptera > Sciomyzidae > Tetanocera > Tetanocera ferruginea. The sequence continues at coordinate 33,504,439 of OY282640.1, read as the reverse complement.
ACTTCAAAAATTATTTAATTATTGTTTTATTAATTGTTGTTTATTAATATGTTGCAATTTAGGTTTACTTTCGTTGAATAATTTCATACTATGCTATAAACACCGCTTAATGTGATATTTTAAGCAATTTTGAGGTATTTCATTGACTTGCGGTAATTTTGTGGTAATTTGCACGATTTTGAGGTATTTTGAGGTATTTCATTGACTTGCGGTAATTTTGTGGTAATATGCACGATTTTGAGGTATTTTGATGTATTTTTGACGTGTGGTAATTTGAGAGAATTAAATGCGAGAATGAGGTAATTTTTGAGGTATATTCACCTGACAACGCTGAGCTGCAGTGGTACAGAACAAAAGTATATGTTGCAACGCTGACAAGATAGCCCATAAACTCGTTTACTGAACGCACTCAGTAGAACTACAAATCTTTTACATTTTCTATAGAACACGCAGAGAAAGGAACACTACAAAACCGAAGCCTGGCAACGGCGAAGTGTAGTATTTTTTCGCCGCACTAAATACGTCGCCATTTGCAATTTCTAGTTCGCTTTTCGCAGTGGTTAATTTTCACGAGTTCTGCTGAAGAAGGGATCGCGATCTGCTAAACGTAAATTTTTGCAAATTTATTGAAATTTAATTGTAAAAACCAATCAAAGAATTGATAAAAAGTGCTTTACTTCAAAAAAGTATAGATAATTGTGTGAATCAATTATAGTTTAACGGAAAAACCTTGGACAAGGTGAGTGTTGGATGATAAAACAAAAACTAGGAAGCGTCGACGCGCTTAGCAAGGAACTGAAAAAATTTATTCAACCCAATTAACACAAGAAAAAATGCGGTAGCGATTTTATTCAAAGCAAAGCAGTAAAATTTGTACATTTATACAATATTTAAACTTAAATTAAGCAAGTTTGAATGAAAATTAGCTCAATATATTTTTTAATGTGAAATTTTGGCTAATGCAATGCAGAGAAGACAGTTTTTGTTTGTTTTTCGAGCTGAATGGGGCGCTGTCGCTGCCGCCGCCGCCGCCATTATTGGACAAACCACCCTAAAATTTGTCGAAATTGTAATAAATTTTTAAAATTTCAACAAATTTTTTATATATTTCACTTAACTTTAATGTTATTATCTTATGTTGTAAGTGAATTGTAATTGTTTTTTCTGCTTCGTACAGAGCGTAACCAAAGCGTTGCACTTGGCTGATTTCTAGTATTTTGGCTAAAAGTGTTTGGGAAAATGTGAAAATATAAAATTTTCCTCGACTTTCCTGTGCTTGCAACCACCATTTTTTCTCTATTATTGCTGTTACTTTACCGCCCCTTCTCATGGTCGTCGTGCCATGCGTTTTCATCACCTTTTTCTGTGTCTTTCTTCAGCCGGCTTTTTTTCATTCATTCTACATCGTTTTTCGTTTCTACACCTCATTCGTGGTCAGTGTGGCGGCGCAGACGCTAACGTCAATCGTCGTCGTCGTCATAGCTCGTAGCCACAGCGAACACCGAAAAGTTTATTTTTGTAATTTTTCTTATCATTGTTTGTACATATTTAGCTTTTATTAAACAAATAATTATGTAGCCTACACAGAAAACATAGCGTATGTTAGCTTAAGAATCGTAAATAATTATCTATTCTAGTTTTTGCATTTAAGTCACAAACTAAAGACAACTGCACACAGTTGGAAATGAAGACAAGTGATTATAGAATAAGATCTCAAATTTTTAGAAATTTAAGAATTGATATAGATGGTTAAGCTCACTAAAGTGATAAGTGAAAAATTTCAAATGTTCAGGAACGTCAATTTTGTTTATAAATTTCAATACATCTCAATACAAAACACTAATTTTAACTGTGTACTGACACGCATTCACTGGCTGCATTTTCCATAAATTTACACAAGGTAGATATTATATTGATGGATTGCAAAATCCAGTAAACTTATTTTCGTCAAAAGGTCACTTATCACTTTAGTGGGCTTAACCATCGATATTTTATAAAATATTTTGTCTATATAAATGTTAAATTTTTTGTTCAACTGGATTCAGTTACTTCTTTTGTCAGAAATATTCACATTTTCTGCCTTATTTCCACCCATATTTTAAGCTATTCTTTATATTAACCAGGTTTTTGATTTTTTATTTGCACCAACATGCTAATTATCTACATTTTTAACATTTCTTGCCTTAATTTGCTTAAGTTATTCATACGATTAAGCTTGAAAAGAATTGAGTGCCAACAACTTCCATTACTGTAACCTCAAAGCAAACGCTTCGCTGATTCACGTGTTAAACAGTTCGCTTCACCTAAAATCAACAAACATAAAATTTGAGCCAATAATAAGTTGTTGGTAGGTTATTCGATATGCTTGTGAGAAATCATAATAATGTAAAATGTGGTTACAAATAGCTGCGCCCTGCACACTGGACCCGTTTTTTAAAGATTAACTTGGACAAAACTAATTTTATAATTTATCTACCAAGTAAATTCTAAAGGAGTCTGTCAAATTTTTTTCTTTTTTATGTAGCTATTTGTCTCAAAAATACTTTTCTAAAATTTTCATGTAAAGATTAGAATTTAAAACAGTTCGATATTTTTTAGCGTTAACAACATGGTCGAAAAGTTATAAGACTTATTTAACAATAATGCAAATTGAATTTTAAAACAATTGCTAGACAAAAATCAAATATTTCACGGAATACGGGTTTGCGTGGTTGTTAACATTTTCCCAATATATAGGGTATAAATCATCTAAGAAAGAACAATGCACTGCGACTTTGTTGCAATGCAAGTAGAATTGGAAAGTCTTACAAAGTTCTAAAAGTTCAAGAGAGCCTATAGAAAAAGAACATTGCGGCAAAGCAGCGAAGGGCATACTTTAGCAGAGTTTAATTAATGTTTATTCAAACAATCAAGTATTTAATTGTTGTGTTATGTACGATACGATTAATTTATATACTTTAAATTAATTTTATATATATATATAAATAATAGTATTTCAAAAATATCGACGCAGCATTTAAAAATTTACGTTTTTATTTAATAATTCTTAGTTAATGTGTGCTAAAACCACAAAAAAGCTTTGTTTATTCTTTAACTCCTTTTCTCTTAAATATTTAAATTAATAATAATACAATTTATCATTTCCTGTAACTGTAACTGGTGCTCCACAAAGTAACGACACACTTTGTTAACGGCAGGAAGATATTTTTTTTATTGCTTTCTGAATTATTAGCTGCGCCCTATAGAGATTCTACGCCTTCGAGTAGATCACAGAATACTTCAAAATAATTTTTTGGCAATAATTTAATTGATACTAGAATTTGCTTTTGTGTCAAGTTAGTTGAAGATAGAATTAGATTAAAGAGTTCATGAAAAAACTTTATTGCTTCTAAGTGTGACAGTTGCATGCAGGTTAAGTGTGTGGCCTGGCATGCTCGGAGCCCGGGTTCGATCCCCAGCCGCGGCGAAAAGTTTTTTTCAATAAAAAATTTTTCTGATCGGTCACCACCTCTCTGCAGACAATGGCAAACCTCAGAGAGTAAACAATGCCATGTAAAGCTTCTTGAGAACATGAACTTTAGCCGTTCGGAGTCGGCATAAAACATGTAGGTCCAGTTCTCGGTCAATTGTGTGCAAACATTTAATAACACACACAACACAATTGATCATAAGAAGAAGCTCGGTCAAAGTCCTTTCAATGGCTGAAATGGCCAATTTGTTTTTTTTTGTTTTTGCTTCTAAGCAATTTGTCTAGATTCGTCCACACAATAACCAACGCCGGCCGATTAGAGCGAAAAGAGGAATCATCGTTTTTGATTTATTCATTCAGAAATTATGTATAGCGTTGGCCTAATTCTAATATGGCGTAATTCAAAATTTGGAAAAATAACGGTTATTAGCTATTTGGGTAAATTAATAAAAACTACATCTATGCCTTACTTAGTTTTTAACGTTTGTATGATAAAAATGGGTATAGAACGTTTGAAATAATACATTATAAGTATTTAGTATGAACCTCATACATATTATGAACAGTTTTTTTCGCCTCATAAAATTACATAATTTCGATTTACGTGTTATTAGAATAGGACCGACGATATGTATTTCTGAGCAAAATATTAAAATTAATCGACTGAAGTTGGTTTGAAGTTTTAGTCGTAAAAAAAATTTGGCCGACTGAATTCTTCTGAGAGAATTTGTCATAGAATGCAGCTATAAATAACTTTAAATGAATCTGAACGAATAGTACGTCAGTTACGACTAAAAGTGAAGTGGCTGACTGAAAATAGTTTTGGGTATGTCTTCAAATTAAATAGCAGTCAAAAGTTGGTTTTTGGCATGCCTGATTTTGAAAATGGGAAAAAATGGTACGACTGATTCATTCATAATTATTGTAAATAAAATCAATATTTAAAATAAATTTCAGTAAAATATAACAATTTGGAGCACTCTAAAAATGTTAGGTGGGTAGCTTACCCCTATTATCACCCCGCTAGTTTCGACCTGCAAAGGAGTTCATTTTTAGAACTGGAGAAGATGTTAAAACCAAATTTTAGTGTTCTATGTTTCATGGCCTGAGTGATATCTCTTTGTTTTAAAATCTAAGTAGAACCCGATTTTTTATTGCAAACCTGTTAATGAAGACATAACTTACAACCTTTCAGAAGTTCCTAATGGTAGAAATTTATTTATAAGAACAGATTTTATTTATAAGAAAAAACTGTTAATAGAACGAATATTTCTACACTGCGCTGTTCAAACATATCAACAGTATCCCGCTAAAAAATTTTTATAACTATACAATTTTTTTAAGCACTATTATCGTCAGTTTTGCATGGTTATTTAATTTCTCTCGATCTGGCAGATAATGATGTTTTTTTTTTTAAATTAAATACAGTGCAATAACGTAATAACGAGCAGAGTTAATCACGTGAATATGAACTTCACGTTAAGTTATTCTAAAAGAACAGGCGACCATTTGCTTCGTGTGCGAATAACTTTTGGTTGATTTGGCTCGTCTTGAAAGACGTACACAGACTTTTTGTTGCTTACTTACGGGTTCGTATGCATAAATTCGTCACCTGTTACGTTTTCATAGTCATGTTTGAAGCACCACGATTGTATTTTTTATCATTTAGCCATTGTCAAATTATGAGTAATCCAACGCGAACAAATCTTTTTGACAGCCTAATATTTATGCAATATTGGATGTATGCTGGTTCCACTAATCCTCAAATATGCCTCGATCTCGTGGAAGGCAATATCTATTAGTTCACGCACAGCAACGTTATTTTGTGGCACAACAACCGATTTTGGACGACATTCATAAAATTCCAATAACGAAGTACAACCCCAACATTTGAATTCGGAAAACCAACGAAACACGATGGCTCAATGTGGAGCTTCATCACCAAAAGCCGAAGTGAGCTTAGCGGCACATTGCTGTTGGTTTAATCCACATTGAAAGTCGTAGAAAATATTTATGATATAATTCCATTTTTTTTTTACCAAAATGAATGTTCCAAGTATCTGTAAGTCACAAAGAGCACTCGTATGACAAAACGTTCTGAGTATGTTCACCATTAAAAATGTTAAACTTTACGATGACAATGTCAAATTTGATATATTCACGTCAATGTTGTCGTATCTCAAGACTTCAAAATCAACTTACGCATGTGAAAATTGTATGATTTAATTTAGCTAAATTTATAAATTTAACTTAAAAAGTATTTTTGTTTGGTCTTTATAATATACATATGATATATAATGAACTTATTTAAATATCCTTTATAGCCCAAGGGGACAAGTGCTCTCCCCTTCTTCCCTGCGGGAGACAAAATATCAAAAACGAATCAAAGAAACTATACCTTCGAACTTGTAATACTCCGAATTGTTTTGAATTTTGAAAATAAAAATAAGCTTTCAATTTTTCATTAAAAAAAAAAAAATACAATTCGTACATGCTATTGTTAAGAAGATTTCACAAAAGTTGAACAAAAAAAAAAAAAAAATCACAACTAACTGCGTTTTTTTTTGCATAAAACCAGACCAAAACGTTTGCACAAATAAAGAACATTGGTAAAGAAAGATTCAATAGAAGTCTAATATTTGATTTAATACAAAAAAAATTTAAAATTGTTTAAAAGATTTGGAAAGCCAAAAAGTAATGAAAAAAAAAAAATAGAACAAAATTTCAATAGGCATTGCTTACAAGTAAAGTTTTAAAAAAAGATGCCCAATTTAATTTAAAAGATCAAGCGCCAAGACTTTAAATGAAAAAAATAAAAATATTGCAAAATGAGCACTACTTCTTAATTTTTAAAAATTTTCTTAAAAAGCAAAAAAAAGTTGGCCAAGCCCCTCTCACACAAGCGGTCACAGCGTAAGCTGTTGCTTTAAAGAATTTCGGTGGGAAGCTCTTAAATAAATTTACAAAAAAAAAAAAACAAGCTCTTCTCCATATTTGGTGCTTTCAATATTTTTGTTGTTTCTTACGATAAGAGATTTTTTTACGATTACCTACTAAGCTATAAGTAGGTAAATATAAATGAAATAGGTTAAAGAATATCACATTTTATGATTTCAAAACAAAATTCAACACAACATTGAGCATTGTTCATATTTGAGTGACAGTTTTGTTTTGCTGGCTGCTTCCTACTCATTTATTGTCATAACTTAAACATTTTGTATTTACATTAAAATAACTCTGCACAAATAATTATAATTATTGCACAATGTTTGAGAACAAAACAAAAAATGTGTGCCAACAGGTGCAGGCAATTTAATTCACTTTTTGTTTTCATTATTTTTGCGCGCCAATTAATTCCATGCTTGTATCTAGCTAACTCTACACACGCTGCTAGCAACGCCTATGCTGCAACTTTGGCACGTTTGAACTTCGTGTTTGAATCCAATGAGAATTAGTTGCACTAAGCAATTCTTCTGAAACATTTAATGTTAATTAGCTAAGCAAGCATGGCATTTTTTCTATGAGCAACATTTTTTTACTCGTATAATTGTTTGCTTTGCTGCTATATTTGGTATTGTTGTCTTAAATTTTTTTTTTTGTGTTTATTTTCTGCATCATTCATCTAATGCTGCCTGCTTTTCGTGTCTGTTGAAGCAGCGCGCACCCGCTTTATACACTGTATTCGTATTCACTTCACTTCAATTGCTATATCAAATTTATTCACTGACATTGAACTGAATTGGCTTCTTTTAAGGTAACAAAACATGTTTTGTTGAAAGACTCATCGTCGTTGTGTGTTAAATAATATTGCCATAGAACTTGTAATAAAATTTTACTATGCTGTAAAACTCGTAATTTTTTCTCTACATTAAATTCAACTAAATATTTTTCTTTTTGCAGATTAAAAAACTTTGTAAGGTTCACGTTTTCTGTGTCTTCAGAGTTACTTTTTGCTTGCCTCAGTTTAAAAGTTATTTCTAGCAACCAACAAAAAAAAAAAAAATCCATAACAACAAATATAAAAAATGACGAGTAAGTAAGCTTGTTTATTTGTTGGTGTTGTTGTTTTACCTTTTAATTAGTTAGAATAGTTTTTATTTTATTTTCTTTTCTAGTTCAGACCAACTAGCTTTTGCACTCAAATTAAAAACACGCACACACACACACACATACCTACCCAACTATAGTTCTGTTTTAACTTAACGTTGTTTAAAATAGCCCTTTGCTTTTAACGTTCTTAAAAATATTTTTATTATGATTATCTTAATGAGGTGGGTGGTACTTTTTGAAAACTTGCGTCTTAAAATATCTTTTAGTTTCTATAGTCTAATTTCTACACATGAAATCATTGCAAAAAGAGTCTGGAACTTGTGTTAAGCTAAAAGTCGACGCGAAAAGAAATTTTTGTCCCATATTTCACTATTTCGTATTCAAATTGTTTTTTCAAACAAATATTTTAAATTTTAGAAAAAAAATTCAATTTTAATATTGTGTTCTTAAACTATTTTGGTTTATCGACTCCATCAAACAGCTACAACACCAATCGAAGTTATGTTTTCTGAAGAATATTAAATAAAAAGGTACAAATTATTTAACCCTGGATCACTAACCTATGGCTGAGTTGCGTCACAACTAACTCTGGATGTTTTCCACCCACAAAAGAAATTCTCAATAATAAGTACATCATTTCTCAAACCTAAGAAATGTGTTAGTTTTCAATAAATTGCAGATTATTTTCGCCATATCAAAATGTTTTGTTATGAAAATAATGGTTAATTCACTTTAAAACAAAAAATTCTAAACTAGTTCATGAGTTAATTAAAAAAAAAAAAAGAACATACAATAGGTTTTGAAAAAAGCGTGTCATTTTTACAGTTTCAGAACTAGTGAAATATACGATTGTAAAGCTGAAATTATACAGACAAAAAAAATTATATAAGTACTGTAAATTTTTGTAGTCTGTAGTTGTCTGTAGTTTTCCATTTGTGCGAAGGTGTGTTGAAGGACATACTGTTGTTAGTGCAAATTGGATATTTGTCCTTGTCAAATGTTTTTATCAGTGTTGGAGCACGTTTTCTAAGTTTTGCTACTAAGCTTCCTCGGTGTAATTTACCGAAAAAAGTATTCTATAACTAATCTGGGTGTAAAGACCCAACCTAAATTTTGACTGTTAGCTCATCACGCAATTATTTTATTAGAAACTTGTCCAGCACTCGTCGAGGCCCTTGACAAACATACATATCTTAGTTGGTGTCTTTCCATCAATACTTTTGTTTACAAACATGTAAAAACCAATGTAAGGATGAAATTATTAAAAAATATTTAATAACACATGGTGTATTATGGACTGTCGAAACCCAACAAAACCATCACTGGACATCGTTACCGACCATTGATAACGCTGTGACGCAATATTCAACTTTTTGACTCCAAACAAAAAAACACTTATCCCAGCCGAAAGTACTCGATGAGAGGAGAAAAGTAATTTCTGGATTTTGCTAGATTGGTTGCCGTTCGTTTTTTATGAGCCTCTATAGTTTTTTCGCCAAATTCGATTTTGAGCACTTTTTTGCAATTTTCTGCTATTTTTCGCATGGCCATAGCTCGAAAAATGCTGTGAATTTTTTTTGCAGTCTTCAGCAAAGTTGTAGCTCTTGACTCGGCCAACAAAAACGCTGAATATATTAAGTCGGAAAAATTTCATCTTCATGCTCAAAACCCCAAAAATGTCGAAAAAATGACCACTTTTTTCTCTGTGTGAGAAAAATGACTCTGTGAGACCACTGCAATCTCTTAGAAATGTCTGCTATTTTGTAAGTTTTGATTTATTTAAATGCACAATGAGGCTTAAATAAAGAATAATACATAAATTTGTTGAACAATATCGCTTTAAAAACAGGCATTCATTTCAATAATTAATGAGGTCGAACACTATGTGTCTCTTTTCGAACACCAAAGAAAAAGGACCCTGACTGTTAAAGACTATCAGTGGATGTCATCTTCTTTTGTGTCATCTTTCATTCATAGTCCCCGATGAGCGGACATAAATCCGATTCCGATTCAAATCGGATTGTAGAATAGGGCTGAATATTATAAAAGAATTCCTTGTTGCATAAATCATATTTTTAAAGCACACAGAAATTGACTTTGCATGATAAACGAAATTTTGATCTTATTAATAATATAAAAAAAAATGCAGTGGTCTTCCAGCTTAGTTTTTTAATTGACAACCAAACTTAGTTTAGTTAATACTCATTACAGGGGCTTTAATTTATCAAATTATGTACAACAATTTTAAGTCAATAAAATTATAATCCTTCAAAGTTATTCTTAAATCGTAAGTTATAAAAGTGAACTTGTTTTATAATTTTGAAAACTAAACAATATGCAGTGATGTGATGTTTTGACAAAGGCTGTTCTCTGGCCATAATCCTACATTTATCATTGGCCATTGCATGTTTATGTCAGGAACACATCTTCATTTTGGCTTAATAACCCCAGAAAATACAAATTTAAAAATACAAATTGAAAATACTTCTCAAACTCACCTTAACTTGCAGCATTTTCGTCTTATAGCACCTGACGAGGACTTGTAAAACTCATTCAAGCTAAAAAGCATAAAATCACACATTTAATGATAAAATATCAACAGGTCATTATTTAGTCTTTAATGTTTGTTTTTATGTTAAACAATAACAAACATATCTTCTCAATATTTTCATATCTATTAATTAAAATATAACTAAAATTTAATCAATGCATGTTTCTATATAATTTCTTGTTCTGATTTTGATTATAAAGAAATGTAGCTATTCTGTAAATTGATACTTCTTTATATTAATTAAAACAGCTCCATTATTCAAAATACTCGCTCTGACTTCTTGGAAGGAATAAAATCTTATTGAATATTTGCCCATCTACCATTCAGCTTTACTCATCATATCATAAAAATGTGTATCTATTACATGGAAATGCTGTTAAATGAGTATCTATCGTATTAAGTAATTTGAAACGAATTATAATTAGAATGCTTTCAATATAAAGAGCAATTATTTTGATTGCTCAGCTATGTGTATATGCTGTCATACATATTTAAGTTACATACATAGTAAATAACAAACAGATGATGCATATTATGGATTATTTTATTATAACAAATATTGCACAGAAATTTCATAAAATTGTTACTATTATTGAAATTTCGAAAGAAGAGTGTTTCTAAGGACACAAAATAAAGACAAACAATGACGTAAATATTTTGCTTAAAAATTTAAATCTCGAACTATTCTTTTGCTTCAGTACAAATGTATAGATTTATTTCGTAACAAAAACCTGAAAAAACACTTCAGTTATTCTATTTCTTTTGGTTTTTTTTATTCGATTTGATTTTATTTGAAATATTAAACAACTAAGGCGACGAGTTGAGTTATTTAATTTGGAGACCTTGAATTATAGTTAGTGTCTGACTGATGAGCTCTTAACTAATTCATTCCGAATAATATTCAAAAATAAATTTTCATAATTCGATATCATTATTATTATCTAATTATTTAATTAATCTGATTATTTGTTATCTCTTAAGCTTAAGTTAAGTTTTTCTTACTGATGTGCTTGATTTAGTTTTAGTTAGTTAATTTATTGAAATTTATTTCAATCTTGAATAAATTAGCATAATTATTTCCTTTTCGTGTTGCCCTCGTTGTTTTTATATCTTGTAACTGCATAACTCAAATATTTTGTTGTATTTTATACCTTCTCGCTCAAAATGCATAAATTATTAAAACAAAATGCGAAAAATATCTTGGTTAATACACATAACCATGATGAATGCCTTTAAGCCAACCGCCATAAACAAGATGATAAACAGTCTTTAAGTATTATAAAGAAGAATAAGAAGAAGAATTAAAAGCCATAGACCGACGACACAGTACTTTTCTTTATATTTATTTTAAACTGCTTCATTAGCAAACATTTGTCGATTAACGTGAAATTAGTTCGTTTAGCAGTTAGTTCTCGGCGTTTTGTCATTGTATTTTTCGCTGCAATCTTTACAGCTTTGCGTTCTCCCGCTCTTTATAATGGTCCATTCTTAATTAACATAATGAACCTTTCGATTAGATTTATAATCGGGCAGATTTTAACATTTGCAATAAACAGTTTTTGTTTCTAGTGAATAAATACTGGTTTTGAACGTTTTAAAATTCTTTATAGACTTGTTTTGTTGAAAACTTAAAGACCGACGACTATTTAAAGAGTCGTCGGAATGGTATTGTTAAAATTTCATTTGCCATTGCGAATGATATTAATTGGCACCAGTTATTCTCAATACCACAGAACTTTTATACATCAGTTAATATGAGCAACATTTCATTATCATTGTATAATAATAGACTGATACCGCTTAAAATTTGGAAACAAGTTTATTTTAATAATTTAAAACTCAAGTTCCTTTTGTTACAAAGTGTATTCTTTTTTTGACTATGATGATAACTTAGCTTGCAACTCTTCAATAAAAAAAGTCAATTTAAAATAATTTTATGACCAGAATTACAATATTTTGATTTGTAACTATTTAACATTTTATAAATTTATTCAATTAGGTTTTTGTTTTTACCTTTGAGTTGAACCATAAGTTGATACCATGAAGAGCTTTATTGTCAGAAAATTGTAAGTTTGAATTTTTTTAATTAATTTTTATAAAAACAATGTACCTACATTCAATTTTGTACCTAGCTTGAAGGCAAATGTAGGTTTGGTATTCCATATAAGTCAATATATGGTTCAATAAGTCCCGTGACTAACTACTAGGTGGCACCTCTTACGAAATATCGATATAATATTTCGATAGTTCAAACAATATGTTTCAAAATTTTATGACAATCTAGCGTTTAGTTTCGAAGTTGCAGTGATTTAAGTGACGCTAATGTTGATATTTTCAAAATAATGGATTCAAAGCAATTCCGTGTGTTGATTTATCACTGTTTTTTTATGGGAAAAAATACCGTCCAAGCTGAGCAATGGCTTCGAAAGTGTTATTCGGACTCTGCTCCGTCAAAAGCAACCATTTGCCGATGGTATGCTGAGTTAAAACTTGGTCGTACCGACAAATGATACTGAACGTTCAGGACGCCCAAGTGAGGCAGTTGCTCCACAAAATATAAAAAAGTGCACAAAATGGTATTGGCCGACGGTCAAGTGAAGGTGCGCGAGCTAGCTGAGGGTCTAAAGATATCGAAAGGCAGTGTGGGAACAATATTCCAGGAACTTATGTTGATGAGAATGCTACTTTCCAAATGGGCGCCGCGTTTTCTCAATGCACCGTGTCGCAAATCGATGAAAACGGTGGCGAAAATTCACGAATTGAGTTTCGAATTCCTTCGTCAGCCACCTTATTCGTCAGATTTGGACTTCAGCGACTACTGGCTCTTTGCTGACCTTAAAAAATGCTTGCTGGCAACAGATTTGGCTCTAATGAAGAGGTGATGGCTGAAAATAAAGAGTATTTTGAGTTGAAGCACAAATCGTTCTACAAAACCGGTATTGAAAAGTTATAAAAAGGTTTTTTATTACTTAGTCTCTGGACTTGGACCATGTGTTACAGTAGAGCGTAAATAGTATTGTTAAATATCATTATCAAAAGGTGAAATCGTGCTAAAATGACTCGTTTGTTACTGGCTAGTTCTCTAAAATGAGTAATTTTTTCCAATTTTTTTTCATACATTCTTGATTTTCACTCAAAATACTATAATTTTCCACAGGAAATTTTAAGTGGGACCACTTTTCAGTGTATTTAGTGCGTGGTCTTTTATGGGAGAAAATACATTTGAATGAAAAAATAAAGTAAGCTAGTTTCAGTGTACCCTGGTGAAGGTAGTTGATCCAAGCAACCTTATAAACATTCGATTATTTTTACCTTTTCCGAAATATTAAGGAATTTTTATAAGTTTAAATGATGTAAAACAGCGTAGTCATATTTTGTGGAGTATTTTAATATCTCTAAGCATAAAAACTTTCTCTACTTTTTCTCTTATAAACAAAAAAGGTTAGGATTCAAACACCGAGTCTATAGAATGCTATTCTTGTACGATAACACTTGAGTAGCGAGGCCACCAATGAAAGAATAATACTTAAAGGATATATTAACCTCACTTACATAAAATGATAGTTTTTTTATTAATTTGTTTAAGTTTCTTGCGATGATACCTGTGGTGACCGTGCGAGCTGTGTATGGCGTGCGACCGAACGAACTGTGGTAGCCCGAGTTCAATATTCACATCAGACAGAAAGTTTTTTTAACACAAATTTAATTTTCAATAGAACATTTCTCTGCTCGATCGTCTCCTCTCTGCAGACATTTGTGAACCATTTGCTTTTAATTGCTGAGAGTAAACCAAGCCATGAAAAGCTTCCTGAGAACATGCACATTAGCCGTTCGGAGTCGGCATGTGACTACAGTTGTCGATCGATTTTGTGTATAATATTAGTAATATTTAATAACACAACACAATTGATCATAAGAAGTTAAAGTTCTTTCAAGAGCTGAAATGGCCAATTTGCTTTTTTCTTAATTTTTTTGTGTGATAAATAGTTTTCTCTTTTTAAACATGGCTATCAAAACAGTCTTGATATTAAATGCTACACTTCTTAATTCTTTTACATTTATAATATTTATAAATCTGAATAACATAAAGGGTGGACACATTTAATCGAATTCCTTCAATAACTCATTTTCAGGCCTAAACTTGTGTGTGTCGTCCGTCTATTACCACATTTTGATGTTTCATTATGAGTATTGGTTTGCTTGCTGCCTATACGTGCTCATGTATTTTCTTGTTTGGCATGAAGTTAAAAAAAAAAACACAAAACTGTTTACCGCGGTTTGCTCACCACACGCGATAACAACATTTGTTATTAACGTAAAAAAAAGGAAACAAGTTTTACTCGAAACCATAAAAACTAACCGCGAACAAAACCGCACAGGACACACTTTTTAAATCATGGAACCAAAAACGAACAAGACAGTCAGACAGAACGAACGAACGAACGAACAAACGAGAGGCGAGCGTACGTACGTACAGGATGGATGGGCATTTGTAAAGGAAGGCGGGTTATTGTCGACTGACTGTATGAGAGAGTTTGGATGGCGCACGGTATGATAAATGACAGTGCTGCTGAACACTATGGTTGAGTGGACATTCAGCGCAATTGTCCTCCTGTGCTGCATGTTGAATAGATGACGACAACGTCATTTTTATTTGTTCCTCTTTGAGCTTGAATGTGTGCTTTCTATCTAACCACCACCTACCTGTTTTTGTGTGTATAAACGTTTACTCGTTTGTATGCAGGTGCCATATAAGGAATTTTTCCTGTTCCTAATTTTCACATTGTCCGGAAGGATATACATAACTACCCATTAGCTTTTTCCGCTTGCTTTAAGAGACAGAGAGAGAGAGAGAGGGATGAGAGAGTGGGTAAAATAAAATGTTTGTCACTTGCTGCTGCATGCCATGCTTCTTTGCTTCCTTCTGTTATGCACGTCAATAAAATATGAACTTATAATTAAATATATTTAAATGTTTAATAATTCAAGTAATTTAGATAAATGTCGATAAAAAGCGGTTAGTTTGTATGAGGGCTAAAAAAGAAGTTCTAACATGCGTTGGAATTTTTATATTGAAATATTTTTAAGTTTATTTGCGGAAATGCTTTAGAGCAATTGTGGCAGCAAGTGGTTCAATCGGTGCGATTGAATCGCATCAATCGCAAGTGGTATGTGTGCAATTGGCTCAATTAGCTCAATTGATGCAATCGGCTCAGTTGATACTTGGCTCAAATAGTGAAATTGGCTCAATTGGTTTTCATTGGCTCAGTTGGTACTTGGCTCAATTGATTAAATTGGCTCAATTGGTGCAATCGGCTCAGTTGGTAACTGACTGATTGGCTTAATTGGTAAAACTGTCTCAATTGGTGCAATCGGCTCAGTGGGTACTTGGCTCAATTATTGAAATTGGTTCAATCAGCTCAGTTGGTACTTGACTGAATTGGTGAAATTGGCTCAATTGGTGCAATAGGCTCAGTTTGTAATTGATTCAATTGGCGAAATTAGCTAAAATGGTGCAATGGGCTCAGTTTGTATTTGACTGAATTGGCTCAATTTGTGAAGTTGACTCAATTAGTTCAATCAGCTCAGTTGGTGCAAGTGGCTTTATTAGTGAAATTGACTCAATTAGTGTAATGGGCTCAGTTGATGAAATTGACTTAATTTGAAAAAAGGCTCAATTGGTGCAATTGACTCATTTTGTTCTTGGCTCAATTAGTGAAATAGACTTAATTGGTAAAATTGGCTCAATTGGTGCAAAATGCTCAGTTAGTACTTTGAGCAATGGGTAAAATTGGGGAAAATTGCTCAATTGGTACAATCGGCTCAGTTAGTAATTTGCTCAATTGGTGCACTTGGCTCATTTGTTGCAATGGGGTAATTTGGTAAAATTGGTGCATTTGGCTCAATAGGTGCAACTGGCTCAATTGGTGAAATTGGCTCAATTGGTAATTGGCTCAATTGGTGCAAACGTTTCATTTAGTTCGATGTGCTTATTTAGCTCGTTTGGCTTATTGACTTAAATTTAAAAATACCTTCAGTCCATCAACTTTGCCGATGCTTGCAAGACAATAAAAAATGAATGGATTGTAATGTGCAATTTTAAAGAAATTCTTTTCTTTATTCCATGTTTGTCATTCCATGCTTTCTCCATAATTTTAACTAACGGTATTTAACTCCACTACTGTCGTAATAATATCTTCATAAACGAATTATTTGTCTATAAAAAAAAATTCTTAAAAGTTTTATATGAAAATATATTGTCGTGGCTATAGTTTCAGGTTGCCGCCCTCCTATACGCCTTGCTTAAAACACGCATGTATTCTTTAGCAGCTGTCAGAAGAAGTTAACCATAAGTTGGGGTCTCTGCGTGTGTGTGTGTTTTTTTCCCCTTTGCATGTTGCCGACCATGCATTGAACTTTTATCGAAAACAGGATGGAAATTTAAATATTCCTGTCAAGTCCACCTACTTGCGGCTTTAGTTTCGAAAAGTTGCATGTGGTACTAAGTTTCTTATTGGAAAAATTAAAAAAAAAATGCCATAGTTAATTAACTAGTTTTCAAATATTAATCGACTTTACTAACTGCCGCGCTGGCCACTTTAAGTTTGTATGTTGTTGCTTTCTTTCGTTGGTCGTTCGGTCGGTCTTCCTTATGACTGTCATTATGTGGTCATTTTACATGTCCATCCACTCAATAGCTTGTTTTTTCACTCGTCGCTTTTTTTTCTACTTTTTTGTCGTTATCCTTGCAACTATAACCATGGCAACCGCTTGTTTTGACACTCGTTTGGAAGGACGTAGGAATTTGTTTGCACGCTTGATAAAAGAAATTTTATATAATTTTTTTTCAAACTTTACCATACCTAACTTTTTTTATAAAATCTACGAATGTTTGATTGGTATGCATCTTTATATTTATTCTTGCAGCAATTTTACCCAGAGATAATGAGGCCAGGCCATTCTATTATGGGTTTTTTTGTATGTGACATAACATTATGTGATGTATACATATAAAATATTTAAATACTATGCATTGCATTAATGTATGTTCATTTCCTGTCTATATACTACTTATAATGTTGTGTTGCTGGTGTCTGCCTCCCTCAACCCTACCCTAATCAATGTTTTAAGTAATATTACCGCTATGTTCATTTGTTCGCTACTAGAAAAAAAAAACGAAGAAAGAAAAGAAACTCGCGTAATTGCATGTATGGAATTGATTAAACTTATGACTTGATGATAAACCACTTATAAAAAAGCACAATTTTATAGCACTTAACTGTAATCTTCTGCCATCAATATTTTTTTTTACCCTATGTTTTATGCTTGTCAGTAAGCATTTCTCTATTCTTTATATCAAACAAATATTTATTCTACAGTCAGTCCGGTTTTATTTTTTTCGTCTTTAGTTGAATGATTTCTTAATATGCTGTATTGTTAGTTATGCAAATAAGTTTTTTAATTAATTACGTTTTAATTAGCTTCTCATGGTTTCGGTTTCTTGTTTGCTTCCAAACATTCCGACATCATTTTGATTTTCAATTAATGGGAATATGAAGTAACATGCCATTAGGACCTAGTTACGTTCTTCAAATAATCACCAATACATGTTTTCAAAATAAAACATTCTGACTTTAGATAACCTTGTTATATAAACAGGGTAATTCCAAAATCGACATTCGAACATATTTTCTTCTTTTTTTTTTATTATGTGTCCAATAAGCTATTTGCAATCAGTTCTTCCGCAATATGGGAATTTTATTCAAGTTTTTCTGAACACGTATTTATTGAGGAAATTGAAAAAATGTAACCAAGATATATGATAAGGTAGGTGATCATTGATGAAGATACGGCTGTATTTTCCATATGTCAAAAATTACAGGTAATACCACTCTGTGACATTTTTATGCTGAGCTGTAAAAAATTATTTTGATTTGTTTAAAGTTGAATTTGAACTTGAAAACTTTCCATTTGAAGTGTAAAAAGTTAAATTTGAAATGGAAAAAGTTGAAATTGAAACATAAAATGTTGAATTTGAAGCTTAAGAAAATTGTATAAGAGTCCTAATATACTCATGTGAAATACTTATCAGAACTTAATCAGTATTCTAATCCTTTCTTATTTTTTTGTGATAATACTTTCTTGAACTGGTTCAACTATCGATAAAATTTCATCGAAGGTATCGTTGGCTTTTTTAAAATTTCGGGATAATGGGAAAAAAGTAAATAATTATTATCGAAATCATCAAAGAAAATATCAAATTTATGATTGAAATATTCTCGATTAAGATTAATACAATTTTCAAGACCACGAACTCTTTTTCGTTTCTTCAGATATTAAAAAATGTTGACCTTATTTTTGATATGCGTGAGTAAATAGAAGTCATTTGGTGTCAAGTCAAGCTTGTACGTCGAATAACCTCCGCCAATCGATCTTTTAAGTGCTCATAAAGTCACTTCTTCGAATCAATGTGTGAAATTTTTTGTCACAAATGGTGATGTACATTTAGTATGTCAGCGATATTCCCGGTTACAAAAAAAAAAAACAAAACATTCTACCATTTGCTTCGAAGTGAACCCCGTGTGAACAACTTCTGTTGGATTTGGCGCGTCTTGAAACATTCACACAGTTTACTGCAATTTTGTTTCTGGCTTATTAGGGGTCATCCATAAGCGACGTGACCGATTTTCAGCTTTTCCCACCTACGCCACCCCCCATCAGTGAGTTCGTAGTGCTTTTCAAATCCCCCTCCCTCCACTATAACGCAATTTGTCATATGAAATAAAGAAATTAATTGGTTAAAACATAATATTTTGCCTAGCTCTCTGTATTTGTATTTTTCTTGAAACAACGTTTTTGGTTGCCCCAGGGTTTTAAAAAATTCAATCGAGTCGATTGGGCTGAAATTTGAATACGTTATTCTACACGACAATGGCTCTCGAAGGTTATTTTTACTTCAATAATAAAAATGTGGTTTTTTAAACAAAATTTTAGAAGTTCTACTTTCTAAAGTAAAAACGTTTCAATCTACTTAATGACAGCATGTTAAGCCTAAAGCATAAAAATCTATCTAAATATTGTTTCAGATAATTTCAAGCGGAGAAATAACACGGTCCAGTTTCACTTTGGTTAGGTTTCCACTTTGGACGTGAAAAACACTACAAAAATATCGTGAAACAAATTAAATTTTTTTTTGTACAGCTCAAGATCTATTTTGAACAGCCGGGAACAATTTCATCAATCAACTTTATTCTATCTTTAATCCAAGAGGCAATGCTCTCAATCTTTGTGATTGAAGAAGCTAGAATCTTTGTTAAGGATGCTTCGAAATTGCATTCTTCTACAGCTTCTCTGTGTCCATCTATTCTGCTGTATCCTTATTTCGAATGCAAAGAAATTGAGCTGGTCTTTAACTCCTTGAGTCACGTTTTTATATTAAGAATATTTTGAACATTTGAATATTTTGAACGCAAGTGAACTGCCATTCATTCAATTCAATATACCGCCAATCGGTCGCATCTTATCAAGCATGGTTTGAACTTTCATGATTATTCAACTGATTGTCGCTAGATGGCGTGGATTTCAAATAAAATAATTCGGAAAGGAGGGGGTTAGTGACACTAACCACCAAGACTGAAAGAGTAAAGAGAGTTCCTTTAACGCTGCGCCCGAACTCACTTATGACAGGAAGAAAACGATCCTTACTTGATTTCTTCTTTTTAAGAAGGTCAGTCTTAATTAAATCAGTCTTAATTCGAGAAGATTCAGTCCTTAACGTTAAATCAAGACGCAATAACAAGACCCAAATTTTTCAGACTCACGCCTAGATAAGAAGGGGGATACGAAATAGATATTGAAGACGATTGAAATGAAAATATTTCGAAATGGGGTGTTGTAATACTTCTAAATTTTCAAGTTTTTCTAAAGTTTTGATCACGTTACAATATCTGAACCCCCGCCCCCTTCTCGTTACTTAACGTAGTGCATTTCACAACTCCTTTCGCTCCCTAAATTGGGAACGTAGTTTATGAACGACCCTTATATGCATACTAGTATAGTTATATGCATACTACTCACGATCACGCACGCTCACGATTAAAATTATTTTTAACTCACGAGGCCACTTTACGCACTAGTGCGCACGAATATAATTGTTTACTATGCGACACGCTTATTTACGATGATTTCACGAGGTGTCTTCCTCCTTGCAAAATCAGCACACTTGGCTTATTGTACTACGTAATGGGTACATTAATTTTAACCGCGACGTTAATAACGCCCATTCGGAGGCGTGGCAGGTATAGTAAAGTATATAACTGTGGTCATAAGCAATAACCGCCTTTGTCGTCTGTAAAAAGAATTGACTTATTGATGCAGCTATGTTCCACGCGTATTGATTTAGAGTTATTCTAGCTAAAGTTTTGACATAAAAGGTAAATCGAACTCTCTATTTTTCGAAACAATTAAATGGGAGTTAGACGATTATCGCTTATGACCACAAATGTATTATTGATAGCCAACATTACCTATGTCAGCCAGTTCGTCCGTCTGCCGTATCTTTGAAGATATCGTAATGAAATTCGATGCTTAAGCTTTTATCGTAAAAATAAAGATAAAATTCGAAAATTCAAATTGGATGAAAACCAAACTATCTCCCATACAAAGTGACTTTATGAAATTACAACTACAACTTGTTTAAAATTTCATAAAAATTAATTTTATGTCTTGAAATTTTTCACGTTAGCTTCGCTCTCAAATACGCACTCTGAGTTGTAAAATTGGAATAATCAAATGCAAAAAACCAAGCACATTTCCCATATAAAAAAAAATCAATCTAATGACTTCAAACTTATCACATAAGCTTTTTTTTTGTAATATACTGAAAAATTAATGTATTGACTTAATATCTCAAACACTAGATTTGATCTTTTTAAAAATTGTATGAAAATGACGGCTATCTCCCATACAAAGTGATGTCATAAAAATAATTAAACTTAAATAAGTATCGAATATAACACGGCTGTGGGGGTATTTTTACTTCGGTCAAGTCCAAGATATTCCTTGTTAGTTTTTTTTTAGTATTTTGTATCAAATCCATCCTCTATTTTCTTTAACTGCTTTATAGCGTCTCTGCAATGACATTAATAAATTATTAATTTCACCAATTGAAATAATATTTCAAACTCTTTAATCTGCATGAATAGCTGGTTCTTGGTTTTTACTCTCTGCTGCACGATCTCCTAGATGTTCTCAGTAGGATTGAGATCTGGTGACTGAGCTGGCCAATCCATGACCTTAACGTTGTTTGCAGTTGTTAACCCTTATTTTAAGGACCTCGAAGTATGTTTGTTTGGAGCGTTGGTTTTCTTGCTGGAATGTTCAACGTAACGGCATTTACTACTCGGCATCTGGCAAAAAGATTTCAGTTAGTGTATTCGTACAGATTGCACCATTCATAATATCTTCTATACGGTGAATTGGTCCTACACCAAATGACGGAAAACATGCCCAAACCAAAACATTTCCCCCACACCGAATTCAACAGTTTTTCTACAATGGCGAGCCTATCAAGCCTTTTTCCAGCTGGCATTTTTACCTTTAGCATTCTAGTGGAACCGACAGACAAAAAAAAAAAAACACTTTCTACAGCTCCTTTTGGTAGTATAAGCGTTTGTACAATGTCTTTAAATGAGATAAAAGGGTTTTTTTTTTTAAGTGAAACTTCATTAGTCGCGTATACAACAAAATGGCGAATTGAAACGGGGAGTAAAACGGATTCAAGTAACGAACGAGAATGGCACAGTTCCTGCTTAGGAAGTGTTCGGAAGGCTATGATTTTTTGCCATCAAACGATGTAAGATGGTTTCATTTAGATGAAGAGAGTTTGCGCGAGCCTTAAGTGCTAATAATATATTGTGGAGTAGTTTTAATAATAACATCTATCCGTCTATTATAATCAACACTTTATATAAGAAACTATTTAAATAGATTGCAAATTAATGAATTCCAAAATCGTAAAGGTTTACTGTTTAAGCCAATTTGAGTTATGATTGAGATTGGTTTAAAGACACCTGAGCGCTTATTTTTATGAAGAATTGTTCAAAACAGTACAAGACTGTGTTTCAAGTGAATCATTGAAAACATGTTGCTGCTTATTAACATATTTAGTCACTTAGATTCCTTTTTAGTTCCATAGCATTCTTTAAAATTTTGCTCTTCATTTTTATAATTTATTTGATATTTTATAAAAAATTTCAAATTGCCATAAATTCTTCGTCTACAATTTACTGCAAAAATACACAGTGAAAAAAATATTGTATCAAATTTTTTGTACAAACTAGTTCAAACATATACATACATATTGATGTCTCTCAGGCAATCTAAGTGCAGCACCTGTGCTATTTAGTTAATTGCCATTTGGTCAAAACTTTCACATGTGGCAAATATCGTTTTTTTTTCTTCTTTTCTGCTTTTACATTCTACCTTGATACTAATTATTTTCAAATTGAATAAATTATTAATGCAAACTGTGCTTTGAAAATTAGTACTCGGGAAACCAAACCAAACTAAACTCTCGAACGAAACATCATGGTTGTTCAAAATGATGTACAAAATGCAGGATTGGTATCGTTTGTATCGTACGATATTTATTAACATTAAATATGTATGCCTTAATAGTGTATAATTTTCTTTTGAACACTTCTTTTATTTCTGCGCTGTTGCTTTCCCATTTGTTTTTGTGTTTTTTTATTTTGTTTTTTTATTTTTATTTATTTTAAAACTTGCACTATTTCCCATGGCTTGTCGACATAGTCGTTAAATCTGCTACTTCTGCCGGTACTTTTCGTTCTACAATAGGTAGCTGTATATTTTTTTAAAAATGCATAATGTGAAATATCAGCTGATATTGACAAAACTAAATGCGTTCATTTAAGCGTTTTGGTGACGCGCGGTGCGGTACTTGGGTCATTAAAAAGTCAGCAATTTCAAGTAATAACGTTACATCTACAACAAGCAGAACAATTTCTCTTCATAATTTGATTACGTTATTGTAGGTACTATATATGTAGAAAGGACATTTTTGCTATGAAAGCTAAGGGGCTGCTTGCATTATTATTAAAAGTGCTTTTGTCAATATTAAATCCAAGGTATTACCTTGGTATATTTATTCATTCATCATGTGTATGTATGTATGTAGATGGCACATGCTTTTAACTTATATATATGTATTATATGCCCTTTCGTCCCTTCACTGATGGATGGATGGCTAGTTTTAATCTGTTCTGTACTGTTCATAAAGCTTCTGTTGTGGCACTTTTTGCTATCCACAATAATTATTTCCGTTGCGTGGTAGCCACAAAAAAATTTCCCCTCATTTTCATATTTTTTTTTTTGTATTTTTTCCCAACTAGTTGCTAGAATTTTTAATGATCTATCTATTATTTGTTAGATTTTTATTGGCTGTCGCACTACATGTTCTGCTCGTGTTTGTTATCCTTCTTTCGTGTCTCTGTGAAGTTGGTACCATTTTGACTGATCTGATCTATATTAGAGCCTTAGCGTCGCTTCAATGGTCAGGTGGAGTTTTCGAGTATTGTTAATTTTGATTGGTCAATATCCGGTCGAAATTGAACTGAATGAAGCGTGGTTATGTGCTCGAGTGACATGTGCAGCAGGCATTAGTTTTCTTTTTCCCTCTGCATATAAAATTGAAAATGTTCTGAAAATGCATTTTCAATTTTTCTTATAAATAAAGGCATTTCATTTGATAGTTTGTTAGTTGCTTGAACACTTTTATTCAGTGCCGAAGTGGTAGTGTTCACTTTTAACGTTTTTATTGTGGATATTCTACTAGTGTTCTAATCATTGTGATATTTTCTATTTTTTTTGTACCTGTAAAAATATGTGTTAAATTAGAATAATTGATGAAAACATTCTTTAATAATGTTTATTAATTAGATGAAATTTTTTATTAAAATTTATATACAAAATTTTTTGCATAGATTTAATTAATTTTTTTACAAACTGTGATCATTGTGTTTAAATAGTTTTTATTTTATATAAGGTAATTTTAAAATATAAATTTTTAAAATTTAAATAAACTTAAAGAACACATTAAGACAATGTATAAAAGTTTTTTATACCATATCAACTTTTTGTGATGAACAGGACATTTTTGCACAAAAAAGTTGCACGAAAATTTTATGTTTGAGAAGTTCAGCTCCACAATAAAAAAATATATCTCATTGTCTATATCGTGTTTTCTTCGCAATCGAATCATTAATTATAGTCTTAGAAGTCCGGTGCTTATTAAAACAAATATATATCAATTTATAGTTACTAGAGTTCGACAGTGGGCGAAATTCGACCTTTTCACATACATTCAAAGAATAAATTTCTTCCTAAAAATGTGGCAAAAAAAAAAAATATATTTTAAAAATAGTCGGTGCACTTCTTCTCAGCGTTGATTCATTTAAAAAAAAAGTTATCAAAATCGGTTGAGAAACACGGGGGAAAATGGTTCTTAACTGTTTTTCCTACGCCTATTTATATAAATAGATGATGATGTAGAAAAATATTAGAAATAAAAAAAAACCAATACCTGCCGTAGCTAGGTATTGAACTCGTATCCTCTATACAACTCAGATGGTATTACCTTATGACCATTTCAGTTGTTGATGTCAATGAGATGTATAACTTGCTTATACATAAAACTTAAAAATTTTTCCCAAAACTATAATTCGTTAAGGAAATCATTTACGAAAAAGTATCGTTTATGATTCATCATAGGCGAAGTCATTTTTTGAGTGACAACCTCTAACGAACAAAGAGTATAATTTTTGTTTCATATCTGAACAAAAACAAAAATTTGTTAACAAAGCATGTTTTTTTCTACTCAAATAAACAAAAACATTTATGATCATTAAGAAAGGTCACAAGGAATTTTTGTATTTTTGAATTTCTTTTAATTTTTTCTTAAAAAATTTTTGTGGTTTTTGCAAAAGAAGTCGTTTTAATACAGCGCAAGAAAACTAAAGTTCAAAACAAAAATTCATAAGAGATAAAAATATCAACCCAAAAGCGTTCGCAAAACAACTTATCAACCCAAAAACATTTACAAAACTTTTAGTTCGCGATACCTACCTCGCAATATGTTCAATATCTTCCATTTCGAAATTTGCAAAAATATCAATCCAAAAACGTTCGCAAAACTATTCCTGTTCGTTAAACCTCACCGCTGGTGTTTTAATATCATTCGGTTAGCAGGCAAAAATCTTTTTAAAAGATTTGACATAAATTCCATGTTAATAGCTTCGAAGAATTTTCATAACATCATATTTTGAGTACAACATAACTGTTTTAGCTGCATTAATTTTACCTTTGATTCTAATATTCGACATATATATTTCTTTGAATCTGTAAATTCTTTCGAAAATTGAAATGTTCGTATTTTGCATATAACATTCAATATATTCTGCTTCCAGCAGCAGCGGCACGCAATCGATATTAATTCATAAATATGCATACATTTATAACAACAACAAAAAAGAGAAAAAATATTCCAATCAAATAAATTTAATAAATGTATTCAATGTCATTTATTTGTATATGAACTTGCCTTGCCTTTGTGTAGCCAGGAGGAGCAATCAAAATATTTCGATTTGCATAGAATCAACAACATGCCGTGCTTTTGAAAAAGCAAAACAAAAAACCACTCATTATTGAAATGCCAGGCGGCAATATTTTATTGTTTCTGCACAAAAATTTCACAAATTCACAGCTTATAAAATTTTTGTTCAACAACAGCAACAACAACAACTTAGCAACTAAAAATTTCTTCTATTTACATATAAACATGTTTTCGACAACATCATAGAAGCAACAATAAGAAAAAATGTCGTATTTTTTTTTAAATATTTATTTAAACAACAATATTATACAACGTTAACATCAAAGAAATAAAATAAATTTCTTGGAACGTACAAGCTTGTAAAAATAAAACCACTACTTAAAAGTAGTATATATATATTTCTGTTGATGTTGTACAACATCAACAATACTTGTATTGTCTCGACTGTGCCAAAAGCATTATGAGGATGCTGACTTCCAACAAGTTCTGTCTCTAGATAAAATCAAAGAATAAAACTACTTCTACTACTAATAGTAGCTTTGATTATATTTACATAATCATAAAAAATAAAACTTTTCATAAAGCTTTCAATTCGAAGGCAGTTCCTGCTCATCGCTCATCACATTACTTTAAATCCACTCATAATTTTTTTTTTTTTAACTACTTTTTTATGACTTTCGGCCTCTATGCTCTTATACGTTGCCAAAAAAACCAAAAATCAAATTAACCGCGTCCTAATATCAAACGCTTTCACAACCACAACTGCTGCCAAATACTTTAGAGTGGGTTTCTATTTTCAACTCTAAATTTTGTAACTGTTTTCTTGAAATAATTGTCAATTGCGGCTGCCCACATAAAATTTTTCATATTGTTTGGTAACTCACTTGCTTATTATCTACAATAGAGTAATCTTTGGCAGAGGAATGCTTTCAATTATAAATACATATACATATATTTAAATTGAGTGGGTTGCTGCATTGAGTTTCCTTTTAGTTTTATTTTAATCAGTCGTTGGTATTGTTTGAGTGAGATACAAGTGATTATATTACAAGACTTTTTGTTTGTATTTTGTGTAATATTATTTAGATAATTTTTTTGCAAATAAACTCGTGTTAAGCGCGGAAACAATTCAATCTTTAGATGCTAAAGCGTCGTACAAGATAACTTAAAAGATTTCTTTGAATTAAAACTCAGCGTTAATAGCTCTTCTCAAAATTTGATAAACAAATATAATCAAATCTTTATGTTTTAGTCAGAATATAAAGCTAAAGAGAGATAACGATGCTTTTGAATAATCACTTCTTAATTTGCCTAGTTTTATTCCTTCAAGTGCTAATTCCTTTCAAGAGGGGAGAATGAGCTCAATGTGGATGATGATATGTTAAACTCTAAATATTTTCCCGCTCTAACTTCTTCAATTGCCATATTTTATTTATTAACGAATTGTAAAAAATAAATATGTAAAATATATAATACGGTTAAAAAACGCTTCAGGCTATCAATATTCTTTTAAAATTGACTGACTATTGATGCTTACATATTTCGGTGTCTACCACGAAAAGGTATTGTGTTTTTAAATCGTATATTTAATTCAATTTTAAGGCTTGATTACTTTCAAACCCAATGGAAATTCGCAGAGGTTATCATGATTCAAAAACCAAACAAACCTGGAAATATTATTTCATCTTTCCGGCCCATTAGTTTGCTGGTAGTCTTCTCGAAGATATTTGAAAAATTATTTATAATAAGTCTTAGAGGAATAGGGGCTATTTTACCTGAACATCAGTTTAGATTCAGAAGAGCGAGCTCACGGTACTCCCGAACAATGGCACAGAATCGTGAACGTAATAATTGATGCCCTTGAAAACAAAAAAATTATGTTATTGTTTATTCTCAGACGTTCACCAAGCTTTTGACAGAGTCTGGCACCCAGAACTTTTATATAAAATAAAAAATAAACTGCTTTCTGCTCCTTACTTATAATGGAGCAAGTTATAATATATGTCCGATAAATGCTGGTGTCCCGCAAGGAAGCGTTTAGTGGCCAAATCTCTTCAATTTTTCACAGTTGATTTGCCAGTAAACAATGATGTCCATATATCAACTTATGCATATGATACGAACATAATAGTGAAATACCTGGAGAGGCATCTTCTCTAATGCAAGCCGATCTTAATAAAATTGAAGAGTGGTTGAAGAAATGGAAGATCATGGTAAACTCCGATAGGAGTGTTCAAGTAACTTTCGCCTTAAAAAAGGGAATTGCACACCTGTCACACTTAATGGTTCACTAATACGGCACAGCGATAATGTCAAATTTCTTGAACTTCATCTTGACCCCTGACTTTCCTGGAAGAACTATATCAAGACTAAACAAACTAAACTTAATATAAAAAAAAAAAATGCATTGGATTCTTGGTAAAAACTCTCAGTTAACTCTTAAGAATAAAGCTTTAATTTATAAAACTATTTTAAAACCAGTTTGGACATACAGAATTCCATTGTGGGGTACATCAAGCAACTCAAATATCGAAATAATGAAATTCACAAGAATTTAATTGGACCTACTATCAAATCAGAAATTAAAACGTTTAGTGAAATGTCCAAGATACACATGAAGCACAAAATGTCATCAAAGTTTTTTTATTAAATCAACAAGTTATCTATGTTTTCACGAATATGATTACTAATACTTGGTATTGTCGAAAACATATGCTTCGGAAAAAGGGAATTCTTCTCAATTCCACTCCATGACTTATATTAATTTTACATTTAAACATTTTTCTATTTTCTATTTATTTAAAAAAAAAAATCTCTGAACCTTTCTGAGAGTTTTGTGCTATTATGGTGCATGAAAGTCCAAAAAAGCAGTTTTCTCACATAAAAATAGTTCATTTAGTTCTTTACTATAACTAAATAATTTTTTTTGTCAATTATTGCTGGTATACGATAAAATGTTCCAACGCCGTGCCAGAAAATATTCCTCAATCTATTATGTTGCCTCCTTTATACTTTAATAATTTTTTTGTTAGGCAGCGTACAAATGTTTTTCCACGTTCTTCCAAAATAAATCTTCTTCACATGGAATCTTGCAAACCCTCCTACCCAATTCAATTTCCTTCAATTTTGTTTTTGTCTTGAGCGCCTTTCTTCTGGAAACTAGTTTTCTTAGTATTCATTCATTTATTTTCTTCGCAATTTGCTTCGCTGACATATCCCGGCTAAAAGCACCACATATGTTATATTGCAGAAACCTTAGTGGACTTGCAAAATCAACCAAATTTCAACCCTTTCAAAACCATTTGGCAAATCGTCTCTAGTCCCTACTCAGGGTACACATTCACCATGATCTGAAATTGTTTGCGATTTTCGAGGTTTTTTGCACTATGTTTGTTTCTTTTGACAATAACGAGAACCAAGAAAAGCTGATCATTAATATGTTTTTAGGCAAACATTGCATAAAAGTTGTTATTTTGCGTTATTTTAGACTGAATAAGTTAATTTTCGTGTCAAATCGAAAATGACTATCATTACGCTGTTGGTAAATTCTTTCAAGTAGAATTCTTTTGTACAAACCAGATTTTCTATACTTAAGCTTCATGAAAGATTAAATATTTTCTGCTCGTTTGTAGTCAGTCATGAGTGTTAATCTTATAACAACATTCAACGCTATGCAATTTCGATTACCGTTTATGGGTCGTTATCTTTATTTCTGCAGTACCGCTTCTTATCAGCATGCTTTTGTTGAAGGTTTTTCTTGGGCTCTTTTTTCCCCCATAATTTGAGCTATTCTGTATGTATTAAAATAATCATTAAAAATGTGAAATTTGCAAAATTTCTTAATCGAAAGGAATCTTCAGGCATGAATCTTTACCGAGTGCTCTACAAACTGCTGAGTCATACCATTGTTGCCTTGCAGCATTTCTGAAACACGGGAATACGTTTCCAAAACGAAGTTTTATCACAAAATAACTTGATCGGACATAACTCTAATCAGGCCAACGTTTGTTCTAGAAAAATAACTTTAGTCCAAGCTCAATATTTTTAATACTTTCCGAATGATGAAATCATAGTTTAATAGCAAGGAAAGGAACATGTTAAATAGTATTTAACTTTATTTAACTATTGGCTACAAACAATTGCTGGCTCACTGCTTTAAAGTTATACAATTCCTCCATGTATTGATTCCATATTGTTGTCCGCCTTACGTCAAATGTCAATTTATGCTCCCTACTTGTTTGCTGTCATCAGCTTAAATTGTTTTACTGCTGCGCCTCCACAATTCATACATAAAATAAGTGAATTTAAATAAAATGCCAATCACAGATGGTAAAGCTTATTACTTGCTGCTATTCATGCACAAGTGCTTAGAAGTGTTTCAATTGTTGAGTACGCATGGCTGGATTTATAATTGCATTCCTTAAAAATTTTATACATATTTTTAAATACATCTATATATATATTTTCTATATAATCGTAAATTACTTGTTTTGAAAATATTTCTTATCTTCTTCAATATTTTTTTTTCCACTTGCAGAGAGAATGAAAATGAAGCGTGACAATAATGATGATGGACCACACCAAGATAAACGCAATCGTCGCAATGATGATCAAGTTAGAATCTTAATACCCAGCAATGTAAGTAAACGCTGTTTGAAAATTGAATTAAAAATGAAAAAAATTACTCTTGTAAAATATAACTAATACACATTTCCTTTATAATTAGATTGCCGGCGCTGTAATTGGAAAAGGCGGACAGCATATTCAGAAAATGCGTTCTCAGGTATAAATCGTAGTTTTGTGTTGTGTTGACATTATTATTATTATTTATGTTTTTTTTTTATTTTCTCTCACGTTACAAAACATTTTTTGTTGCGTGTGACCACATCTTCAACACTGAATTATTTCCTGCCCTGTATATAAATAAAAATAAGCACCATTTGTTGATTGTTTAGTTGCCACAAAAAAAAAAAGAAGAAAATTTTCAAATTATTAAAAAAAAGCAAAAAGTTAGCTAGAGCCTTTACTCTGCTGCAGACCTAGCCATTGGCCTTTAAGAATTCTAAAAACAAGCAGCGTTTGTTTCCTTTTAATCCCTAAATTTTTTTATGGTGCCTTCAACATTCTTCTAATTACTAAACGGGAATTATTTTCTATTTCTTTTAATGAAATTAATTTTTGAGCGTTATATTTTTTATAACATCT
This sequence comes from Tetanocera ferruginea, assembly GCA_958299015.1. NCBI lineage: Eukaryota > Metazoa > Arthropoda > Insecta > Diptera > Sciomyzidae > Tetanocera > Tetanocera ferruginea. The sequence continues at coordinate 33,473,533 of OY282640.1, read as the reverse complement.
GAGCTTTAGTGCTGAAATATCCTTTAATACGTTTAAAAATTCATGCGAATTTTCGCCTTGTTTTTTTTCTCTCTCTCTTTCTCTATTACTCACAACCTGTCATGCAATTTAAACTCCATATTAAACCAACAACGTTTATTTCTTTACCCTAAAAAACGCTGCCTTAACTTTAATTACTCTCTTTATCTTTATTTTATCTCTACTATATTAAGGCGCTTTATTTACCAAATAATTAATAAAATATAAGCAATTAATTTAAATTAAATAAATTTATTTCTCTTCTCTCGCCCCCATGTTTATCACTCTCTCTCTATGTAACCGATAACACAAATAAAACCGAAACCATTACGACAAAACGTTGAATGTTTTACCACCACCACCACCAACCAAACAACTGTTGTTGTCAACCGATCTCGAACTGATCTGATGATCTGTGCCTGTGCTTACTCGATATGAATCTCGCCATGAATCTCGCTATGAATCTGAACGCCACAACCAAACAACCACGTCCATCACAAATGCCCGCCCGTCCATGCGCCCGCCCGCCCGTGATTGTGTGCCAAATACAAATCAATATTGAAACTGTTACTCAACTGGCCCCGGCCCTGGTCCTGGTACTACTGCCCTATCGTCTGGTACTATCTTACAACTGTTTGAACATCACCAAACAATTGCCAACGTTGTGTTTTTGTTGGTAAACCGTTAAATATAACCAAACATATGTGATATGATCTAAATCCTTATCTATTTTAAATCACAAAATAACAAAATCCATGAAAATCTTGTCAATAATTTAACAATCACATAATTTAAATATCGATTGCCTGCTGCTGCTCTTGTTCCTGTCTGTGCCGTTAAAAAATGCTCGCACTTAAAACATTGAAAAAATAAATATCGAACTTTCTTCAACTACGTACCACCAATAAAAAATAATAATAATAATGCACAACTTTGGTTTGTTTATGACAAATAAACGCATCTGTTGTGCAACAACCAACACCACCAACAAACCAATCAATCCATCAACCAAACAACTGAACCAAACCATCATCTAATAAATGCAGTATAAAGCCACTGTATCTGTCGACGATTGCCAAGGCCCCGAACGGTAAACACATTTTCTAATCAGTTTTTTATTCTTATACTTAGTCTCATTTAGTTTTAGTTGAAGTATTTTTTATTGTTTTTTTTTTTCTTAATTCTGTTAAACAATGGTTTAATTTTAGTTCTTTTTGTTCTATATATTTGCATCCTAATTGATTTAAACAAAGTATTCTATATTCATTCCTAAAACAAACAAAACATTATAAATACAATATTGTTATCCTTTATTGCCTGTCTGTCTCTGTACTGAACTACTTCTGAATGTGCGGAAAGTTGGCGTCGCCATTATGCTATTCTTAATTAAGAAAAGGATGTGATGTGACGTGCTCAATGCGTGCTTTTAAGTGCAGCATTTTATTCGAAAGAATTTGTGTTTTGTGTGTTGGTAATGGTTTTTGGAGAATGTGAAGTTAGCTCCGCCATTATGTTTTTTGAGAACTTTAATAGTTGTGCTGTAATGTGCTCTAGCTATACTCCAATGTGTCGTAGAGAGTTTGAAAATCAAGTGTTTTAGACGACAAATATGTTAATTTCTCAAACTCTATACGATGCACAGCAGCACAATTAATTTGCAAATTATTGAAAAATATTATTGAACTTCACAATAAAAATCAAACACGCCTATACAAAATGATGCGATAGAATAATTTCTTTATTCAATGCCTTACCTGATAGCACACATCGAACACTTTATAGCTCACTTTTCTTTTGATTATAAATACAAAACGTAGAGCTAGCTTTGTGTGCAAACTTCTCACCATATAACCAAAATTAATGCTGATGAACCCGTTCACAAGCTGTCACATGAGTAACAAATAAACTCTTCTGCTTTCTGTTTAACAGAGCATTAAATTGTGTTCCTCCACATAAAGAACGGAATTTTATTCACTTGTAAGTTAAATGCTTAATTTCTGGAGAATTGCTGCTTTAATTTCTCTCTAAATGTAGCTCTTGAAAAAATGTAAGAAATGTAAAAGCATTTCAACATTATAAATATCATATTTCGTTCTTTATATCTCTTCAACAAATTTTTCTTTAATTTGACAAAATAATAACTCAGCCAATTCAATGCACATTGATTTGATAACTCTTTAAACCACAACTTCAAAGTGCACACATTCACACACTAGTTTGTTCTCTAATTTCCAAATTTATTCAAAGTTTATTTTTGCAAAGTGTGCAAAAACAGTTCTGTTTTTCTTTTTGTTGTTAAGTTAAGTTTTTGTTTTACAATTTTGTAAATTCCTCCAGAAATAATACTTAAAAAGTAAGCTCACCTTAAAACTAGTACCAATAGCGGGATATTAAATGAATAATTGTCATTAAGTAGATTTACTTCATTCTTGTCTGTCGTACTTTTTTTGTCTTATTAATTGTTTAAAATTGTCTCACTCTCTTACTATACTAAACATCTTATTTTTGTTCTTAAAAAATCATGCTGTTGCTACAGCTGTCTTGAATTCCAGAAGGTGCCGGTTTGTTTGTACTACGTAGTGTCCTAAATTCAATTACTTAATCCTTGTCGTCAGTGAAGTTAACAATTGGCACAGAAATATTTCATACATCATATATTAAATAAAATAAAAATCAAATCATTCTATTGGGATTTTTATTATGTTGTTGTATTTTAGCAGCTAATTTAATTAACAAAATTAACACTGTCCATTAAAAACAAAAAAAAAAATATAGCAGTATTTTTATGTTGTGTCTAGTTAGAGTTTGTTGAACAAAAAAGTGTTTTCTTTTCATGTCAGAATTCATCAACAGTTTTGCAGCAATCCTTAATTATTTATTTTTTTTGTTTGTTTTTATCTTCATTCTTTAATACATGACAAACTTCTCGTTAACTACTTGGTGACAATTTTTTCAGCAGTTTAAATAAAAAATTTACAAAAAAAAAAAAAATATAAAATCAAACATTGATCGCACGTCACAAGTCTGCATTTTTCCTCTTTCGGACTGCATTCTCAGAAATTTTTTATGCCATAACTCAAAATAATTTATAAATAAAATAATGTTTTATTAATGTTTTTATTTATAACTTGTATTTACATGCAACTCTCGCAGCACTATTTTGATTTCATCCGATTTGGAATCAACATTAAAGATTATCACCGAAATGTTGAACTACTTTGAAGAGGTAAGTTTTTGTTTTTGTATTAAAATTCTAACTATTTTAAATGTTTTATTAATTTCTAGCGCGATGACGAAGTCGATGTGCGTCTATTGATTCATCAGAGTCTTGCTGGCTGCGTTATTGGCAAGGGTGGCCAAAAAATCAAAGAAATACGCGATGTAAGTACTTTTCTATTATTTAGTCAATAAGAATTTAAAACCAACAATTAAAGGCAAGCAACATGAGTAGCAATTCCGTTGTTACTAGCACCTAGTGAGATATTACAGTCATAATTTAAAGTACCTTGTAAATTAGAAACTTAGTCAATATAACTATCGCGTTCACTGTTGTTCACCAAATCATTTATGTGCCACAAAAAAGAACCCTTGAATTTCCATAATATTCTGTTCGTTAGATTAAATCGTATTTGGTGGAGTTATCTTATTCGATTTAAAGGGTTATTGTTTTTTCTATATATTCATGTGTTTATCAAGGAAGTTTGAAAGGATTACTTTTGCTTGATTCTAGCAATTACGAAGTTATGTAACTAACTCACATCTCTCACGATACTCATAAGCTAAATTAAGTAGGTTATATGAAAACATACAAAACAAATAACGATGACAGATCTGAACTCCAATTCGGTCTGAAAACTCCATAGAATTTGGGGTTCTATAAATAATTTGTTCTCAATCTAAGGTATATTATCTAATAGGTATATTTTTTCAAAAACGTATTAATTCAATTTGTATTATTTTCTATGATTACACGCTTTACTGCTTTAAGCGGTTAGAGACCAAAGAATATTCATGGATTCTAAGCTCTATTTGAAAAAGCATCTTCGTCTACCATTTGATGAATAGTAGATTTTGTTGGATCAACATATTTAATAGCATCAGAAGTTTGGTCTCCATGTTACAATGTGCATGTTAATCGAATTGGAAGAATGTAAAACAAGATTTGTTCCGCTTGCTATCCAAGGTTTTTACTTTTTACGAGAATCGTTCAAAATTGTTACAAATGCCACCCATCATTAAGTATGCGAAAGATATCTGCCTGAGGCTTTCGTCTATTTACAACAACCCAAAACTAGCGTATTCGAATTTTCAGAACATTTTCTCTTCAAATTTTAACTTTAATTGCAATAACATAGAAACGCTTTTTTATAAAACACTTTCTTAAAGAAACAAATTCCTTTATTTATCAACCATTAAGTAGAAGAAATTCTTTGGCAAATGCTCCTTTTCATGATGTTTTTGCTTATCGAAAGGTAAACTCAAAAGCTAAAAAAGTGCGATTAAAAATGTAGTTAAATTTATTAAGTTATGAAGTGAAAAATCCTTACATAATATTCCAAATGAATTTTATTGCTTTCAAAGTTCCCACAGTCCAGAGCGTTATTTTGAGTTTGCTGAACAGCTAAAAATCGTGCGGATATAAATAAAGTTAATTTTCCGATTAAAAAGATTGTGGAAAGATAAAGGTTGAGTTTTTGTCGAAATGTTATCGAAGAACTAGTACCAATAGAAACTTATATAGTATAATACGAGATTTAACACATTGCTTTTCCTTTCAGGAAAATCTTTGATTTGATTTCTGAAGTTTTTTATACAGAAGTGAAGTTCAGTTTACAATTTCATTATCAATTAAATTTAATTCACAACCATGGCTGAATCCGCAAGCTGTCCAATCCGCATTGGAGTAGCCAATTGTTTCTTTATTACCATCTTTGTGAAATTCTAACTTTGATCTTTTTATATTTTTATCCTTTTATACATCAGTTCGTGTGCCACCCAACTGCCTACCTTCTGAATGCACTCTTACGCTTCCAAACGCCTGGAAATTATTGCATGTGTCACGCCTAGTGCTTTTGCGAGCTCATATTGCGTTCGGCACGAGTCTTCAATGAGGAGGGTATCTAATGCTTCGTCTTCAAAGTTTTTCTCTTGACCAGGGCGCTCTTCTTTAGACTTGATGTTGAAATTGCCACTTTCCAAGCTTTTAAACCTGTCAAAACACTGTGTTCTAGAGCATCGTCTCAATAAACATCCAGCAGCAAAAGATGACTTTCGACAAAAAGTTTTGCCAAAAAAGTATGCCAACAATAATTTGCGCAAATCACAATGTTAGCAAATGTTCTTTGTAACTTTGACAGCTGACTGATGGCACAGCTGACTGTGGTAAGTAAGTGATTTACTGTGTGGCAAATATCCGGTCGAGTGCATGGCGCCGCGATTACTAGACTTTCTAGGTCTTTTTATAAATAACCGTAGAATCAACTCAAGAATTTCATTCCTTGAACTTGGTGACACATTTCTATTTCCTTTTGTATTTTGATCTAAAACTCCCAGACGGGTTCATACCAAATCATTTCAAAATCATTTTAATTTTATGTTCTGCACTATTACTAATATCTCTATTCTAACAAGGTCACAAAAGCCACCTCAGTATCTTTTTGATACAACAGTCACAATTCATATAAAAGCCTATTTTGAGCAATTTGAAAATCTCTTTTTGTATCAATTGAGATAATAGTGACGAAAAGATTGGCTGGTCACAAGCGAATTAGAATAAACAAATTATACAAATCAGACAATAAAATAAAAAACAAATAAATTTTTATTAAAATGAAGGAGAAATATTTACTTATCTACACAGCAGAAAAAAGGGAATGTCTTGTGAGAAGACGACTCCTTAGGCATATGCGAGACAGTAACGATGCATTCAACCAGTCAGAAAGCAGATTTTTAAATTCCTTTCGATTGTCTTCTTCTTTTAACACTGTTTTGTTTTGATTTTGGACTTCAATTGCACGTTCTACTAGCTTATTTCTCGACTTATACCATCAGATGTAGAATTTGAAGTCTGTGGCATAGGTGTGGCTGCCGAATTTTCATTTCATAATTCTTCATCTTTCACTGTTACTACAGCTTCATTTGTGACTGATTGTGGATCAAAAATGATATGAGGTTCCGAGGACATATTAGGTGAAAACTCAACTGAAAACAACCAGCCCTGCATCAGTAAAATGCTACACCTAGCACTGAAATGCGTTGCAACCCATCTTTTGCCGAAGATTCAAACGCTTACAACGCTTCCTGCTCAAACTCATCAACATCTGGAGTAAAGGGACCTTCACCTTAATGCCTCACTAGTATGGGTCCGTAACTGGATCTTCCTTTCGATTGTCTTCTTCTTTTAACACTGTTTTGTTTTGATTTTGGACTTCAATTGCACGTTCTACTAGCTTATTTCTCGACTTATACCATCAGATGTAGAATTTGAAGTCTGTAGCATAGATGTGGCTGCCGAATTTTCATTTCATAATTCTTCATCTTTCACTGTTACTACAGCTTCATTTGTGACTGATTGTGGATCAAAAATGATATGAGGTTCCGAGGACATATTAGGTGAAAACTCAACTGAAAACAACCAGCCCTGCATCAGTAAAATGCTACACCTAGCACTGAAATGCGTTGCAAGCCATCTTTTGCCGAAGATACAAACGCTTACAACGCTTTCTGCTCAAACTCATAAACATCTGGAGGTCCCTCCACCTTAATGCCTCACTAGTATGGGTCCGTAATTGGATCTTCCAAAGTGATTGGCACTTACAAATAATGAATGATTTGATAATAAATTTCAATGCAGAAATATATGCATGGCATTTAAATCTTCGACCATGTTGGGGTGAATTTTTTAAGCATTTTCCTTGTGACAGTACACACGGAATACGAATCAATAGAGGCGGATCAAAATTATCCCAATTTTTCAGTATCAACTGATTGTGGCGATGATGCCATAGGGGGGCTGTATATTATAAATAAACCGTGTTGATACCAAGACAAAATTTAAACTCGCCCGAATCTTGCATTTTAAGTTTTTTTAGCCAAATGTTGCTTAATTTTGATCTTATCAATATCATTGGTAAAAATGTTGGCAGGTCATCGACGTAAATAGCAACATATGTTTTTAGTATCCATTATTTATGTAATATAAGCATGATCTTCGGTTGCTAATCAAATGGCATCTTGTTCAGCAGTCAAACTTAAAGAAATTGGGGTGTAAAATTGCTAGAAAAGAAGTCTGTTAAACTTCATTCCAACTAGGACTAATTACTATTTACTGATTTATTCATCTTGATCATATTCGAATCATACCGAGGACTTAGGGTAAAGGTCGGGTACCAATTCTACGTCAACAAGCTAGATAGTCGCTCTATATCAACTTTATTCCGTTCATTTATATACTATACCATCGAAAAACAAATATCAAATCTGTCTGTTTTTGTCACGACTCACTGCATACGTTTATTTAGCTTGAATCGCATAAGGCATGAACATGTAACGTTAAAGACCACAGATTTTGACACCTAGCAGTACAAGACAACAGTTTCTTTTCATTATTTCGATTTGAGGCGTATATTTGATCCCTCTGCTTCGATATAGTTCTTTAATTTAGGGTTTTCATTAAAAAATGGTAACGTTAAAGACTACACAAAACGGATTATATCTGCAAAACAACAAAACTCAGATGAAAAGTTTGTTTACATAAAATGAAAATCTTGTGGCCTACTTTCATGAACAAATACAAAATTTTGTTTTGGTTCCTTGGAATATTTTCGTTAGAATTGCGGAATTATGCATTTGAGTTGTAACGTTAAAGAGTTAAAAATTTACCATATAAAAATAATCAAGTAATGATAAATTTATTATTTAAAGGCTTAAGCTTCTGGTACATAATTTTATGCTTTTCAAATGTATCATAAATGGAGCAGTTGTAAAAAAAGCTCTCACAACTGGATTCTTTTTACCACTTACCACTTGGCCAAATAGCGTTTAACAATAACAAACAATTTTTCGCTTCGATGCGATCTCTTGTTTTTATTATACAGTTCTTTCTCGCTATTTTTACTTATTGGCTAGTTGACTAACTGCTGCCTTCCGTCTACTTCTCAGTCATACATTCTGCCCCGGTTTATTCGCTTCTATTTTTTTTTTTTTTTTTTATTGGCGCTTTCTATTTTTATGCATTGGGGAATATTTATTTGTCATGTCCATGAGCAAGCGAACAAAAAAATAAAAAAAATATAGAAACCATCAGGCAGGCAGTCAATCAATTCGAATAATGCACCTCTCGCCATACACGAACGTCACTCACGAGTGTATCAGACGTACACAGGAATACAATAAAAACAATACACCAACAACAACAAAAACAGCAATAAATTTTTTATTGCTTATTTATGCGCGCACTAGCTAGAGCGGTGGGTGGGTGGTTGAGAGAGTGGGTGGGCTGTTGGGTGGTCGAACTAGAAATGGGTTAGTTTTTTGTTGTGTTATACTATGACACGGCACACGTTCAATTCACCAACGCGATTGAAATGAATTATTCTTGTGTTACCTGCTCAAACGTCTGATTAAGTAACTAACCGTAGAACTGCCTGCCTGCCTTAACGATGGCGTCCTTTTAGTTTATACTAATGGCCTTTAAATATTTTTACCACTATATAATGCTAGTTTATAAAAATTCGTTAGGAATCATTTCGTTGAGTTGACTGAAAACAACGCTAGCGCATGTCAAAATAAAAACTAGTACCATTCAACTGCAATTGCATGCATCCATACATCCATCCAGCTATCCAGTGTGCGTATATGAAGTAGCTGTAAAAATGCGTCATATAAGTTTCTTTGATTATATCATTCAGATGCTTGCCTGCTTCGCATAAAATTCTGGCATCAACGCAAACACTTGCTTGTACCTGAGTTGGTGCTGCCATCCATCATGCCCAACATAAAGTCACCCATGGAGCACAGAAGAAGATATCCACTTTTGTGTTAAATGTGTTCGTAGCAAAAATAAATTAATGAAAAACAATTTGAAATAAAAACCATTGTATAACGACAGACTGACTGAGAGGTAGGAGCAGCAACAGCAGCAGCAGCAGCAGCTTAAAGAAAGAAATACAGCTGCTGTGGCTGCGACTGCGGCTGTCATGGCAACAAAAACAACTTACATATGCACGTACACAGCCAGCAAGCAGCTCACTCAGCTATGTGTTTGTTTTAATCCACAAAAGCGTTTCCTTAGAAGCAATTGACGTTATCGATGCCGTCGTCCTTGTTGCAACACACAAACACACGCGCTCATACATTCCGCCACTTCCTCTGGAATTCAGTGAGCATAAAACAGGACGAGGATGGACGTGTTAAATGTGTTTGTATATATCACATACGCATTGCTATGCAGTCAGGATAAGAATATGTATATCCTGCTATTGTTTGTGTATGGGTATGTGTATATGTGCAAGTCTATTTGTAGAGTTGCGAGTTTCTTGCATTTGACATTTGCGTTCGTTTGCAGCTCAGTTTCCTATTACATACATAACAAGTTACCTGACTGCGTTAAAGATACGCGTTGTTCTCTTGTGTTTTTTTTTCCTTTGCGTGCTTGTTTTTTTATATTTTTTTGCCTCCTTAACGTGTTAGTCCAATTTTTTCTCATTTCGACTAGGATTTCATGTCAATATCACGTGCACACTTTTTCCCAAGATAGCTTCTGCATTTGCCATGATATGACGACTATAGTTAAAAATACAAACATTCATCTTTCAAAATGATTGCACCACTTAAAGAAGAGTTCATTGACTGACCACACTGATTTAATAAATCTGACGAAAACAAGACTTTAGCTTTTGACTGAATTAACGAACATTATTTTAAAACAAATGAATAATTAGAAACATAACCTGGGTTTTATTTTATTTGATTTATTTGATTTGATGTACGTAAAATATTCTCTGGGTTTTATAAGTTGTATACCACCCTCTATCTATATTCTTTAGAACTTCCATTAATTGTTTTGGCATTGATTTAACGAGCTCTGATCTGTGTCCATGGCCTTCGTTGTTGGTCTTGCCAAAAGTACCTATAACTTTTATAAATGGCATTCGCAATTGTATCAGTCATTCTGCAACTTCGCGTTCGTAAGTTGTTTATTAAACGTGAAAGTTTTCACGACTTTTTCTTTAGTCAATGAAAATGTTAAATCCAGAGAGTATTCTAGTCGCCAGATATACAGGACATTCTTCTATCTTGCCGTAAAATACAATAAGATTTTTTGTTTACCATAATTTTTTTCCATTTAGTCAAATAAAGGATACATTTTCTAATTGTGGAGCTGTATAAAAAGGATAATTTTTAGGATAATTAGGATAATTTTTGGTAGTTTTAAAGATCCACGACAAATACCTTAAATATCTTCATGCATATAAGCTTTTCTCTCTCCTTTGTTCTATCTCTACGAGTCGAAATATGCAGGAACTCACAGAAATTTAATCATCTTTGAATGAATCTCTTAAATAACATTTTGTGCGGTCCCACCCGTAACACTATAAAAAAGGAACATAACTTTTTTATTAATAGTGTAAGGAAAAAATTTTGTTGTATAATAAGTTCCTGCAATGGTATATTTCTGTAAGTTCATCAAAATGCTTCAAATTAATTTTAGTTAAAAAGTTATTTAAATTTTAAGTGTTCAATTGTCCCATCCGTAACATATGGAATGGCCGTACTATGCGAAACTGTTAATGTTAACTCCTCTGTTCTTCTCCGAATGATATCCCTTAATACCAACCCTTGCCAATCTTTGGTTTGTGACTCTTTTTCCATCTTAACTTGTACCACACTGACTATGCAGTGAATCTATTTCCAGGATACTAACTTTGAAGACTGTAGATCAATACATTCATCACTGCTGTGCCGGAAGATACTGTCTTTTTGGAGGGTTATCTTGATTGGTTGTAAGTCGGCTTGCCGCATGGTCTACACGGATGTCTTTCAAGTTTTGATGGGGGAGCTTCACGTAGATTTATTAGTAATGTAAACCAACATTGCGTATAGAACTCGGTGAGAGCTGCCCTTGTTGGCGCCTAATCGGACTCCGGACGTGCTAGATAGGTTGACTGGCCTTGATTCTCATGTCAATGTCATCATAACATAAGTTTATTTGGTACCTTTGCACTCTCAAAGGGGCTCCGGTCGACGCAATGTGCCGGACCTGTGTCCTAAGAGCACCTTTAAAATTAAGCCTTCACGGCAGGTGACTACGTAAAGCACATTAGGATATTCTGCATCTGCCATCACCGTGCATTGAACCGCAGCCCATCGCATAAGAGTTGTATGCTCTTGCTTCGTGCTATGTCTCTGCTGGGCAATCAAAGTACTTTTTTAACACATAAAAGAAAGGCGTCCTGCACTGCACCTAGAATTCGATGAACACATTTTTAATTTTGAGTGATTTAAGGGAAATGGCGTACCTTTAAGGTACTGAATTCATTAATAAGTACCTAGCTTTCGCATAGGACCAACATTTTTGTACACAATTCAGGTATGAAATTTAATGAGCGTAGCATACATACTCCAACATGGAATAAAATAGAAATAATAAGATTTTCTGAGTTAGCAGTTTCACGTGAAATCTAATCATTTTTAAGTTTATGGCTAGAATTTATGCTCAAAATTCAGTTTAAGGCTAAAATTTACGAATCATTTAATTCTCGTCAGTTGAGATTAAGTATTTCCGCTACCGTTTTGAGTATATCTCCAGAGCATGTCAAACTGTTCATATGTTGCTTCTAAAACTTGTTCATTCTATTTTCAGATCTTGAGCTGGATCTCCAGAACTGTAACTTTAGACCTCCTCTAAAATATTTTTTAATATTAATTAAGTACCCACAAATGGTGTGAAATACAATTTTGTTTTCTTGAAAAAGAAATATAATAAAATATTTCTACCATAACTGTTTGTAAACTTCAATTTGATTCAATTTAGGCGAATTATTACCAATCATTAATTATTGAGAAACTCTTAAAATATGTGGAACATAGAATAATTTTTAGAACTCAATTATTCAGAAATTAATATTTTATAGCAATTTGCCAAAGCTAAAGAAAACTTACTTAATTTAATTAAAAAAAAAAGAAAAAAACATACCCGGAATCGCGATTCGTTAAGAGCTAGTAAGGAAAAACATGAATTTTCTATTTACTTGTGTCGCTTGTTATACCTAGCACAACACATAATACATTAGGACTAACAACAACAACAATTACAACAATAATAATAAAAACCACCAACTTAGCTTGTATAAAGCACACGCAACCAAAGCGCCACAACGGCGGCGACAACAGCAATAATACCAACGCCAGCATTTATCCTTGAGCAATTTTTACTAATAACTTGGCCATTGAATATATACTGTTGGGTGGAATTTTGTACGTCGGTAGCTTGGTCGCTTTGACGTGTAGGTAGTTGTCGTACGCTTCGTTTTTTTATTTAATTTTCTTCTGTTTTTTTTTGTTTTTACAAACGTGCAGCAAATAAAAGGTGTGAGATAGGAATCTGTCAGTCGTCGTATTTTTAATGTCATTTCTGCGTTCAAACTAAATTGTAATGGCTCTATCGAACCTGATGACCCACACGACCAACTGACTGATCAAAGTTGACCACGAACCTGCCAAACTGACGCGGTGCTTGCTTGTGTGGTCGGTCGGTATCGGTGCAATAATCATAATATTCTCTAATTGTAGTCATGTTTGTGCTACTTTTTCTGTTTTTCATTGCATTACAATGACACATGCTGCTGCTGCTGACTGCCTCTAGGTAATAGTTATTTTCTTTTTATTATAACGTATATTAATGTTGTTGTTGTGTACAACATTAAGTGCGCTGCCTACTGTGTGAAGCTAGCATTACTCTGCTATGGCTAATAATTCATTTTAGAGCAATAATTATCCTTTTTACAATATTAACATACAAGAAATTTGTCTCTACCTACCTACTGTTTTGTGTTGTACTGTGTAATTATTGAGTTCATTTGACGTAAATAATTGTGCATTGAAATATCTATTCATATGTTAGCTTTTGTTTTTCAAAAGTTTGCTGTTGAGAAATCTTAGTTGATTGATATCGAATTGGTCTGATTGATGATGGATATACTTTATAGACATTAGAATTGCTTAAGGACGGCGGTGACATAAAATTAGGTATTTTTACAGCAATGTTTTTTTCTTCCAGACCTCCCAGATTGTACTGCGCCTGTCTTTAAACAATTTTTCGAGATTAATTCGTTCCGAAAACAATTAAACATTTTTAGTGAGGTTAAGTTAACCTGTTGGTAATAGAGAACAATTGTACTCCTAATCTTTTTCTAAGTTTTAAGCTCATGCTCTACTTTTTGTCTTTCAGCACTAGAAATTCCTAATAGAAAATATATCAAAAAGCTGCATAATATTGTTGTCACAACAAATCCAGCCGCATTCGAAGTTGTAAAAATTTGCATGAGGCTAAAAGCTTATATATTAGCGCTGAACTATTTTTTACTCGCATCGTCCAACCTCATCATTATAATGAGGGCCATCGTCTGCTACTTTATGCCACTTAAGAAGTGGAGGAGGTCAATGAGTTTTTTTGTTCATATATTCGTCACGCGCACTTTAAACTTTTTTGTGTCCACACACATACTTTTCTGGCTTTAATTATACGCTTTTTACGCTCTTTCTCTTAAGTGGCCTTTAGTTTGAAGTTTTTTCTTTCTTTCTTCAACATTTTTAACCATTGCAATTTAGATGTGTACGTGTGTGGGTGTGTACATAATGAAAATATTGACGTTTAAACGCCTTAGTTCTAGAACAGTCGAACTTTACTTTTGATTTGCTCTAAAACGTTGTATAAAAGTTCAGTACAGCAGCAGAAAATGTAATGACTATTCAGGGTCTAACAGACATAACCGGGACCTGACAGTCCCTTAAAAGCAGTCCTGAATTATTTGTATTATATGTCTGTGGTTGGCCTAACTCCGATCTCAATATTTCGAGAAATCTTGCTTTAAAGTTTTTAATCGCCATATAAGTTATATGAAGAGCTCTTCGGCTTTTATGTCATAACTTTGGTTAGAGTAACACTTGAAACTCCAAGTTTTGTGTGTATATGGATCAATATGAGATTATTATATTGGATGTATTTATATTGGAGATTGTTTTATTGGAAATTATTATACTGGATATTATTATATTGGAGATTATTATATTGTAGATGATTATACCGAAAATTATTGTTATATTCTACAGAATTTTTGTACTGAAGGTTTTTCTATTGAATGTTTTTTTTTGTTAGTAGTATATATTAGAATTTTATTGAGGAATAAAAAACTATTTGGCAATTTCGTAGATTTTACTATTGTGGATGTTTCTATTGGAGACTTTTATATTGTAAAAATTGCTTTGAACAACTTTCTATTGTAAATTCTTTTATTGAAACTGTTTCTATTGACGATGTTTCTATTGGAGATGATTCTATTGGAGATGTTTTTATAAGAGATGTTTCTATTAGAGATGTTTTTGTTGGGTTACTTTCTAGTAGAGAATTTTCCATTGTAAAAATTCTTTTGTACAAATATTATCTATTAAAAATATGCTATTCTAATTACGATAAATTCTTTGAAGAATATTATTTGTAAATATTCGAATGCTGGAAACTAAATAAAATTTTGTGTCCCTTTGTCTTCGTGGTTAACTTAACCTAATTTCTTCATTATGGCTACCATCAGCATCTTTTTTTAAAAATACATGTCTTTAATTTATCTGTACAGCTGTTGTACATGAATTTTTATGAACAAATTCAAATAAATTAAAATTTATGTCAAATGGACCAAGAAGAAATATACATACTCTTAAGCCGCCACATATTTCTTCGATAGCATCCTTAACATATGCTTCATATAATTCAAACTACACACGCCTGCTTGTTGCATGTGTCTGAGTCCTTCTGTCGCTGTCTTCTGTTTCCGCTATACTGTCTTTTGTTGTAATTTATGTTTTTTTTTTCTTCTCGATTGTTGCGCCTAAGCAGATGCTGTCTGCTGCCGCCATCGCCTGTCTGTCTTTTCAACACAATTTTTTTTTTATTCCTTCTATCTTAATTTGTACATCTTCTTTGCACCTTTTCTTTTACTTTTAATAGTTCACATATTTCCGGAATTGTATTCGTGTTTGACGAAAAAAAGGAGAAAAAAAAAAACCGAAAAAAGTGTTTTTTCTTTTCTTTTTTTAGGCTTTCTTTTAACTTCTAGTTGCTTGAGTCTATCTAGTTAAGTCTGCTTAAAAATCTCTATCGGCCTACTTATCTGGATTAAGTTAGTTTTGTCACTCAACCAACATTTTAAACCTTTTTTGAAGTTTGTTCTTTAATTTTCTTTGTTAAATTGTCTCGTGCTGCTGCCGCTCTTTTGCAGCTGTTATATTTTTTTTCTTTCTTTTAAGTTGAAACTCGCCTTTGCGATGCCTTATGTACTGCCAACAATTATCATCTGTTGCTTTTTGGTTTTGAATGTTCAAATTGTTCATACCTGTTTTAACCACGACAGTTTCTTCTGTGATCAGCTGTCTTTGTGCGTGATGATTTAAACTATAAAAACATTTTTATTTCAAAATGTACCTTTAATTTAAACAAATCCTCATCCTCTATATTTTCACCCAGTTTGCAATCCTAAAAACAATGTTTTGACAATCCTTAAAACAGTTTTTAGTCATTTATATTGGTACTTAAAAAAAAATTAAACCAAAATTCTATATCTTAGGGTTTCTCAGAAACATAATAGTTAAAAATAGAGTTATTTTAACCCATTAGAGTGTGCAAAATAGCAAAATCCCTTATAATGGTCTTCTACACTATACAAAATACCTATAAAATAGAGACTTCGGGTCAAATACTTGGCCATCTCTCCCTCAGTGCAATGGTGAGATTAACCTTTATCTCAAAACTTTTGATTCTACTGATTGAACTCCATTTTCATTCATTTTACGGTTGAATATGACGCAATAGATTCACGATAGTATTTATCGATTTTTTCTTTTGTTTCTTTCGCCCTTTTGTTATATAAAAAGAAATATCAAATTGATGCCGGTTCGTTTTAAATCTTACAATTGTATAAAAAATAAAAAAAATAATATACATCTCTAATATAAACTTTTAAAATTATTCACGATAAATCCAAAAAAGGCACTGACAAAAGTTTACGTACGAATTTGAAAAATGAGAACTAATTTGAAAAAAAAATAATAAATAACAAAATTTTATATTTTGCCACCACCAGCATCGATGACCGTTTGGAATCGTCTGGGCATTAAAGCTACTAAATTTTCGAGCTCTTCCGCCGTTATTGTCTGCCACTCCTCTTGCAGCTTCTCTTTTAGAGTTGGAGAACCACTAATAGCGTGCTATGGTATCTTTAAATTTCAAAATTTCCCACACGTGTTCTATTATGTTCAAGTCCGGGCTTTGTGGATGTGAATACAGCTGTCGTGGAGCATAATATAGCAGCCGGTTCTTTACTACCTACGACATATGCTTAGGATCATTGTCCTGTTGGAAGATCCAGCTCCTTCCTAGGCATAACTTTAAGACATAAGCGATCCATAATGCCTCCAACAATTGGCAGATTTCCAACGCCTGAGGCTGCAACTGCTCTCCAGACCATAACACGACCATCACCATGCTTCACAGTCAGCATTAGGTGCTTGGGTTTCATAGCGGTGTTCGGTTTTCTGCAAACTTTGGCTTTTCCGTCGTATTGAAATATGTTGTATTTGGACTCATCCGTAAATAGAACACCATCCCAGAAGTCAATTCCGTTATTTATATGCTTTTCCAAGCGAAGTTTCCGGTTTTGTCGCTTATAAGGGGCTTCTTGCAGGGAGTTCTGCAGTGAAATCCCTCATTATTGAGGTCCTTGTTACTGTGCGTGAATGAACAACAATTTTGGATCTCTCAGTTATGTCCTGGGCCAACTCAGTGGCATGAACTTCGGGATTTCTGTCCACTTTATGTGAATGAATGAAACTTCTCTATGGTCAACTTGGGACGACCAGTACGCGGCTTGTTCTCGACGGAACTGATTTCTTAAAGTTATTAAATATGGTCTACACCGTCGCTTTGCTTGAACATAATAAATTGCTTTTTCGCTAATGATTTATTCTCATTTGTATGAATGATAACTAATTTTCGCACATCCACAGAAATTTCTTTACGTGGAGCCATTTTTCTGATCGTACACTTTTGAAAATGCTAAAATGCAATAAATTCCAAGAATTATACAAAGTATACAAATTATACACATAAAATAGCTAACTCTGCAAATCCTAATTTTTTAACTCTAATGACACTGAATCGTATAATTCACAGTAACAATTTTGGGAAACACAGAATAAATCAAGCTATAGAATAGCTTTGAGTAACTTTAAAAAAAAAAAAAAAGGATATGGAACGAATTCAAAGAAATAAATTTCAAGCTAACTCTGCAATTTCTAATGATTTGCTCTTAATGACACTGTTTTGTATAATTCACAGTAACAATTTGGGGAAATACAGAATAAATCAAGCTATTGAATAGCTTTGACTTTTAAAAGAAAAAAAAAGGATTTGGAACAAGTTAAAAGAAACAAATTTCAAAGAAATAAAAATAAATTTCAAGTTTACTCTATCTACAATTTCTAATTATTTGCTCTTAATGACTTTGCTCTCTATTTTGTATAATTCACAGTAAAAATTTTGGGAATTAAAATTTATGTTAAAGCTTTGGAATTGTTTTGAAGAATTTTAAAAAATAATGATCAACAAGTTAAAAGAAACAAATCAAAATTTAAATTTTTTAAATTTTAAACTCAGTTAAAATTATTTTCGTAACTTATCTCATTTTTATCGGCAGCTTACTTAAACTCTGTGTAAAAATTTAAACTGAGATTAAAAAACATATTTGAGCGGCACTGTAGTAAAAATTCTACAAATTTGACGTAGAACATCAAAATATTTAAAAAATTTTTGATAAAATAATGCAAATTGTCAGTTTCATTGGAATATTTTTTTTTCAAAACTTAAAATATGTTTTTTTTTTGTTTATTATTGAGAATATTTCCAATGTTCTCAGAGCATTTTTGACAAAATCTAAGTTTAAATTTTTTAAACCTAGAATTTCTGTGTTTAAATTTAAACTTGCCTCACCAAGTTAAACTTAGATTTTTTGAGATGAGGTATCGGCGTTAAAATTTAAACTGAGGTTAAGGAATTTTAGTTAACGGGCCATTAACTTTTTTATTTTTTAATTATTTTTTGAGCAATTAATGTGGTTTGAAAGTGGTTTCTGTTCCATTTTGATGCGATAAGATTTTTTTTAGAAAAATAAAATCTTCAAATCTGAGTCCTTAAACATTGTGTTGCTTGAGCGTGTTGTTATTTAATTTTTATTTTTACAACATTAATTTCATTTCTTGGAAAAAATATGGAAATATCTCTCACTTTCGTTTTTTATACGAGTACCTGGCTTGGAGTTTTTTTATTACCATTTCGAATTTCAAAGCATTCACTTTTAAGTCACTGTAAACCTAGGCCTATCATCAAGAAGATTTCATCTTCAGCTGTCGTTATGAAAAATAAATGGTAAAAGCGTGTCAAAAGAAGCATTTATTTAAAGACAGCATGTGTTGCTGCTATTGCGCAGTTGTTGTTGTCGTTGTTCATGTCTAATGAAATATTTTTTTTTTATTCGAAATTCCAACAATTCGGTCTAATTCTGTCTTGTGCTATACTCACGTACGCAGCTTGTTTTGCTACGATTATCCTTAAAACAAGCAGGAGGTGCTGCGCTGCCAGCCAAACAATTGTTGTCGCTTTCTACACAACAACTTTACAGCTGTCCTCCCTCTACAGATTCGAATTTCGATGCTATAAAGCAACAACACCAGCAGCAGCTCACAATAAATGCTTAACAGGTGTTAAGCAGGAAAAACAACGACAACTGCATGTCCTTTGCAACATCTGTTTCGAACATATATTGTCCTATTTCCTTTTTGATCTCTACTTAAAACTGCCTCTGTCGCTTGTTTGTGTTTTATTTTAATCTAAATGTTATTTATTAATCTTTAGCATCTTGTAGCACATGGCCTGCTTTGCCCTGGCATGTTCATATTTAGTCCTACTGCTCATTGTTATATTTAAGTTGCTGTAATTAAAATTAATTATTAGTCAGTCTTGTTGTCATGTCAGCATTGACTTGACTGTATTGCCATGTTGTTCTTTCCTTCCATCTCTCTGTCGTGTCTTTAACCAATGGGCTTTAGAACACTCATTCTGCTCACTCAGCTTCCTTAAGTATTTTAAACCTATTTTATTTTAAATGAAGCGCACCAACCAACTGCCAAACAACTGCTCAACTGCTTCCTTTAGTTTCCGCTTTTCATCCGGTCTATCTCCATTCTGTCATCCTCTCCAAAACTCACTCTGTTCATTCAATTTAAATTTAAGTGTTTTTGTTTGTGTGTTTTTTGGTTTTTGTTTTCGTTTTCTTTAGCATTTTGCATAATTTGAATTTTGAGTGCTTCGGATTATTAGTTAGCGTATAATACTGCCGTCTGCTTCATCTACAGCTTCATCAGTTTTGCTTAAAAAATACCTTTTTGGCTTTTATTCTTTCTCACTCTCCACTTTTGTTTTTGGCTTTCATTTTCATATTTTTGAGGTTTTATTTATTATGTTAATTTTTTTGTAGTGTTTGTTTAATCCTTGTATTTTATTTTAATTCTTTATAGTTTGTGAGATATTTTTTTTTAATTTCTTTGAAAATTTTACTTCTTTGCTTGTACTCTGTGCTGCGCTGCTATTTTCGTCATGCCAAGCGAAGGAAGTCCTGCTGCTGGTTGCTTCCTTTTGAACCACCTCCTGTTTCGTCAGTTTGTTTCTATGTTGTAGTTGTTGTCATGGCTGAACATCGCTTGGAAGAATTTATGTTTTTATTTTTTATTTTTTTTTTTTTTGGTAGTTTCTATACACAAATTCCATTGGCAACCAAACCATCAACCGACAACTTAAGTTTGCTCCCTACAGAGCTTCATTCTGTCTATAACTTATTTTTCTTTATTTTTTTTCTAGTTGCTCTTGTTGTTTTGTGCTGCATTTTATTTTGTTTGCTTTTTTTTATGCACTTTATTAAATTCTTTCGACAGGATATAGAAATGCTTTTGGTTGCTTTGCTTGGCTTGGCTTGTCTTGGTTACTGCTTGCTTGCTTCCTTGCTTGGATGCAAACAAGAGCAGCCAGGCTATGTTTATGTGCGAAAACATATGTTTAAACTTCTCTTTGAGGCTATGGTGAAAATATTCGCTCGGCTTGAACTTGTCATCATCTCATGCTTTAACTGGTTTTTCGCTGACTGGATCTCTTTGTTAAAGTCAATGTTTTAGCAAGAATTATCGCTGTTCTATGGTATACATTAAAAAATTTGTTTACTGTTAAAACTTATTTTTTATCAAAGCATTACAAGTATTAAGGTTCAAGAAAATAATGTCTTCAAAACGTTTTTTGAAAATAAAAACAAAGACTGCTTGAAAAACCATTTTTTTTTAATGAACAAATGAGCACTCCAGTGCGATAATCATTTCATCACATAATTTTGTTCATTGTTTTGATCCTTCCCATACGCAAAAATTCAACATTTTGTGTCGTAAAATCTATCATTTTGCTATTTCCGCAAAGCGAATAGTTATATTAAAATTAATTTTTTTTTTTAAATATACTACATATGTCTTTAAATGAAAGAGGGTTAAAGTTTTGTGTTAACTACTACGTACTATATAACGTAATTAATAAAAAGTAAGGTTCAGGGGAGTTAATCTAGTCGATTGTGACCATTTTCACTATAGGTCTTACTTAAACAGTGACGATACATTGCCTACGACTGCAACATAACATTTGAGGTGAATGTAAAAATGTTGGTATATCGTCCAGAATTACTCCTACCAAATTAATTTTGTACCTGGGCCAACATTTACATCACTTTTGTTTGAGAATTTTAACAGGATTCATTCCCATCATTGAATGACCAGTTTTATTTCATTCCTTACTTTTGTCAGCTCTTTGTGCTGTGCATAAAAATTTATACCAAATAGCCAGTGAGTTTTTTCAATATCTTTATCATTATCTCTTATTAAAAACTTAACGGCAAGATTTCTCGAAAAATTTAAATTAGACTTAGGCTATTATTACTTATGGCCTGACCACAGATATTATATAAAAAATTTTTAAATTATAAAATTGATCTATGATGTTGCCTAATCGAGTCTATATAACAAGAGTCTATACGAGTCTATATAATCGAGCCATATCGGGTTCACGACTGTGTATTTTATTAATCAGACTTCAAAATCGTGTTCAGCGACCCCAAAAACACCATTTAACTAAAAATGGCAGTCATGCATAGATTTTAAGAAAACTTCTTCCGCCATCTTGGATCCCTGCTATCTTGAATTTTGCACATACTACCCCAGATTCGCGATCAGTGAACCCAAAAACTCTCACAATAGTGGAATCGTCGATAATTTAAAAATGTATATTTTTTCGGAGCAATTTTTACAAAAAACTTAATTCTTTAGTGACACCTCTTGTGTGAAGCAGCCATTTTGAGGTTAGGAAATATTTTTTTTTTACAAAGCATTAGATGGCTTCAAAAACTACACTGAACTAGTTTAAAATTCGTAATCAGCTACCCCAAAACCTTCTTTTAACCAATGTTAAAGCATTAATGCATTGAATTTTAGAAAATTTCGTCCGCCATCTTGGATTTGCTATCTTGAATTTTGCAAATCTTATGTCAGATTTGGGATCAGTGACCCCAAAATCACGCTGTAACCAAACTTTGTTTTCAGGAATTGATTTTTGATCAAACTTCGTCATCTTAAATCGGTCATCTTGAGTTTTGCAAATTTGATCGGATTTGTGATCAGCGACCCCAAAAAAACCGCTTTTAACCAAAGTTGACATTCATGCATTCAATTTTAGAAAACTTCGTTCAACATATTGGATCCGTCATCTTAATTTTGGATATCTCACCTCAGATCGGCGTTGATCACGATCAACGCCGCCAAAACCACTCAATGGTCAACATTATTTAAAAATTTATATTTTTTCCGTGCGGTTTTGACGAAAATATTATATTTCTTGGGGATACGCCTAGTTTAAGGCACCCATTTTAAGGTTAGGAATCAAAGTTTGGGCTGTGTGGGTAAACATTTTTTCTCATAAAAGAAAAAGTTGGAAAGGGGGGTGCTTTTTTTGAAAAAGAATAACCCATATATATATTCCTTTATTCATGTGTCTCTCTGATGAACACCCATTATCATTCCCTTGTAAATTTTAAATAAATCTATCTTTATACTTCTTTTATATAACTCCTTTTAAGTTTAATAAAACTTATTCCGACATTTATAATTTTGTACGAAATGTCTCAGCCTTTAACTTTCGTGAACATTCTAAACACAAAAAAGGAGGTCCTGGTCACCTTTAGCTCAAAATTTCAAAAAAATTTATTACATTGATTAAAATTCGCCAAAACTTTCCAAATCTGCACAAAAATGTTACAAATTTGTTAAAAAATGTGGTCTCGGGCCACATTAGGTAGAGAAAAAAAGCTATATTATATAAAATTTTAATCTGAAGGACTCCTAGATTTTTAGCACCAAAGAAATATTGCCGAAAAACCGAGCACATGCAAGTTATAAACCATACAAATAGGATTAAATTTGAATAAACTTTCCTTGAATGCAAAATTTTCAACTAAAAATTTTGTATGAAACCGTGCCGAAAACAGAAAAACTTATGATGGAATTCGATGCCACATGGCCGAAATAGGTTGAACCATTCTCTCCGGGTATGTCTTGGAACTTTTTTTTAAAAAAAAAATCAGTGTTTTCTGCTGAGAGTTAAGGACTGTCGGTTAAGCAAGAACTTATTTATTTATGACTTGACTTCGTTGTGTTTGTTGAAGCATTGTTCCTTTTTGGAAGTAATGTTGCCCGAATGGCCCTAATTTTTTTATTTTTCTATAACAACTCGATTCTGAAAAATACAAAGTTCTAAAAAAGTTTGTTAAATCAATTTTCGCTAAACGGATTCTAGAAGTCGTGAGTTTTTTCAATTACAATTTTTTTTAAATTTAAAATTCATTAACTGTCGATAGAATAGAATTTTTTTAGCTGATTTGATAAGTTGCATAAGCTTTTGCTGGATATGCATGTCGAAAAATATTGCTGGAGTTCGAAAAAGGAGCGTGACAATCTCCACACTAGTTTTTTTTACATAATATTTAACTTTTTGCACAAAAATTTTTACTTATTCAAAACCAACTTTTTAATTATAACATTTTCACAACTTACAAATTTCAAGCAAGAGCAATTGCTTAGTCCTAATTATCTAATTATAATAATTAAGAAATAATTATAAACAAAATGGTTATCTTAAATTAAATTTAACATAATTAAGAAAACCATGGCCTCGTGGGAGTATTCGAACTCGGGACCTCTGGCTTGGCGCTCAATCGTGCTAACCTCTTGAAAATTAACTCCAACATATCCAAGCGTAGTAAAATATAACAGCAGTAGCAATTGCTTGATTTTGTCATTCACTTTTAAGCAATGACTTTTAAAAGTAGTTAAAGATGGAATAATAT
Organism: Tetanocera ferruginea; assembly: GCA_958299015.1. Lineage (NCBI taxonomy): Eukaryota > Metazoa > Arthropoda > Insecta > Diptera > Sciomyzidae > Tetanocera > Tetanocera ferruginea. The sequence continues at coordinate 33,449,762 of OY282640.1, read as the reverse complement.
AATGTTCCCCAGCCTTAAGTCATGAACCAAACCTTAGGAAATGCTTGAAGAATAAGGAATTGCTTGAGTTTATTTGTATGTTACGGTTAAGCAAAACTTTGGAAATATCAAGCAAAAGCAAATGCTTTTTTTTCCCATCTTTTCTATAAGGTTTTGTAAACTTCTAATTCTAAATGACGATGGTTAATAAATGAACAATAAATTTAAAAAATAACAATCATATATGATTAAGGATCATATGTAGGACCCGAATTTGATAAAATTTTTATACATTAAAAAAATTACATATCAAAAAAGGCACTTTTTTGGTTTCTGGTATATGTACTTCAATCAATAAAAATATGTAGGACCCGAATTTGATAAAATTTTTATACATTAAAAAAATCGCATATCAAAAAGGCACTTTTTTGGTTTCTGATATAGGTACTTCAATCAATAAAAATCAATAGTTTTTTTAAAACCATTTCATATCTGAAATATGATGATTCTAAATATATTTCTCGAAATCAAAAATTAACATTTTTTAATCTATAAGCGATGTATTATTAGCGAGTGTCTCACATTTTCAATAGTTTTTTCGGCTAGAATTCAAGCAAGTTAAATATAAACAGCAAAAGGCATAGGGTTGAGGAAAGAGAAAGGATTTATGTCTATTTCACAACTTGAAGCAAACTTTCAGCAATTTTCTTGAACGACTGACTCACTATAATGAAAAAGGATATTATTTAATTTTAATTAACTACTTTGTATCTGTATCAACTAGTTGTTATGTTTACTTATTCAGGCTAAGCTATTGTTGTTTTGTTGTTGAGATAATTTAAGGGTTCCACTTTTCTCTTGAGTTATTTCTTATGTATTAAAACTTTAAAATATATTCAACGCGTCCTCATTTCCATTTGCTTTTTTCTGTTTTTTTTCTCTCCACTCTTTCTTTGTATTTTTTTTTTAATAGTGTGCATGCAAAGTTATATTTATGACAAAAACAATAAAAACAAGTTCATGATGAAGTTTTCAATTCCCTTGGAAAATAGCAAACGATAATGATGATGACGAGGATGATAATGATGTTGTAGATTGGGCGCCTCATTGTTGTTGTCATCAGTATTTCCATAAATATATACTATATACATGCTGACTTTTATGCATATAATATAAAAAGTTTTTACTTTTTCCTATATTTTTTCTTTGTTTGTTTGTTTTAGTATTAATCATATTTTTAGTACTTTTCTTTTTCCAACACATGTAAATATGTATGGGGCAAAAAAAAAAAAAAAACAAAAAATAGAAAAAAAAAACAGGAATTTTATATATAAAAATGCATGCGTGATGGTGTCATTGAGTTAGTCCTGCTTGTAGTTCGACTGCTCTGTGTGCATGTTTTAGCAGCCAGGCAGACAGGCCAGTCAGGCAATAGTCCTGCTTAGTCAGAAGCGGTTTCGTTAAGTTATTCATTGTTCATAATATTTAGCGTCGCGCCCCCCTTCTTTACTTCTCTCTACAGTTTTGAGTTTTGACGTCTTTTTTGCGTTTAGCTTGTTGGTCGCTACTTTTTCTGGTTTTTTGTTCTGTTTTTTTTTTATTTACTTCAAATATTTTTATTAATTTCTGAATTAAAAGTATTTACAAGTTTTTTGTTAAAATTTTTTGTGTTATTTTTAAATTTAAATTTTATTAGAATATAAATATATATTTATATTGAAAGAATTAGAATTAATTTAAATATAATAAAAATTTAAATAATTTTTCTCAATAAAATTATTAGAAATTATTAGAAAGATTATATTATTAGAAACCCTGCAAACATCTTCAAGCGCCTTAGAATCACCAGCAAATCGCTTTGAAGATGAGAAAATCGCTGACGAGCTCTTGTGAGAGTCTTTCGAGCTTCGCCAATGAATCGCCAGTCTTAAGCGATTCGCCTTGAAGATTCGATAATGATTCACCGAGAGGGATCTTAAGTGATTCGCCTGGAAGATTTGCCAATGAATCGCAGAGAGGGGTCTTAAGGGATCCGCCGGAAAGATTCGCCATTGAATCGCCGAGAGGAGTCATAAGCGATTCGCCTGAAAGAGTCACACACGAATCAGCAAAAAGGGTTTTTAAGCCATTCGCCGTCAAGGGTGAATCTAGTGAGGAGTAAACAAATCGCTTTTGGTCCCGAGCGATTTTTTGCAAAGCATCGTTGTTGAACGTTACAAGTTGTTTTAAAGTGTAAACTAGCGGGTTCAGCAGACGTTGTCCTGTTCCAATTCATTGAATTTTTTTAATAGTTTAACTTTTTGCTTAATTTATATTTAAGCTTCATATTCCAATGATAGATTTTCCAACATTTTTCAAAAAGCCACTTCCAACTATCACCGGAATGAGGAAAAGAAAATTTTCAAACTTTTTTTGAATCGAGTTTGGCAAACGAATGATGGATCGCTGAAAGATTTTCAAATTTTTTCATCAATCGCGCATTCATAGCTTTGGCGATCTAAAAGCCAACGATTGCACCGGAATGAACGAACGAAGGGTTTCAAAAGTTTTTGAATCATGCATTCATCCATGCATCATGCAAAATTTTTCGAGAATCGCGCATTCTTCGCTTCGGCGATTGAAAAACTAACCATCTTCCAAAGAACCCTTTGGAACATCGTTAGTGCATCGCCAAACTAAATTCTCTTCCAAATTTTTGCAGGAAATATTCAATATTATATTTTTCATATTAAAAATATTTAATTTTTAAAAATATGTGTTAAAAATATTTAATTTTTGTTTTAAATATGTATTAAAAATAAAAATACTTGAAAATTTATTATAACAATTATTTAAAAATGCTTATATATTTATGTAATTAGTTAAAAAACCTTTTAAAATTACTTGAAATATTTTTTAAATTATTTGTAATATTTTCAAATTTTTTTAAATATTTCATTGATATTTAATTTAATTTCATAATTTTATTCAATTTAATTTGAATTTTTAAAATATATAAATTTAAAATATTTTTAAATATATTTTCAAAACCTTCAATTATTTAAATTTTATTAAAAATAAAATTATTATTTAAAATATCTTAATATCTTAAATTAATTAATTTTTTTTTTTTATAATATCATTTTTAAAAATATATATCATATTTAATTATACTTTTAATTTATATTATATTTTAGTATTTTTAAAAGTGTTAAAAATGTTTTCAAAATATTTTAAATATTTTTAAAAATTATTTTAAATATTGTTCAAATTATTTCAAATATTTTTCTAAATTTTTTTAATATTTTTAAATTTATTTAAAATTTTTTCAATATTTTTTTTAAATTATTGTAAAAATATTTTTTTTGTTTGAAATATTCAAATTCTTTGAATGTATTTTTAACTAAAATTTATTATAGAATTATTTTATTTAAAATATTTTTAAATTAGAATTCAGTGATGGTCACATATACGATTTTAAATTATGCAAATAACAATTTTTTGTTCCAAATATTTATAAAACAACTTAAAGTAAAAATTGAAACCATAGTAGGTACTACGACATAAGTTTAAAAATTTTCTGAAAAACTGAAAATTTCAAAATTAAAAAATATATAAACAAATTTTTGAAGTTTCAATAAATCACAAAACAAAAAAATGCCTAGAAATATGCTTTGAAATTTTTCAAAAAAATCAAGCGTTCCGCACTCACATTTTACGGAATTATGTTATATAAAATTTTTTCAAATTATTTTAAATTTAAATATTAATTAAAACGATTTTAAATATTTTTCAAACTTTAAAATTTTAAATATTTCTTTAAATTATTTTTGAAATTTAAAAATAATTTTAAAAATTTCAGTGTTTTCAAATTTAAAGTTTTTTAATTTTTCAAAAATAATTGCAAAAATAATATATTCATTTTTAATATTTTTCAAATTATAACAAAAACAAATTCAAATTTTAAATATATGAAATTATTTTAAATATTAAATGAAATTATTTAAAATATTTGTTCAAATTATTTTAAATGTTTTCTCAATTTATATTTAATATTATTTTAAATACATGTTAAAATTGTAAAAACTTTAAATACACTCAGAAAAAAGCTGCCATGTAAAATTAACGTTTTTTAATGTTATTTCCAATGTAAATCAGAAAATGTGGATTTTACGTTAGAAAATGTTAAGTTAACATGTATTATGTTGAATTGATAAGAAAAATATCAAATTGATAATGTAATGTTTTACGTTGCAATATCAATTATTAATGTTAAAATAACATTTAAAATGTTTTTAGTTCATCATTTTTTACTGTAAAATTGATAGTATTTCATATCCATTTAACATTATAAATGTAGATGTCAACAACAAGCAGATGTAATGTTTATTTAAGAGCTGAGCCGTTTAGACATACAGGTGACCGTGGCACACAGGTTAAGAGTGTGGCTTTGGATGCCCGGAGCCCAGGTTCGAATCCCACTCGTGGAAAATTATTTTTCAATACATTTTTTTTTATCTGCATTAATTTACTGATACTTTTTGATATTTTAAGTGTTAAAATAACATTATTATGTGACAGTTATACATTTTAAATGTAGGTTTCGTAATGTTAAAAGTACATTAGGATAATATCAATTTTAACATTTTTTAATGTCGGACGACTTTTGTCAACTAAAAATGTTAATTTTACGGTTGTTTAATGTACTTTTTTTTCTGAGTGTAGTTTTAATAATTTTTCAATTTACTGAAAATTGTTTCTTTAAATTATTTTAAATTTTGTTTTCAAATTATTTTAAATTTTGTTTTCAAATTATTTTAAATTTTGTTTTCAAATTATTAAAAAAATGGAAAATTTTAAATATTTGAAATTTAAATATTTATTGAAATTATTTTAAATATTTTTTAAAATTATTTTAAATGTTTTTCAATTTAGTTAAATATTATTTAAAATATTTTTCAAGTTATGTATTTAAATAGTTAAAATTGTTAATATTTTTCAAATTTTAAATATTTTTACAAGCTATTTTTCATTTTAAAATTTGTATTTGAAATTATTTCTAATATTTTTTATAATTTTTTGAAATTTGATGTTAAAAAAAAAATTAAATTTAATATATTAAAAAAAATTTTAATTTTAATTTATGTTATAAAATTTAAGAACTGTTTTTAAATTTTTGAAATAATTTTTGTGTTGCTTGAATTTTTTTTTTGCATTTATTTTGTATATTTTTGAAAAGTTTGCTGTGTGTATGTGAATTTGTTTGGCTGCTGCTGCTGTGAGCGTCTGTGGTGCATGAAATCATCATTTCCTGAAATTTAATAAAAATAAAACTAACAACAACAAAAAAAAAAACAACAACAATAGCTAAACTGGAAAGCATTTGTGACAGTGACTGAGTCAATGTTAGCACTTTTCTCACTGCTGAATCCTTAGAGGCTACGTTCTTGTCGCTCGCTACTCTCTTGCAAATGCGCACGCATGCGTTGTGCTTGCCCACGCTCTCTCTCTCTCTCTCTGCCTGTCTCTCGTTTTGTCTTTGTTGTCGCTGCCATTGTCCTTTGTGCATTATACTTTATCCTTGTACAATTTTATGTAGATATAATGTTAAGCCAGCCAAGAGTTTTTTATTGCCATATTTCTGCCATACAGAGAGAGCGACAGCAGCATGTACGTTACTGTGTGTGTATGTTTTTTTTCGAGTCCTGCGCCAATACACATTCCTACATAGTCGTTGGAAGTTTGAAAACTTAACTAGTTCAAAGTTAACATTGGTCGTGAGTGCGTCGTGCTGCTCCTTCGCGTTGTCGTCATTTTTCCTCGAAAATAAAACGCTATAATATTAAAAAAACTAAGAAGTCTATAAAATTTTCATAAATGTTTGTGTTAAGAAAAGGTAATTTTAATGAGTATTTGAAGCTTATAGAAAAGAAGTTTTTTCAAATACTTGAAACTCAAGCAGCATTAAATCATTTAAGAAAAACTCGTAAATTCAAAGGTTTTTGTGTAGCGCTCTTCGTTGCTGCTCGTCGTTTTTTATGTACATAAAAACGTTAAATAAAGGAAACTCACTCGTTTTGCACGGCATCGTCATCAAAAACATCATTATTGTCATCATAATCATCGTCGTCATCATCGTCGTCATCATCATCATCGTCGTCATCATCATCATCGGTTTATCCCGTTTGCTGTATATTTGAGCGTGTTTGTTCGTGTTTTAAGTTATTAAACTTTACAAGTTGTTGCCATCAACTTGCAAACTAGTTTTAGTCGAAAAGGACGATGAAGATGACGACTACGACTACGACCACCACCAGAAGTCATTTACACGCACAACATTAACACAACCAACAACCGGTGCAAAGTAACTAAATTTTATCGCTTGTGTTGCTGCTGATATTTGACGTCCGTGTCCTTTTTTCAACTTTAAGCTCTCAAGCCTTATGTTATCGGCTCGAACTAATGCGGCGTGGCTAAACATATAAGCTATAAACTAACTTGTTTCATTCTTAAAAAAAAAGAAACAAAAAAACGGTGTCCATCCAAGTTGCTGTTGGTTTGAAGGCACCTTAATGAACTTTTATGGCGGGCGCATTTTTATTGTTCTTCCTGTCGAACAAAAGAAATGGTATCGTGCTTTCTCTTGCTCTCTCTGGTATTGAATAATTAAAAAATGCGTTGACTTAATTAATGTTATCTTAGCTGTAGGCCGTTAAAACAAAAATAAAAAATTTAACTTGCTGCTCTGGTTCGGCACAGGCCTACCTCCCTCCTTCCACTCATCATTAAAAATGCATTAGTCTTCAAATTGATTGTGTAGGGCTTGTATTTTCGCGTGTTTCTAAGCTATCTCGAATTGAGGAAATAGTCGTTTTATTTTTTGCCATAAACGTCAAAGGCGGCGACATAGGCTTTTTTCTGAACCTCAGTCGTAGTGCAGCACCTCAAATATTACACAATTTCGTCCAAACTATACGGGTACATCAGCAGAAATGTTTTATGAGACAAACATGCTTTCTTTAAAAAAAATAGCTTCCATCGTTACTTTCATTCAAACTTTTAGTTTAAACCTGTGCCGCCATTTGCGATCTTTATTACTTGATTCCTCTACATAACACGTTTAAGTGAGACCGGATGCAGTCATGACAATGTTTGAAATATATGCACTGTCTCGAAGTTCACTGTTCCTTTCTATACCATCGTCTGTTTTTTTGTGCTTCTTTCATTTATTTTACCATTCATCAGCGGCAGCATGCAATGCTTTTTGTTGTAACAACTTGAACAGCAGCTGTCATAGTCGAACACCTTGCTTCCGGTTTTTTTTTTTAATGTTTCTCCCCCACTTCATTTCTCATTTATTTCTGCTGCACCATGCACTCAAATCGATGACGTTACTCACTAGCTGCATTTTAATAGCGTCCTTGTTTAAATTGAGTCCCACACGAAACAGTGTTTAAATTTTAAATTATTTATGACACACACAATACGAAGAAACATTTTTACTTTTCTTGAAAATAAAGCCAAAATATTAAATTATGATGTTTTGTTAAGTGCTGCCACGACTCCTACTATTTCTATCGGGATCTGGGTATGGGCTAGAGTGCCCTTCAGTTTGTAGCACAAGCTTCCGCTCTTTGCGCTCTCATCAATTATTTACTTCCGGCTTCGATTTCCTTTGCTGCTTTTATGCTGTTTGTTTGCACTTGAAGTGGTTGCTGCTGCTGCTTTTTTGTCGATTACGTTGTTGTTTAAGGTTTTTTTATTCATTTTTTCAACATTTTTATTATATCCTTAGAACATTGATGTTGATATTTGTAAAGACCACTGCAATTTGTTTTTAGAAAATAAAATTGTCATACAATGTAGTGGGCTGTGTTACATTAATAAAAATCTCACTGGAAATGTACGTATTCCGTTTCAAAAAAAGGACACATCTTGTAAGGCTATTCACGATAGCCTCACTTCAGACTTCTGCATATCATTTAACTGGCCTTTCAACATATATATTGTTATATAATCATAATTGCCATGCTGAAGAATCACTTTGTCATGTCTCTGTTGGAATTGCGGCTTTTTTCCTTCATTGTTTCCCTCGAACGCATCAATGTTGGAGCAGCCCATAATAAAGTGACACCTTGCTGATCCCACCACATACAGAGCATGAGCTTGAAACCATGAATGAACATGACGGCCTAGCCGTCGATGTTCGCCAATTTTGCGACATAGCATAAATACTATTGAAGTGACGTCATTACAATGTATGTTAAAATTGTAAATAATTTGAAGATTTTATCTCTCAGCAACATTGATGAGAAAAAAAGTGCGAGAGTGTTATTCCCTGATCTTCATCGAGTAATGCCTCCAAATCCTCATAATCAAACGTTTTCGGTTGGCTTGTCTAAATCAACACTTCTGGCAATTCCTAATCGACGGAACATATTTGAATATTTACAGGGATAAACTTTAACTTTCTTTGAGAAATCCATAGAAAAATACTTTAAAAAATCTATGTCCTAACCTATTTCCTATGAGATCTAAGTCACTAGCATCTATTTCTGATAAATCCTGATACACACTGGATTTAAAAAAAAGAATATATATATCTTGGACTCAAGTGGTCCAAGAACTTGGACTCAAAAATTTTACACATTTACCTTTTTTCCCTTCAAATCCTTCACTTAGTTGAGAAACAAACAAACTAACTATTAAAGAAATATGTATGAATGAAGGCTATAATGAGGTCTTGTTTCACGAGCCAACAGTATGTATAAATTTTCTGTAAATAATTATTTAGATCAAACTAGATATGGCAGGCAATCCAGTTGTGCATTCTGTACTTGTAAAGACTTTCTTTAGCCGTGCGATCAGAATTTATTGTCATGTCACAACGAACAGTACGAGTACCATTGAAAAGATTGATATGTTTTTTGGAACCGGCAACATACCGCGAGCGGTATCGCATAAGCCGAAGTAGACCGCACGGTAGATGATGTTGCTTTGCACTGACAACTATGGCACAAACCTAAAAGACTTCTTAGGGGCTCCACCGGAATCCACGTTAACCATGCAAGAAAGCCAGAACTGAGCATTCTTGTTCACACCAGCCGACAAATTTTGCTAGTATGTACTTGTTCTTGAAAGCCTGAGGCAAAGTTCAAAGTCTGGGGAATGGCTTTTATGTTACCACACCACACCAATATCCTGTGAAACTTTGTTCTTTTGGAATCTGAAAAATTATTAAGAAATTCAAGAATTCCTATTTGGCGATGACAAGTTTCGTGGTCACTTAACGACCGTGGTTTGTGAATTTTGTTGCATATTTTTTTTATAAAATAATTGTTTTATTTGTAAAAAATCATAAAATTGTGTGTTACATCGTCACACAAAAGCCAGCATGTTGGCTTTTATTTAATCGTTCATATTAATATGTCATTTTGGAGTAAATTTAGCGACACATGATGACATAAAAACATTGTGACAGCTGTTAAGAATGTGTGATTTTGAATGCCGATGGTCACACAGTCTGAACCAGCCATAACTTTGTGCACGTTTTGGAGTAGTCAATGGCAAAAGTGTTATGCTGTGTTCATATCATAGCTGTTAAATTTCGAGTACGATAAGTAATCAATAAGATTCTTTTTCAAAAATAATTATAATCATTATATAATCCCTAGGTATCAAGTTTCTGATTAGTAATTGATTACGATGACAAATAATCAAATTTGACGAGATCTTTAAATAAAATAAAAGGATATTTTATAGTTTGCACCAAATATGAGTATTCACTAACACTAGTTTTAAATTTCCTTCCGTATTTGTGAAATATAGCATTTCCAGTCGCCACAAAAAAGCTTTATTATTCTTGAAATAGTTGGTGATATACGATATGACTTTCTTTTAAACTTTTCCCTAGTATTTTTTTATTAAAATGATTTTTTAAGAAAACCCGTTTTGAATCACAAAACCTGATACCTAGTCTATAAAAAAATAATGACATCTCGGTACCAATGTGTACCAAGAGCACTTAATAAACTTATTAAGTTTGTTGCATATGCTTTGGCCACCACTGTACGTAGTTATACAGTATGGAATAACTTTAATCGACTGGTTAGAGTGAACAAATTAAATATATTTGGTCTCTAATGGTTTATGTCAATAGGAAACATCTCTGACTTAATTGTTAAAGAAAACATTTTCAATGGTTAGCATAACGTAGAGATATGCAGCCCGTATCAAGGTTGACAAGGCCCGAAGAAGACTGGAAACAAACGTTTCACGTACACCTGTTCGAAAAAGTGAAAATAGTAGAAAAAGGTGTACATTTTTAATTTTAATTTTAATATTAATTTTGTAAAAAGTTAGAATTGTTTGTTTATACATTTTATAAATTTATGAATTATGAAGAAGCCCCTCCACGATTTTCGGTAACTTCGACACACCTGGACTTCATGGAAGCTATCAAAATGTGGAGAGTGAAATATTTACTCAAATAATTCTTGATGCATACCAAATTTCTTCCACAATTTTTGACCTTGCGTCTCTTACAACTGAGATTGTTTTACAACGGAGATTGTGCCGGTCAATTCATAACATGGATATTATTATACTGGAATCATCGTTTCGCTTTCTTTGAGGTATTCTTTGGTTGGTGGTTGTCTTGCTGAAAGACCCATCGCTAAGGCATTTCCTGTTCAGGGTTAGCTAACATTACGGCTTCTAAAATGTTATTAACGTTGAACGTGGCATCCATCTTCAAAACGATCTAAACTAAAGGTCCAACGCCGTTCCACTGAAAGCACTTCCATAGCATGAGCCTTAGACTGACTGCCATGCTTAATGGTTTTGGTGCTGTACTTTTCTTAGAAGGGCGTCTTATATGTTGTTCCTTGCCGTGGACGAATGGCATGAACTGACTGCTTTAATCTTTTTAGATGTTTTTTTTTCAACTTTCAAGACAAGCTGTGAATATCAATTTCTTCAGAAAAAAATTGCAGTGCAGTTCTGTACTTAAAATTGAGTGTTTGCGCTGAAGTTTCTTCTGCTGATATCGAAGAAGTCTGGATGGGTCCCTTCTAAATGCGTAATTTTTGTTCACGAAATACGTGCTTATTTTGCCCCACAGCTGCAAATAAATAATTTGCCAAATAGAGAAGTACTGTTAGTCTTGAAAGGTTTTCAGGTTTAATCTTGGTCATTAAAGGTTCTCGGACCATCTATTATGCCGCATTTAAATTTATCAAAATGAGTTTTTTAAATTTTGGTCTATTGTTCTTTTTCCTGTACATTTTTAACTTAGTTCTCTCATGGCCCAACTTTCTGAGCACATAAAACTGATGACTCCATATTCTTTGCCAACTTTCGTCCTAAATTTCTCTGATTCTTATTATTTTATCAAACTTAGACTTTTCTTAATCATGCCTGCCCTTCTATAGTTCAGTTCTTTTTGGAAAAATTGTCTCTTCTATTAAATAAGTCTCTTCCAATACTTTTTTGTTATTTATCTCAAATTATCTCATATCGAATTGTTCATTTTGTTAATTGAAAATGTAAATTTTTGTTGCTTTTTAACGATTCCTTGTTGTTCTTCAGCTGCTATAAGGCATGTTAGTTAATATCTGTGTCTTTCAGGTGTGTGTATGCGTGTGCATGTGCGTGCGTATTTATGCGTTTGTCATCCAATAGTTGAAGCGCTTAAATGCCTGTATCAAATTTCAAGTCGCCAACTGCTGCTGCGTCAACTGACTGGCGACAGTCATATATACAGCCTGCTGGCGGTGTCCTTTGGTGTTTACTTTTTGCCTGACTGATCCTTTTACGTAGCCGTAATTTTGTTTGCTTCTTTCACAATTGGGTGGTCGATTCGAATGTATAGCAGCTAGCCTTTATTGTTGTTTGCTATTGTTGTTGGTGTTGTTGTCAATTTGAATGTTTGCTTGTCAGCTGTGGCAGAGCAACATTATTTCTGTATATTTTTAACAGGTTTAAAGGAATGCTTGTCTGTCTGACTGACTGCCTGCTTGAGCAGACAGTGCCTTTGACATGTTTTTCTCACGTTGTGTTTGAATTTCGATAACAATTTGTTCCCACTGGTTGGCTATTTCTTGGTTAAAATTGCTGGGAAGCAATAGTTTCACAGTTGAACCTTGGCACATATTGTGGCAATATGTTGTTTGTTCCCTCCTTGCTCATTTGCTTTGCCTTTAAGAGCTTTTGTTGGAATTAATTTTTTGTCACACTGTTTCTTATGGTAGAATTTAATTTTTATTTCAGAAGATCGGTTGTCGGATTTTGAAGGTCTTCTCGAATGTGGCGCCTCAAAGCACGGATCGTGTTGTCCAAACTGTGGGCAAACAAAGTCAGGTTTTGGACGCTATACGTGAAGTCATAACGTTGACACGTGAGGTGAGTTTGAGGGTTCTTTAGTATTGAATACTGAATTTATAATAACTATTTTATTTATTTTGTTGTTCTTGTAGACACCCATCAAGGGACCGGTGCACAATTATGATCCCATCAATTTTGATCGCATGTATGCCGAGGAATATGGCGGTTTTGGCACTGGCGGCAGCCAAAATCCACGTCAATCACGTGGTAATGCACGCGGCGGCAATGGTGGAAATAATAATGGCGGTGGTGGTGGTGGACGCTTTGGCGGTGGCGGCGGTGGTGGAGATCGCAGCGGTTCACGTCGCAATGATCGCAGCCGCAGCGGTGGCCGAGGTCGTGGTGGCGGCGGTGATGATCGCAACAACTTTATTAATCCATGGGCCAATGAAGATGGTGGTTTCGGCGGCGGCGGCAATAATAATGGCGGCGGCTTTGGTGGTGGTAACTTTGGGGGCGGCGGTGGTTTTGGCGGCAACGGAGGTGGTGGCGGCTTTGGTGGCAACGGCGGTGGTTTTGGCGGTGGAAATTCTGGTGGTTTCGGTGGCAATGGACCGTCTGGCGGTTTTGGTGGAAACTCTGGCGGCTTTGGTGGCAATTCTGGTGGTATGGGTGGCGGTGGCGGTTTTGGTGGAAACTCAGGTGGTTTCGGCGGTGGCGGCAACCAAATGGGCGGTGGCCCCGTTGGTGGTAGTGGAGGATTTGGTGGTGGCAATCAAGGTGGCGGAGGTGGTTTCGGTGGTGGCAACAATATGAACCAAGGCGGTGGCGGTGGTGGCTTTGGAGGTGGTGCTGGTAATCTAGGCAACGGCTTGGGCGGCGGTGCTGGAGGTGGTGCTAGTGTATTTGGACCAGGACCAAGCAACAACGGACCCAACGGTGCTAATTTGCCAAGTGGACATGATCCCAAGAACAGTACACAAGTCACCATTCCAAAAGATGTAAGTTTTTTGTTGGATTTAAAAATAAAACAAATTAATTAATTATTTTTTTTTTTTTAATACACAGCTTGCTGGCGCCATCATTGGCAAAGGAGGCGGTCGCATTCGCCGCATTCGTAATGATTCGGGCGCTTATATAACTATCGATGAACCCCTGCCCGGATCCACTGATCGCATTATAACCATTTCTGGAAATCCCAAGCAGATACAGATGGCACAGTATTTACTACAACAGAGGTTGGTGTCCGAACCAGAAAAGTATGCTATAAATAAACACACACACAAACACATTAAATCATCAACACTAACAACTCTTACAAGTTTAAACATAAAAACAAATTAATGCTTTTACTATCAGAAACTTCATCTATGTTCATCTCTCTTAACTACGCTTTAAAAACGCTTTAACCTACATTATTTTTAAAAAAAAAACATCAAATCATGTGAATGTGCGCTTTATTAACAAAAACAACAACAACCAAAATACAACAACAACAAAAGTCTTCTAACAAACAACTAAACTCATTTTGTCAAAGCATTAACTAAAAAATAATAAAAAAAAACCAATCTTAATACATTTTGTATGGAAGACTAGTGATTTTGTTGTTTGGTATTTATGATTAACAATAAATCCCTTGTCTTCTTACAATGTGTATTGCTGTCTTCATTGTGTCTCCTTCGATAACTAATCAATTAACAAAGAAAAAAAAAAATACGAAAAAAAACCATTCAACTATCAACCACTAACTACTTTTAAACGGTGCCTCGCTAACAAACCATTCAATCTATCCCAAAAATAAGCTTATTCCTGTGCTGCCTCTTTTCGTTTTTTTGTTTTTGCATCATTTTAACTGCTGCCTTTATTTGGAATGTGGTTGGTTATGATTATTTATATAAGCTCAGGTTTTTATATAACAATTTTTTTCTAATGAATGAACGTTTAAATTAACACAATAAGATTCAATCGGTATTATTATTTTTAAGAAATCATGTTTGCTTTCATTTTCATACCCACATCTAGTCCATTAATTATACCATCTAAGAGAAACCACCACAAAACTTTCTTTGGGACAAATATTTTCTTAAAATATGCCATCCAACCAAGTCATCTAAACTCAAAGTTTTTCGCCTCAGCAAAAATAATCAGAAATTACAGAAAAAAATAAAGCTAAGGACAATAAAATGAAACGTTATAATAAGGAAGAAAAAGATATTCTTAAAAAAGAAATTGAAAGCAAAATATTTTAACACCAACCAAGGAATATCTATGTACCGCAGGATAAGAAAACTTACACGCAAATACCAACCGCAGCATCTTCCAGTGTGAGGTTTTTGCCATAGGGAAGGTTACAGATATAACTATTTGTACAAACACTTAATGCTCTTTAATTAACATCTTTGTTGACAGTCAATCGGCAATCAAATCCATGTGCTTCGATACTGTCAAGTCCAGATATGTCCAAAAAAGTAAAGGCGAACTAGATGCATTGAGCACTTCAAAGAAAGTGTGCATCTACTGGGTTCCAAGCCACCGGGGCAACGTCAGATATGAGATGGCAGATGAACTAGCCAATGAATGTGCCGGGCTGGGATCAAAGCTCAGAGAATATGTATCTGTTCCACTACAGGAATTATACAAAACCCTCGAAACTAGACCCAAGCAAGCAGTAAGTCGTAGATGAAAAGATATGGCAACATGCTAAACCTCGTAAATCATGTGATTTATTATGTGGAAAACGGACTTCATTTATTCTGATACACTCACGAATGAACGGTAGGTTCCTCACAGGTCAGTGCATGGTAGTAGCCCACGCGAAAGAGCTGGGTATTTCAACGGATGACAACTGCAGGAACTGCAGCAAAGGCAAGGAACCAGGTATCCAAGAAACCCTGGAGCACCGTATTTGCACATGCCCTGTCTTACCTAGATCTAGACCAGTGATGCACAGCGTTGGCAGAGCTTCCAACACAAACGCAAAATTTTTATCTAAGTATGTGTGTACAAGCGAAAAATTCAACATAACAATTTGCGCATAAGATGCTTACTCCGTGAAGATCAAACGCAAACTGATTCAATTCTATCGTCCAAGAAGTTCGGCAGCTTCGCACACACGACTTGTCTGTGAAAGCCGAGGGCTCCCCGAAGCTCTTATTCGCACCTCTGATCTAGGCTTAAACACTTTGGCCCACCAACGTTATCGTCATTAAAAGATGCAGCCTAAATTTATTTAGAATACCTCCTAAGATTTACGAATTCCATGCAAATCTTTAAGGATTTCCACTAATTTCTTAAAAGCTTTCAGCAACCGGCACCACTAAGGACCTATGAGAGACTATGTATATGTGAGACTTCAAACAAAGGCAGTCAGATTAGCCTATCCTAATCTAGAGTTACACAATCAAATATATGAACTGATACTTCAAATATGAAGAACAGAAAAGATGCCCAATAATGATGCACAAGCTTAAAAGAGTAAATTTATAAAAAAATGGAATCTTCTCAATGTCAGTTATAAAATTATATCGAACACATTGTATGAAAAGTTAAACGTATGTGTGGAAGAGATACTGGGATCTTACCAATGTGGTTTACACGTATTCGAGAAGTGCTATGAGTTCGACATTAGCCTGCACTGCCTCTTCATAGACTAAGCAATCGTTTGACAGACTTAACAAAAACTTGATCGATTACTACCTGAAAAAAAAAATTGGATATATCAATTCGTACATACCGGAATGTAATGCAAAAAGAAAAGGATTGATAGACTCATATTTTTTTAGGCATGGCAACTAGACCAGTGTTTCTACCTGTGGTTCGCGATCTCCAAGGGGGTTAAAATGACATTCCTGGGGAATCGCGGCAACAAGCTAAATAAAAGAAAAAGAAAGTAAGAAATGTAGAGAAAGAAATTTTTCTTTTCGTTTAATGCTGAAGATGCCTGTTTTTGTTAATGAAATTACATTTGACGCATGCGGTCAGCAGCTTAATACAATAGATTTTCTTTAGTTTTCGTAGACATGACCAAACAGTTTGAATAGGGATGGATTTTGTATCATCTGCGGTTTATTAACACAGTCCAGGTTTCGGGAAGTAGGTACATAGTTTTCTTCTAAATTATCTCATGATTAACTCTGTATCATGGATGTGATGAGAACTAACAACTAACGGTTGATCCCTTGCAGTTTATTCAACAATCTTTGAACAGGTAGAAGTAGACCATAAATTAAGCTTTGTGTGAAATCCATTAATTTAATCCTTGGATTTTGGAGTATTTTCTTCTCTCCCTTGTAAAAACTATTAAAGTGTAAGAAAAGAAAAAAAGTTATAGGAACTTGATTTGTTCTTGCACAGTGAAGCCGATTGCATCGGTGTCTTCTTGAACTACACGACGACAGGCCGTAGTTTGTGAAGAAATAAAAATAGAAATGATTTTCTTTCACTGCGGTGAAGGACTTGAAAGTATCTCCTTTTGATAAAATTTCAAGATAGCAAATCGCTAAATTTGGTACTGTTCTTCATGTCAGTTTGCATTCCTTTTGGAATATTGCCAATACGAAATAAGCCACACTTGGTGAAGAAATAACCATAGAAAAATTGTTCTACAGCTGCCTCGGAGGGCTTAAAAGTATCACCTTCTTAAAATTTGGTTTGGGCGTCTCTGGTCAGTTCGCATTCTAGTTGGAGGCATTCTATTTTAATAACGCTAATTTGTAGGTATTCTATTCCTATTTCTTAAGTTGACCTGGGCAATTTCGTGACGTTTAAGTTGTCGAAGTGATATTTTCATTTCTTGTCGACAGAAATGTTGTAGTTCCGTGTATCATTTAAAAGTCTCCATCGTGTTGATTTGGCATTCGAAATTAACTTTCGACTGAAACACAGGTTTTTGAAAAAAAATCAATTTATTTTTCAATATAGTTTTCCTTTAAGCTCTCTATACACTTCGTCCAACGTTTCTTCAATATTTTTTATTCCTTCCAAAAATAAGTTTTGCAGATGTTCTCAAAATAGGTATTTGTTTGTGAGATGATTTCATCATTGTAGTCAAATATCTTTCCGCCGAGCCATTTCTTTAAGTGTTGAGACAAGAAATAGTCACTTGGGGTTAAATCCGGAGAATAAAACTGATGAGGAAGCAATTTTTGCCCACAATTTATAAAATTTCACCATGAATACTGCACATGTGTGTGTGCACCCTTGCATTGCCTTGGTTGAAAATACATACATTTTTTCTTAGTCCATTGCGGTCGCATGCATCCCAAAATACGGTCGCCATAGTTTTATTGGTCTTTGTAAACGAAATTATCTACTTGGTTTTGTTAATACACTTGTTTTGACGTTAACGTAACGTAACCTTTTCAAATGTTTACTATCCTGTCGTTATAAGGAGAAGGTGGTGTCTAGCATTAACATGAAAATGATTGTATTTTTCTGGTTAGTCACTCACTTGTTAAAACTTCCCTCTAAGATTTAATTTTGCGGTAAAGTTGGTAGAACCGCTTCTCATAAGGATTCAGTTCATTTAACGTGAACCATTTATCTGCTTCAGTTAGAGGAACTTCAGATAGACTTGGATCTAAATATTGGTTTTAATATAAGAAGGATGAGATTTTTTTTTGGCATCATCTCAATCTCTGATGAATCATATCAATTTTTTGGAAAGATGAGGTACGACATGCTTTGGAAGATTATATTAATGTAGAAACGGTTCGGTCTTACTTGAAAGCCGTGTTGAGCACTTGATATATTCGGTTAATTTCGGCAAGAAACATTCTTTGTTATGTACCCAAGAACTGTTTAAAGTGACCATCTGCATGAAAATATTACAAAAAAAAAAAAGAAAGAAAATTCCACAAGAAAGTATTTTTTTAATCGTGTGTGTTAAAAAAGTGTTGGTGAAATTGAATAAATAACAAAATAATATTTAAAACATAAAATAACTATGAATCAAATATAATATACTCACATACAAATAACCATACCTCATTTGGTGCCTTTGAATAGCTTGCATCTCTATATTTTAAAAAAAACTTTACTCTCTTCATAATTCTAAAACCAATCTTTTGACTCTACAATAACTAATTAATTTTATCTTTCTTGTTTTATCCTTTTTGCAGTGTGCATGAGAACAACAATAGCGGTGGTGGCGGCGGCGGCGGTGGTGGTGGCGGCGGCAACAACAATAACAACAACAGACGAAACTTTTAAGCGCATAACGCACTTTTCACCAGCATCAAAATAACAGCAAGAATTAATAAAAAAAATAAAAAAAGAAAAACAAAAATAGAAATAAACAAAAACTTAACCACAATATAATTTTAAGAATTGCTTTAAAGAGAATCATAAACTTGAGAAAAAGCAACATTTTAATGTCTAAGAAATCCTTAACTTTGTTTTATTTACAAAAAAATATGATTCTACTGCAAAATGTATTTTTAAAATTAAACAAATGTTCAAAAATTTGAGCTATCCAGTTAATCAGTTTATTTATGCAATTATTAAAATATGTAAACTTTAACTTTTTTTAAAAAACAAAAACCTTAAATACTTTAAAACCAAAAAATATCAACAATTTTATTGTTTCGCAAGAAGCATGAAACCCACCAGCTGAGCTTGCACGTTTTCGAGGCAGCATATTAAAGTGAAATAAAATATTCACCAAACCCATTTACATATTTCTATTTTATTTTTTACTCATTCAAGTAAAATTATATACAATATATATATATATATATCATTTATGTCAAGTAAAGTTACCGCGCTTTAGTCACAGAGATTAATTTAACATTTAACACAAACATTGTCTTTTATTGTTTGTTTAGTCAGCTGCATAGTTTGTATTGAGCAATAATATCACCAACATCAACAATCAACACATACATCAACAGCAACAGAAAACCAAAATGTTACTAACAAAACAAAGAAGAAAACAATAAAACTTGTACTAACTGCAAATGTTTACATAAAAATAAATAAAAAATAATTTAGTTTACGTTTCTATTTGGTAGAACAGTGTTTAAATAGTGCTAATTTGAGCACTTTTGTCGTTTTGCTATTTAAACTAAGACCATCATCTTGTGTGTGAAAATGTTTTAAGTGACCGTCTAACAATTTGTTAGCTATCTGTATGACTTTAATTAAATAATATTCATTTGTTTTAAGAAGAATTTGGAATATGAATACATGATACGACGTAGCCTTGAGTGCAAATTTTAATGCAAGATGTTCGAAAGGCATTGATGTTTGATTTAAACTGAAGCAAAAACGTCTAAGAAAAATATTCAAGTGTTGCGTATATCATAATGATTATATAATATAAAAAAAAAAACATTAAACCTAAAGTTATTGTATACAATCGAAGAAACTTACAAATAAAATACAAACAAAAAGTACATTGATTGATTTGGTTTTATTGCAATGAAATTCGCTAGTGCTTAAAGGGCATCGAGGTTAACTTTTTTCGAGTCAACCGTTTTTCTTACAATTATTGCAACAAATATTTTGTTTCTTTATCTAAGTACAATCAAAAGCCAATTGATGAGATCACCACAAACATTTAATGTCTTCTTACTAAAAGTCTGCGGAATGGGTATCAGCATTAAGTGGTAATGACAATGAGTTTTAGCTTCTTGGGAAGTCATTTTCGCCTGTTGCGCATACCACTGTGCGTCCCGGGGCAACAGTTCCTTTCAAATAATCGAAAATTAAGTTTGGAGATGAATTTTGGGTTCCAATAACGACTATTGAAAAACTAAATATTGAAAAAGAGGAAAGCACGAGAAAAACTGGATAAACATGTTGTATAAATGTTTATATAAATATGTACAGCTTCAGAAAATAAAAGATGCAGTCAAACCTCTGTTACTGTCGATATTTTCCAGTTGTCTCCTTAACTACACCCGAAGAAGTTGGAGAAGAGTTAAATTTGTATTTGAAAGATAAAACGCCTGACCGATGATTTAAAAATCGGAGCCTCCTCCTGCAAGGACGGAAAGGGGAAACTAGTTAGAGGTATGCAGAGTACACTGATGTTATGTAGGCAAAACTTCTTTAGACTTCTGAATAGAGACGCTGACAATAATTCCGCCAATAGAGATAATATCCCTAAGCCCCGATAATGGATTACATCGTTATACTTCGTTTGCTGGTTATCCACATCGTTGAAGTTCCGCTGCCCGTTATAACGAGGTCTTAACATCTATAGCTCGGTTTAAAAACAACAAAGCCTCAAGAGCCGATGGCCTACCGTTGATCTGTTAAAGATCTGAGACGAAGCTCTGTTTGGATTCATTCAAAAGCTTCTATACAGAAAAAGGTAGGAAGAATTCATTCCAAACGATTGGAACCCCAGTGTGCCCTGCCCTATTCTCAAGAAAGGTGATCCTTTCATTTGAGACAACTATCGCTTATACATTATATCCTGTCGAACGTTGTTGTACTTCATTTGGTGGTTATCCAGGTTGTAGAAAGAGTCTAGACAAGTGGGTTTTGCATTGAACGTTAAGAAGACGAAGAACCTTGTGTTAGCAAAAAAACATCCTCAAGGTCTTGGAAACCATGTTACTGTTGGCAACATGTCCTTCGTGGTTGTTAAGGATTTCGTTTACCTGTGGTCTATATTAAATAAAATTAAAAAACTAAAAATTCTATTATTTTATTGTATAATTTTTTTAATAAATTTTATTTATATTCATCAAAATACAATACAAATAATATGCTGAGCTAATTTTAGTAAAAAAGATCAAAATACAAACATCATTGGTAATATATAACAAATTTTTTTATAATTTTATTTAATTAAAATATGTCTCAATTGTTGAGACAATTTAACATTAATGCTATGGTTGGTGTTATGAATATAATATTTTTTAGATATATTTTATTAATATAAATATTATTTTTTTTTATTAAAATATTGCCATAAATTATAACTAAATATTGCAATATATATATATTATATGGAGTTGTTATTATTATTAATATAACAAGTATTACAAGCAGTTTGGTTTTTGCTCAAATATTTAAATCAATTTTTAATGCTCATGTTTTAATCTTTATATTCTTATTGTTTATTGTTGCAATGTTAAGCTTTATTTTTGTTATAATTATTTTTATAATTTTTAATATAGCTCAAATTGTGCTGTTATTATTGTTTGTTGTTATTATTAATTTAATAAAATAAAAATAATAATATAAAATAATAAATTGTAAGGTTTATTTTATGATTAGCAACTAGAGTATTTACAGTTGGACTTTTTTTAAAATTCATCCCAATAACGCTTAGTGAAGAAAGTTGTTCTTTATATAAAACAGTTTATTTGAAGAAAGTGTGATTCCAATACTTAACGCCTAGTTAAGATAAATTCATAGAAGTTTAACAAGTTTATGGAAAGTTTTTTAAATTAAATATATGTTATGGTTTTATAACTGTTTGTATATGTTATGTAGATAAAGCACCAATTATTCTTATGTATCTATTTATATAAAAGCATCTGCCAATAGCGAAGTTAAAAGTTTGAAAGAATTTTACTTAAACACGAAATTAAACGTCCCTTCGAAGAACATTTTTATTTTTCGGTTTTCTAAAGCTTCCAACTTCTCGTGAATATGTGTTATCCGTGAGCACGTGTTTTGGAGAAGTTTTACAAATTTTGCGAAATACACGAGGAGTTGGAAAAATACGCGTTCACGTGTACACGGGTTCACGGATTTACATTTAATGACTTTCACGTATCTAAGCTAATAAGTATAAATTTGAAGAGTTCTTGGAACTCTTGCAACTAAAACGTTTTCAAAAACGAACTTCACGGAGTTCGAACTTCCGTGTTCAAGTGAAGCTCAAAACACGTGAATGAGTTCCAGCTTTAATTTTAACCACTAATTGGCAGATCCTTTTAGTATGTCCCTCTGAAAGTGGGCTTTAGCATATGTTTCTCTGCTATTCAATCAGTAGCTGAGTGGTTTGACTTTTCCTTCGAATTTCGATATACATGCTTGCTTCATTCTGTTTTTATTACAAAGGATTATTTCTTTTTTAATTTTCCTAGATAAATGTTAGCTTAAAATTAAAAATTTACATCTAAACAACTCAACAGCTCTTTCAATTTCGTTTCGATGAATTAATTAAATATTTGCAACAATGCGTCAGCAAATGTTTTTCATTTGGTGAATTGTTGAGTTGCACCGCAGCAGCGCCCAGCTCACGTGTATAAATGTCCAGACCATATTGTCCTTCCTCAGGGAAGCTTAAGGAATGGAGAATAGTACATAAATGAAGCCAATATTTTTATTTGTATCCTTCACCTCAAACTTACTTTATAATGAAGGTGACAATATCATCGAGTGTGCTATGCGTCACGTATTTGGATAGTTTTTTTTCTTCAATGCCATTTTTATGCACGGTTGCCATAAAGTCTGTAAGAGGCCGTGACATGCGGAATTGCAAATCTAAACTGCGTCCAGCGAAAATAAGAGGATCCTGCAAGAGAAGATATGAAGAGTTAAAAAATGATTTGAAATATTATATTACAAAAAGATAACTGCATAAAAGTTCGAATAACACTATCTCTTTTTAGTCTTAAGTGGATAAGTTGCCAGCCACCAGGCAATAGCGGTACTGCAGCCTAAGGCCCCGTGCATAATGAACGCCGATTCAGACTGGCAGGCTGAAATATGTGGGAACACAGTCTGTGGGAACACAATCTGTGGGAACACAGATTTCAGCCTGCCTGCCTGGCTGCCTGTATCTGGATTCACTCCGGATTCAGGTCATGATGACTGCTTGGTGGACTTCTGAAGGCGTCGTTCACTATTATTTTTTTTAATCCTGGCGTAACTGGAGACCTACTGTACACAACTGGATGAAATGCACGTGAAATTGCGTTTAATAAAGCCTTCTCTGGTGAATAGGCATGAACTAATTCTGTTACACGACCAAAAAAAAGTTTTCTGTAGTTTTGAGCGTGAAAAACTACAGAAATTGCAGTACGAAGTTTTGGCTCATCCTCCATATTCTCCAGACCTGTTATCAACAGAATAGGTGACATTTCTATAATTTTTAGAGACTCTTATTATTTTTCCGGAGTCTGGGAAAACGTTTACAAAAACAGCACTACTTCAACCAAAACGCAGCATAGATGTAAACGGTGAATATTTTCAGGAAAACATATTTCCTTTGGAAATAACCCTTAGTTTTTTTAACTCTTTAAACTCCTACATTTGGCATGAAATTAACTGATACCTTGTAGTCTCTCATGTAATTTACCTGATGTGTTATCGGTATTAGACCAAACAGTCGTGTTGCCTTCGTTGGACCCCATTCGCCGCTGGCGCAATCTGGCAAAGGAACCATAACGGTCTGCAGCTCTTCACAACAAATCTGCAATAAAGCAAAAAATTAATTATAAAAATCACAAAAACAAACCATCTTCCCTCAACATACCTTAAATTTGCAAACCGATTTAAATTTCATTGGTTCACCCGTCAAATACTCCTGTGGCGTTACAGCATTGGCAAAGATGTCCAACAGAAAGGCGCCCGAACACGGCGCATGCACACGAAACGCGACAATATTGCCAATAACCGACTGCATGACGAAACGTTTCAGCGAAACGGTATCATAAGAGTCCTCATCACTGTCGTAGAACTTGAGATTATAGTGAAAGATAAGACAGCTCTGCATATCGG
The DNA here is from genome assembly GCA_958299015.1 of Tetanocera ferruginea. Lineage (NCBI taxonomy): Eukaryota > Metazoa > Arthropoda > Insecta > Diptera > Sciomyzidae > Tetanocera > Tetanocera ferruginea. Next base: position 33,425,792 of record OY282640.1, on the reverse strand, counting down.
TCGGCATGGCTATTCGTACAGTGGCGGCGCCTGAAGAAAAATAAAAGTTAGATTTGCAAATTTGAATATAAGAAGATAATCTAAGAATCAGTTTTTGACATCATACCGGTATCATCAGTGAAGACGACGGCACCGTAGCCCTCATCGGCAAAGTGCAGGCCATAGCGGAAAAAGAGCGAGCGCACAAACGGCAGATTTTCAAATTCACGCAAAGTTATGGGACGTTTCAGCAGCTGCCAATCCTCCTGCAGCGGAAAGAACTCGTAGATAAACTCACGCGGATCCGTCAAGAAATAGTGATCGTCGTATTCATAGCTTTGAAAAAAATTGGAAAATTATGAAAAAATATTTTAATTAAAACGTTGTATAAAATGTATAAAATTATATATAAAAATTTAAAAAGTTAAATATATTTAAGAAATTGTTAAAATTTTTCATATAACAATATATTGAAATATTTACGGCTGTATTCATAAAAATTTATAAGCCTCTTATAAAGCCTTTACAAGAAAAATATCAAAAAAACAGTATTCATAAACGTCCAATAACGACAAAAACCTCTTATAAAGGCTTCTTAAATGAGAAACCTTCATTCAATAAAGCATTTTTAAAATTTTTACTCTCATCTGAGCACAAATATCAAAATATTGAAAGTAAAAATTAAACGTGACAATTTTTTCAGAGAAGAACATCGTTTAACCCTTAAATGCATGATTTCTTTATTTCGATGTGAAAAAAATTTGTAATGAAGATATACCCACATCTTTTCCAAGAATGGTAACATTTCCAAAGCCATACATTTTTTCATTAAATATTTTTAAATTGTAGTTTTTCTTAATTTATATTTTTTTATTACATCAAATTATATGTAACGCAACAAAATTTGTTCAAATAATTTATGTGGAAAATAAGCAAATGTAACTACAAAAAAACAACAATCCACCCTATAAAAATATTAATTTTAAGGGTATGTTGCCGATTTGCAACACTATGCATTTAAAGGTTAAAAGTTTTTTGGTCAAAATCATGATATAATAATTTGACCAGGTAGTGTTGATAAATGTTGATTCTCTCAGCTACAAGTTAACGAACTCTTGTCAAAAACAGCTGTTCGTTGTTATATGCGTTGGCCACATTCAACTGTGTCAACTGTTGTGACAGCAACACATCAGGGAGCGCTGTTATCGGTATTGAAGTTTCAGAAAAATTGTCAAGTTTATGAAATTTCAAGCTTTGTATCAAATACCAATGGAAATTTTACCAACAAATAAAAAAATGTCTATTTTTAAATGCATTTTAATCTGTAACTTCATATTTATGTGCAGCAAGTTTTGATTTAACAGTTGCCAACTGTTGAGTACGCTGAATGTGACCAGTGAAAATTAATTGTGTGCAATGACGAATTGTGAGCGCTCTCTTTCTTGCTATATTTTTTGACAGAAGTCTGTTTCCAACAGAAATGTCAATACTACCTTGGAGTAATTAGGTCTGTTTCCGTACGCACTTCAAGTAAAGTTCGAGTAAAGTTCGGGTAATAGAGAGTAATTTTATTATTTGTCAAAATGAGAAAATTTGTCAAAAAGTACGGAAACGCTTTCAAGTAAGTTTCAAGCACAACACCTGTTTTTGAAAACAATAAAATTTAATTGCGGTGTTTCTGTATTTAAAACATTTTCGTAAGCGTTGATTTGGTAATTTTAACTTTTTTTATTAATTTTCTAACCAATTGCATACATTTTGTTCGCAATACAATGCAACAATTAAATTTTCTCACTTTGACAATCAGCTGTTTGAAACTCGAGATTCGTGCTCGAAGAAATTTTTCAAGTAAAATTCGAGTAATAGAGAGCCACAAAAAGTGACATTTTGCTTGTTCTTCTTCTCTCTCGAGCTGGAAAAATGTGTACGGAAACGCTTTCGAGTAACTTCAAGTTACTTGAAGTGAGTACGGAAACAGACCTATTATATAATGGGTCAAAATATTGATAAAACTTTGAAAAATAAACAAAAAAATTATTGAATTTATCAAATTCACAAACCATTCTTGGCACTGTTCTCATTACAAATTGAGAGTGTTACTATTTTAATAAATAAGCTGAGAAAACATTTTTATGAATAACAAAATTTTAAAAAGCATTTTATCTCTAAAAAGCTTTTAACTATTGAGCTTTTAAACTTTTTTAAGATATTTTTATGAATAAGACCGTTATAGTTCTAGAATTTTGTAACTCTAGGGGTAAATTCAAAAATCTTCAAGCAAGTTTCAGACACAACTGCTGTTTTTTGAAAACAACTTTGAAAATCAGTCGTTTGAAGCTCGAGATTCGTGCTCGAAGAAATTTTTCAAGTAAAGTTCGAGTAATAGAGAGAAACAAAAGTGACATTTTGCTTGTTCTTCTTCTCTCTCGTGCTGTTAAAATGTAAAGAAACACTTTCGTGTAACTGGTGCCGCTTTTGCGACAAAAAAAAAAAACAGCAGCTGGTTGATGATTCAAGGGTAAACGTTGTTGCAGACTTATTTTGACTTTTGTGACGATTTCCATTAAAGACTTGACAACTTTTTTTTAAATAAAACGCAAACTATTTGGGATATTTCATAAACTTTATTATCGGCTTGAAGTACAATCAAAATATTTATGAATGGAACTCGACTTCTTTCAAATGGCCACCGCGGGCACGTATGCAGTGGTCTATTCATTGGATCCAATTTTTCCAGCGGCTGAAACCGCCGCTATTTTACGTTCAATGTTGGCTCTGAGCCCTTTCAACGTCGTCGGCCTTTTGGCAAATAGTCAAGAGGCGTTAAGTCTGACGATCGAGGCGGCCCATCGACTGGCCCATTTATTGAGATAACACGCTCATTAAACTAACTCTTCAATAAATTGATTGTAATGTGTGCTGTGGGGCTTGTGGCATCGCCCTGTTGAAACCACTTGTCGTTCAAGTTCCATATCTTCCAAATCGGGCGAAAAATAATCGGTAACCATGGCGCGATAACGATGGCCATTCACAGTAACGTAACGATCGTTATTGTCGACGAAAAAATATGGTTCAATGACGCCACCGGCATGTTAACCTCACCAAACAGCTGTTTTTTGTGGATGAAGTGGTGATTCAGGATTTTCACCCGACCAATAACGCATATTTTACTTATTGAGCCAACAATGAGCTTCGTCACTGAAGATGATTTTGCGATGAAAATCATCATCTTGGCGCATCTTTTCCAGAGCCCAATCGGAGAACGTACGTCGCTTCAAATGCGCATCGGCTTTAATTCTTGAGTCAGCTTGATCTTGTGTGGGTGTAAAGCAAGATCCTAACGCAAAATTGGTCATAAAGTTGTCTGGGCGATGTTCAATTCTTGAGAACGCCATGGAATTGACAGTTATATTTTTGACACTTCGACCAACCCGTCATCTCACTGGCACGGCAACATCACATAGACTCAAATTTTTGCACTAAACTTGTTGTTGTCTGTCTACTAGGGCGAGAATTACGACTGAAAATTGGAGTTAATTTTCTTAAAGTTGCTATCACCGACTCCTAATTTCAGTAGCAAATTTTTATAATTTACGGACGTTGCTGAAAATGATGAGTTTACTGAATAAATTGACAGTGACAGTCCGATAATTAGTTAAAGAGTGCGTTCAGAAATTAAATTCAAAGTTGTCAAGTCCCTATTGGTAAGCCCTTAACATAAGAACCGACATGCCAGATCTTGGGTTTTGATGGAAATGTTGTTTTGTTTTCCGAAAAGTGTTTAAAAACTTAAAATATAACATATAGCTTAGATTAAAAATTAACCATATCATGCTTCATCTACCATCCCATATCACTTACCGTAGACTATCGTTTTTACCACGCCCCGCTTTGGGCGCCTCTTTCGCATTGACTAAATGACGTGCGCCCCAATTGCACTGTACAAAACGCCAAGCGCCCGCCACATAGACTGCATTCCAGGAATTACGAAAACGAGAATCTTGAAATTTGACTCCCGGTTGATAACCGGCACTCTTCGAATAGCCCTTGATGACGACACAATGTAGACCAGCATAACTGCACAGACGCTTGAAGAGTACATGATAGCTCTCGGTGCCGTATTTGATGCCGCGTAACAGACCCATGGGTGTGTCACCTCGCAGATCGTCATCGAAGTGCATTGCATTCAAATTCTTGACCGTGATCCAGCGAAAGATCGTGCGCGCCTTCTCAATGTCGGTTGTGCAACGTCCCACCAGTTGACGCACCAGATCAGTGAAGGTCTTCTGATCCTCTTGGGCAACCTAAAATAGTAGGGTATTAGTAGTGTTTTTTCTTAACGTCATTAGTCATAAGATGCTATAGTACTTTACTTTGTATAGTTTTTTTAATCGAAAATTGGCTATTTTCGATTTTTATCATATTGATAAGATGATAATTTTTCATCTTAATAAGATGAAATTTTGAATTTAACTATGATCTTGATTAGATGAAATTTTGATATGTTTGAATTATTCAAAATGTTTAAATCTACAACGTACGAGTATCTGCTATTAACCTACCGTTATAGCAATGCGATCTACATCTTCGAACTCTATCGGATCGGTATAGATTTGAAATTTGCTGACTGCCGGCGGCGCTGGCACTGGTGCAATCATCGGATACTCCAGCGGCACGGTACCCTCATTGAAAATATCATCGTCAAGAAAGATGCTCTCGCTCTGCATGTATTCGCTGCGTCGGGCGCTGATCAACTCCAACATCTCGCTGGACTGTCGATCGACTAGAGCCGCTGTCTCGTAGCGTTCATGTTCGAGCATTTTGCGCGTAATGCTCTCTTTCTTCTTGCTGCGCCGCAAAGTCATATTCTTCTCAAGATCCTCCTTTTGCTGTTCGTGCCGCAGCGTCAGAATATTTTGTTCATCACGATTGCGTCGTGACGTGGCCAGTTCCTTTTCGAATTTGTGCGTCAGTCGTTGCAGCTCACGTTCCCATTCGTCCTGAAATTCGCTCTGAATTTTGCGATCTTCTTCCTCACGTTTGCGCGCAAACTTTCGATAGAGGTCATCCTCTTCTTTGCGGTGCTTCATCTCTAGATGTGCCTGTTCCTCGCGTGCCTGCAATAAAAAGTAAGAAAATAAGAAAATTCAGAAATGCAGTCATTAACTTAGGCAGAGATTAAAACGAATTGTTTTGGCCATGCTCTGTTGATTTGGCTAATTATAACTACAGCAGGGGGCATTAAAAGCGGCGGGTTGTTGGCTCATTTTGGCGCTCAACTGCAAATCGTTTTGTTGCAATGAAGCTATCCGAAATCTAACAAAATGTTAACTAACTTAACTGCATGCATTCACGGATTGTTTTTGTTATTGTTGTCGGTTGTTGGTTGTTTGCTGTTGCCCAATCGAGCTTTTAGCTTGGCGCATGCGTAGCTTCAACAGATCACAACATGCTGTCAAATGTATGTTGTTAAGTGATGGCTTTTGAAATCGAATGTTTTTATAACAAACGCATTATAATTAAACGAATATTTATGTTTTTTTTTTTTATATTTGTTAAAGAAGACTTGTACAACATGACTTTGTTGTTGTTTTTGTTCGGCTTTTGTTGCCTTTGGCATTAAAAATATGCATTTTTCTCGCTGTGCGTATGAATGTTGCACTTGGGTTGGGTTTTTTTTTTTCATCCGATTTCCCAATCATCAATATTATGCATTAATGGTGTAAAATTATGAATGTTTTTTATTATTCTTATGCAAGCAGCGAAAGCGACAGTTTTTAAACCCTTCACTTAATGCATGTGTTATGAAAATTATTAATGATCAAGACACATTTCAAGGTTTGTGCAAAAAATGGAATGTGCGTAGGGTTTGGGGCCCACCACATCATAACCACCCAATGAAAACCAAACCAGCCTCGGATATTAACCTCTAGTATGATGACGACCGCAGTAAACGAAAAACGGAGTATAATTTACTGATTGCACCGTGAAAACTGCCACCCAAGAGATGTGATGGAAAAGGCAAGACTGCGCTCAGAGACCAGACTGCGATATCTACTACATCTGCCGAAGAAGCTTGAATTTCGATGCGGATTCGTCGTCACCAGCAAACTTCGCCATCTTGTTTGCCAGTTCACAGACGTAAGCGAAAGGCTGACCAAAATCCATATCTAGGCGAAATTCTTCAACACAAGCCTAATTTGCGTGCACGCACCGATACAGTAAATGACGATGCTGTCAACGACGCGAGCTTAGACAACTTTAATGACCACTGCTTGGCTTACGACGTAAAAAAACGTCCTCTGCGATTTTAAAGGTAAAGTCGGTAGAGAAGGCATTTTTGGCTCCACTGTCGATCAGTTTAGACACAACAAAGCTACTTCAATGCCGTCACGTGAAACATGGTAGTAAGTAGCACCAGATTCAAATACCTTGATATCCACAAGCCCATTCGGCTTTCGCTGGATCAAAAAATGCAAAAACAAATTGATCATGTTTTGATCAAAGGCACGTTTCAACCACACGGGATGTGCGCACATTACGGTCAGTATTAACTCCGACCACTGTGTCTTGAAATGATGCTACATTTTCTTCCCATAGAAGAGTTCCTTAAATGTTTGAGAATCACAAGCCTGGAAAAACAACACCTTAGGTCATGAATCTTTTCTGAATCTCTATGGAACTGAGGATTAAAAAAGAACAACCGACTACATTAAACCAAGCATGGAAATCAGTACAAAATACACCACATTTAATTCCAGAAGTCAAGAATCGGAAAATACGACCATAGAACCCTACAATAATCTCCGGTTCTACACTGGTGGCTCCAAAATAAAGAACGGAATAAGATCAGTTGTGTACTGCGAAAAGTTACGGATCAAAGAATCTTATAAATTCCCTGATCGCTGCAGTGTGTTTCAGGCAGAAATATATGTAATTTGAAGCAGCACAGGTTATCCACACAAGATAACCCCCACAAGGGTAATCATTTTTGTAGTAAGCCAAGCGGCCACATCAAAGCGCTGGCATGCAAAACAACCAAAGCCCGAAACAAGAACCTGTAAACAAGTTCTGAACAGTGTCTGTAATACTCACAATGTCACTTTCGACTGGGTTTCCGGACACAGCAATTTAGAAGGGAATAGCAAAACAGATGAGCTGATAAGGAGTGGAAAAGCAATAGACCCAAACAGAACCATTAATTATGTGCATATTCTAATAGTTGTCGTCAAAACAAGCATCGACCTCAAAGTCAAGGATAATGCTAACACAAACTGGTTTTCCAGAAGTGACTGCATTTTGTCTAGAAGGCTCTGGCCGGAGCTAAACGAGTACAGAACTAAGAGCCTTCTGCTCTTGTCTAAGCGGGAAATCCGGATACTGGTGAGAATCCTAATAGATCATTGCCCCATCGGTGTGATGGAAGCTGTAATAATCTGGAAGAAACGGAAACAATCACTCGCTTTCTATGTGAGTGCCCAAATCTATAGATATTTGAAATATCTATAGATTTCAAAGATATTGAACAGCAAGTGAACACACCACTGTTAGACATATGAAAGTTCACTAAGAGCACTGGATGGTTCCTTGAACGACAAATAAAATGAAGCAGGTTTCCCGAGAAACTACAAACTGGAGAAACTAGAAACAATTTGTGGCAGAAAAGTCCGGAGTATCAGACACAATTGCATTCTTAAAAGCTACGAATAGTTACGAAGCGTTGCGAAGTTATGCAAACGAACTGTAGCGAACATGACCAGAGAAAAAAAATATAAATATATTTTACCAAAAATACTATTGTAACTGGCATGAGACTTAACTACAATGCACCCAAAACATACTCAACAAGTCCCTTGAAGGTCATCTGAAATAGTACCGTAGTTAGTCTGCATAATGTCCAAAAAGGGTTGAAAAACGAACGACTATATTTGCACACTATAAACCAACGAGTGCACGGTGTGGTCTTCGTTCATACATTGTGTCTGCCCAGAGTGTTCCAAAACTAGCACTTCTTTCGGTGCAAGGGTCGGACATTCACCGACACGGACACTGGACATATATCAGCTACTTTATTGACACAAAATTCCGGTGTCCGGATGTATTGGGTATCACAACGAAATGGGTTAAAAATACTCAGACAAGGGATTCGTAACGAATCAAAAGACCCCACGGAAGCACCTTAACGGTAAACGACCATCCTTACCTTATCAAATCTAAGTACCACCAATCGACGATGATGGAGTGAAAATCCACCTAGCCATGATAAGGTAAGAGTTGCTGCCCAGCTACGGGTGCAGCAGCAGGTGCTGATGGTCTGTCAGCTTAATTGTTTAAAACCGGCGGTGATGAGTTGATAAGGTGCATGTACTAACTCATCAGCAGAAATATGGCTAGCGAAAAATATTGTCCTATATTAAAGAAAAGAGACCCGATAATCTGCGTCAACTACCGAGATATCGGTCCATCGTGTATAAGGTGTATCTTTCGATTATATCATATAAGTTTCGCTCGAATCATAGCCCAGATTTTATACTATACCAAATCCTGGAAAACCCTACGAAAAAAAAATCAACTCCAACCATATCTCTGTTGATTATAAAACCCGAGACAAAATGACTCGCTATCACTTCAATTTCATGGTGAAGAGGATCCTAAGGCAGGAGTGCATCGCAATAGTACCATACTCTTCAAACTTCTCCAGCTCCCTGAGTACGCTGTTGATATCGATATTATCGGCCGAACCTTGAGAGATGTAACTGCTGCTTTCCCTGCTATCGAAAAGGAATCTGATCTGGAAAGCTCTGGAAAGTGAGCTTGACGGTGAACGAGGGTAAAACAAAGTATATATATGCTGTCTGCGAGTAGGGAAGGAAAATTTGAAGCATGAACCACGCCTCCGATATATTGAACAGGCTGAGGAAGCCCTTACCACGCTTGGTGAAACAAATAGGAAACGGCGCGCGCGAAGCAGAGATACCTGGCGAGAGCTGATGAAGTCGGTCGTAACCCGACAACGGGTTGTCATGGCCATCTTAGTTAATAAGTAAGTAATTGTATCGTCAATTTAACGTAACAAAGGTGTTTGGATGGAAATTAAGTGTTTAGAACTGTCCTACGGAGTAAGCAGAGTCAATTGCTCTAACGTGACCCAGTGACAGTTCTTATTTAATCTATCAGAGGACATGTTCGATATAACTCAAGACGGAACCAATACTTTTAAAATGTGGTTTGCTACATTTCTCCTATCGTTATCAATAATTCAGTGGCAGTGTGCTAGACTGTCATATGGAGATCGTGGGTTCATATCCTGTGTGCGTAAGTATAAATAATTTTCATTTAATAATTAAAATAGCAATCCTGTTTCATTAACTGTACATTTCATCTAAAAAAAAATTATTTTAATTAAAAATAAAATTCTTTTTTGGTTCTGTTGTGGATTGAACCCAGTGCTAAACGCGAACGCTAGCAGTCAAAATATGCAGTCAATTTCATAGACTGGCCACCGATTAGGTCCAAAGGTATCTTTCAGGTGTCAATTGAACCCTTCCAATGGCACGCCATGTAAAAGTGACCGGTTGGTTTCATAAGTTTTCATATGTTGGTGGCAGATTTCGGACCGGTCACCATCCCATGGACACTTATCACATGATAGGTTCTGAACCGGTTCGCAGTAGAGTACTTATCCATGGGCTTATGAGCATAATACCCGCAGCAGACAAAGAAATATTTTGAATATAAAATTTTCTTGTTATATTAAAGATGCAAGCAAAAAGTAATATCAATTTTAAGAAAAAGAGTGTCTGAAAAAGAGTATCGTGCTTTTAAATTTCACTCAAGCAAGCCACAGAACGCGGCATAAAAAGTTTTGCTTCAAAAAAAAAAATTCGGTCTTAAATAAAAGAGCATTTAGATCAAAGTAAGGCCAATCCATTCAATAAAACCAAATGTTGGACACAATCAAACAATTGTGATGTTGTTGTTATTGTTTAGGAATAAATAAATTGTTGTTGCTGCAGCAATAAAATAAACCTGCAAAAGGTAGCAACAAGTGTGTTTGTCTACCGAACAATTTGCAAGCCATCTATGGTAGCAGCCACAGCAACAAAAAACAAACAACAATAAAAATAACACTCAATGCAACACTTGTTGCTGTTGCTGCTCAACTGTATAGTAGTTTGGCCAATATAACAACAATAGTAACATGTAACAAAAACAAAAACAATAATAAAACCTTAAACTGATAGCCAAGTTTTTAGCGCTCTTAGCCACTGAAGTCGCTGCATTTGGTTGAGAAACAAATCAAGTTGTAGCCGCTGCTGCTTAAAAACTGACACAGCAATATAAGATGAATAGCTGGACAAGAAGGTAATGATAATGATGATGATGATGATGATGATGATGATGGTGATGAGGTTGATGATGATGAACTGCCAAGTTAAAAAAATAAAACAAATGCAAGACAATTGAAAGATAGACCCACCGGCAGACAGACCGTTGGCTAAGCGCACAATGCGAAAGATGGGCATCGCCAGCAACTGGCTGACTGCTGCATGTAAAACAAACAGACAGAGCCAGACGGTCACTTGTGGTTATTCCGGCTGTCCGAGTGAAAGTCTGCAACTTAGCGGGTTTTTCGCAATACACATTTTCTTTAAAGCAACTTTGCGCAAATGTGCGGCTTTGAAGCTTTTATGCTTGAAAAGTTTTACAGCGCGTCAAGGAAGCTTAATTTTGTTGACTTGCTTTTTAAACTTCAGCAACGTGATGATCATGTTAACGATGATGATGATGTTGCTGATCATGGTTATGATCATGATTGTTGTTTATTGTTATTGTTGTTGCTGTTTTGTTTTGATTGGCATGCTATGTGGCTGTAACCTGCTTGACTCGGCTGCACTTGTTATGGTTTCAGGGCAGTGGGACTCGCTTTGATTGGATTGCTTTTGACGCGCTGCAACGTCATTTGGTAATCAATAAAAAAAAATTTATTTCACATAGAGTTTTTGTTTCTTTTTTAATAAATATGTTTGTGCAACATTTTGTCATGATAATATTTTGCTTAAGCAACACTTGTTAAAAAAAATTGATACGATTTTATGCTACAATTTTAAAAATGACTTCCTGAGTGTTTTATTTAAAATTGTGCAGCTATTTTGTTTTTTTTTTTCTTAAATATTTTATGGACCATAATTTTTGCTATTTCTCTTTTGCAAGCATTTCACTTTCGTTTGGTTTTGTTTGTTTTTCAACTGTCCGCCCCTTGAGTTCAATGTTTTATTGTTTGCTGACTCGTTTCTTGTTTACTGCCAGCGCTGCAGGCGTTTTTGCGGATTTTTATTTAAATTCGAAGTTTCATGGCTTGTGGCGTCAAGTTGTTTGGGGCGCTTGAACTGTAAAACATGGTTGTGAAATTATTTTTTTAAGCAAGCAAATAAATTTGCAGAAATTTTTAAGCAAAAGAAAGTTTATATTAATAAAAAAAAAAAAATACAAAAAACAAGAAATGCACTTGGCATTGAAAACAAAAAGGAAGTCTTTCGAGCAGTTATTTTGGAAGAGTTAAAATTCTTTTGCTCTTAAGGTAACTGAAATTGAATCGCATATTTGACTGCCAGCCTGACATACTCAAAGAAATTTCAAAAAATTAGCAACCATGTGGCTATTTGAACAATGCCCACAGCACTCTCCACGAGTACACCAAATAAAATATGGCCAAAACCTACTCTAACCACATTTGTTTGCAACAGACAAGCAACAATTTGTTCCAATTTAGCCACAGCAAAATAGCAATTAAAACAACAACAACACAAAAAAAATTCACCAACTGCCAGCCAACTTCTTAGAAAATGCGTGCACACACTTGGGCTGACAGCTAGCGTTGAAAATGGCTCAAATAAATAAAATTTGTGCACAGCATAAAACAAGCATGTCTCAAATCATAAAGTTATAAAATTTATGTTTCAAAAATTTAGAGCAAGCAGTGCAGCACAGTGGGCAAAAGCTGAAAACAACTGCTCGATTTTGTCAACAACTTACAGCTAACTTCACGCTCCTCTTAAATATGCTGCAGCTTTAGCAGGCACTGCACTCAAGCACAAGCACCACAAGCTGCCTTCCATAGCAACGTGCTAATTAAATGCATTTAAGCCGCGTCATCGATGCGTTAAGTTAAATGAATGCATGCGCGGTTTAGCGGCTTAATTATGTAGTTTCAACATCGCGTACAAGTTGGCAAGCGAGCGGGCGGCTTTAATTGGCGCACTCTCCATATAACGGTTTTTTATACTATATAACAGCAATGAATGAGTACTTGACGTTTGTTATAAGCAGGTTTTGTTTTGCACAAAAGTTCTAACAAGCCATGCAGCTTTAAAGTTTATTTATATCATTTATATGATCAGCTTTTTTAATTGTTAAATATTTAATGCTAAATGTTAAATATTATTGTTATATCAGTGTTGATCTTATCAATGAGAACATTTAATAATATGGCATTTTAAGCTGTCAGATATGCTAATTGTTATAATTAAACTTAATGGGATTTTATTTTTGCATTAATAGCATCGAGTTCGTTTTCTAAGTCTTTTGTTTGCAAGTTTTTAATGCTTGTTGTACAGTCCACAATTGTAGTAATTAAACTTTTTGGGCTTATTATTTTATTTTCAGTTGAAATTGTAGCAGATTGCAAAAACTTTGTGAATAAATATTGAGATTTAGACAATATTTAATTGTTGAAAGTTGACGCGAACAGTTTTCTATAAAAGCAAGCTATAAATGAGCTTTTTTAAAGCTCTATCAGTTTTTTTTTTATTAAAGCACGCCTGTTCCATGAAGATAACTCAGCTCATTTAACCAATTTCGACCAAAAGTTTAGTTGTTTGTACCAAATATTTATTTAGTTTATTGCAACTAATCAAATTTATGCTATTTTTTTAAAAAAGTTGAAAATATCATTTTTGACTTGCTATCGCTTGAATAAAGAAATCTAGTTCTAATTTTATTGAATACTAGCAGATAATACCCGCTACGTTTCAGTGAATTATTTAAGGGTTGCTTTATGGGCTATGATACTTTGCGATGTCCAATTTTTACTATATTATTTAGCTATTTCTCAGAATTTTTTGTACAATTTTTATTTCTTCTTATTGAAGTTCCTGCTTCAATAAAGGCTTAAATATCTTCTTTTAAAAGTTGTAGTTGTATACGGGACATCATATTTCGTTTTCCAATTCGATCAAATAATCTTTAACAGTGATTTGTTCTGCTTTAATTATATTTATTCTCAATAGTAAGACGAGAATATTCATAAATTTCCAGATATCACGTGACATGTGGTGTTAGATTCTTTTCATAATTTCATAGCTTTTAAGAAATTACTTTATCTTTTTTTTCTGCAAACGGTTTTTTTTTCTGCAAAAGTGGACCCATTGAAGCGGTTCTATTGTGTTTTTTTATAGATACATATAAATATAGTGTAGATTGTATAAAAAATTAGAAACCACCACGATTTCCGTTTATTTCATTATATTTTTCAATTCGGAGTGAATTCATCGAGGAGGTGTTGATTCCTTAAAGGTCTTTTCTAGTGTCGTTTATATTTTTTATATAATACGTATGCGTTTTTATTGCTCTTATTAACCTACAAAGATAGTATCTCTTTTATTTGATCTTCAAAACATATTTTAGTTGCATTTTTTATTTCTATTTTAGATGGATTGTTCCATGCCCGTTGGCCGATCAATACCATATTTGAGTGAGTGGTTCTGTTCAACAAGTATGTATTCACGTTTCCAGTTTTATAGGTATTACTTCCGTATTTAGCGTCTGCAACCAATGAGTCTACTTGATACAATTGGAAAAATCTTAGAGCAACCGTTGGGTTGGGTTATCTTATCGCCAGTTTGGATCTGAAAAATTGCACTCAATAACAGATGCATGCTATAAATCTTGTTATCACTACTGCGCAGAAATCTACCGAAGGCTCTCGATGGAGGACGGCTGCAAAACAATATTGCCTATAAGCAACGCTTCACGTACACAATGCGTTCAACTCAGTCAATTGGAACAAGAAAGCCAAGCTCTTAAGGATTTTACAGTACCAAGCTAACTCACGAAAGTCAGTGCAAACTTCTATGAAATAAAACAGAGTCATCGGCGGTATTATACAAGGGTCAGTCCTAGGGCCCCTTCTGTGGAATGTCATGTATGACGGTGTACAGGCGTCAAGATCGTCGGATTTGCTGATTATTAAGCGGTTGTGACAACAGCAAAACATCGGGATGTAGTAGAGGCCCTTAGTAGCGTTGCTATTAACACTATGTACGTGTGGCTACATTCTTTCGGACATAATTTAGCCAAACACAAGATGAAAGCGGTGCTTGTTAGCAGCCTGTAAAAGTCCGAGATTGCAATAATCAACGTGCGCGGGATGAAATACAATCAAATCCGTTCATTAAGTACCTAGGCGTGCTGATCGGCTCTGGACTTTGTTTTAAGCAGCATCTAGAGTATGCTCACAGAAAAGCAGCAAATTCATGCCTGGCACTTTCAATAATGTTGTTTATTACACGAGGAACAAAGCAAGCTCGTAGGATACTGCTACCGACAGAGTAGTAACGGAAGGAGTGGAGTCTACGCAATTAAGCTGATGTCAGAGAGAGCGCTACAAGCGAATCGACACTTGAAGCTTTTCTAGTAGATGTTATAAGCAATAAGCAATACCTTTTTATGCCAGAGTGAAAGCGTTTTTATAGTCCGGTATAGGAAAGTATATATATTCTTGATCAGCGTCACCACGTGATTCGAGCTATCCATGTCCGTCCGTCCGTCCGTCCGTCTGTCCGTCTGTGTGTTGTCCGTATACACAGGATAAGAAGAAGGAGTTGAGATAATTGGATGAAACTTGGTACACATGGTCACATGAACCCAAGGATCTGCACTATTGAATATTTTTGGAAACCGCCCACGGACACGCCTACCTCTCGTACAACGCGAAAATTGAAAACTGCATAACTCAGCTTATAATTAGCCTACAACAATAAAATTTGGTATGCATGTGTTTTATATTAACACAAAGATGTCTTTGAAAAATGGACGTCATCCGCCTACGGACACGCCCACCTCCCATACAACCCAAAAATTGAAAACGCAATAAATAAGCCTCTGTTTAACCTACAGAGCTAAAATTTGGCACATGTGTTTGTTATGACAAAACAAAGACGGTTTTGAAAAATTGACATTATCCGCCTACGGACACGCCTACCTCCCATACGATGCGAAAATTGAAAACTGCATAACTCAGCTCATAATTAGCCTACAACAATAAAATTTGATATGTATGTGTTTTATATCAACACAAAGATGTCTTTGAAAAATGGACGTCATCCGCCTACGGACACGCCCACCTCCCATACAACCCAAAAATTGAAAACGCAATAAATAAGCCTCTGTTTAACCTACAGAGCTAAAATTTGGCACGTATGTTTTTTATGACAAGACAAAGATGGTTTTGAAAAATAGACGTCATCCACCTACGGACACGCCTTTTTCCCATACAACCCAAAAAGTTTTAAACTCAATAAATAAGGTTATGTTTGTCATAGAGAAATTCAATTTGGTATGCATGTATTTTATACCAAAACTAAGGTTTGTTCAAAAATTGGAAGTAATCCGTCCATGAACACGCCCACTTCTCATAACGAAAGCACAATAAAGGCATTAAATGTGAGCTACAGGAAATAAACTTGGTATGTGTAAATTTTTCATCAATATTTAAATGCATATAAAATATAGGCTTCATCCGCCCTTGGAGACGCCCATTTACAATACAAATTTTTTGTTTTTGAAAAGTTGGTTTAGGGTATTTCATAGTCGGCCTAGACCAACTTTAGACTTTCTTTACTTGTTTTATTACTAGAAATGCTGAATCATTTAGTTTTATATTTCAAACTTCATACCAATAATTTCAAACATCTATTGAACGCTTGGACTTTTTAAAGTAGTTTCATGTACCTATCTTATAGCATCGCTTTTTCTCTGTCACCTTTTTGTATTTTTTCATAGAAAAACATAGTCAAAGCTTTGTAGTTTTGAGTTTTTTCTGGATGAGGCAAATGTTAACCAATGTTAGAGCAGCTTAGGGTATTCCTGCATAATTGCTCTGGCAGCAGAAATAAAGCTTTGGTTCGCCTCGGCGAAGTGCTGACACCCCAAAACTTGGTCAATCTCGAACAATTTGGTCAAAGCGCATAATCGTCGAACTTCGTAGAGTTGAGTGCTTGCAAAATAGAACAGCATGAGGTACGAAACTATACACAATGTGAGAGGTTCTCCACCGAAACAGGCTTACCATCGAGTTGGTGATGAGAACGTATGCTCTCCGGATGCCCTTAAATTTTCAGATCCTATTGTTAATTATCCCTCTCTTCATTGAACCATTTAGTAGATTTTATAAATCTGTCGATTTGACTCGGCTTGGTTTCCGAAATTGTTGCTGGTGAGGGTAGGAATGTTTGTTCTAGACGGAATCGTCTATTTCTGCTTAAGGCAAGCCAGTCACAAAGGATATGCTCCTTGCTTTCTTCTTCTTCTTCACTGTTGTTTTACTGTTACAGTGACTTTGATATATTTCGAATTGCATTGTTGTGCCTCTCAGAGACATTATATTTGAACAGTTTTGAAATTTCTGCTTGATCATTTTCTGTACAAGCCTGCATATTAAGGTGCCTTGAAAAAAAAAGTTTCATTTGTACCGATCCTAAAATGAACCTTGATGTATTTTATGATGATTCCCAAAATATTTTGGCTATGCCGAAATCCGTCAGTGAGCTAAATAAACCATTTTGCAAAAACCTCCAAAAATCATGTTTTCCGTATATATATTAACTAGTGTAATAGTTGTAAGCAAATAAACTGTCTCAAATTATAGGCCTGAAAAAGTCCGTTCAATCTGCATCAAAAATTTGAAAATATTTGCAATTGTTTTAAGTATAATGATGTTTTAATGCTTCTTTTTTAGATTATTTTCACAAAAATTCAAACAACTTTATTATATCTTATGCGATCGCCGTTATCAAGATATCATTGGAAAGGTATGCACAGCTGTCATATATTTTGGACATTTTTCTTTGTTTAATAAAGTGTGGCTCTTATTTTATTTCTCCATTTGTGTACAGTTTACCTGAAAATAAAATTTTCAAAATCCAAAAAACTGTATTTTTTTTATTTCAAGCATTTGTTTCAATGTAGAATTTTTGAAAATCATCAAAAAAACTAAGAAAAAAATCATGAAAAACCTCATTATCTTTAATCCAATTGCAAATTTCTACAAATTTTTGATGCAGATTGAAAGAACTTTTTTAGGCCTATAATTTGAGACAGTTTCTTTATTAACATATATTACACTAGCCAGTATACATACGGAAAACATGATTTATGGAGGTTTTTGCAAAATGGTTTAGCTCACTGACGGATTTTGGTATGGCCAAAATATTTTGGGAATGATCATAGAATGCATCAAGGTTCATTTTAAAATGGGTACAAATGGAACTTTTCTTTTCTTCATACAAGTCAAGGCACCTTACTGCATATGTATTTTGCAATTCTGCTGCAGTTTTTATTTAAAAAAAAACATATTTCATAAAAAATGTTTTATTTTGAATTACTTTCTAAAATACTTTCTAAATACTTTCTGTGGTGACCGTGGCATGCAGGTTAAGTGTGTGGATTAGCATGCTCGGAGCCCGGGTTCGATCCCCAGCCGCGGCGAAAAGTTTTTTTCAATAAAAAAATTTTTCTGATCGGTCACCACCTCTCTGCAGACAATGGCAAACCTCAGAGAGTAAATAATGTCATGTAAAGCTTCTTGAGAACATGAGCCGTTCGGAGTCGGCATAAAACATGTAGGTCCAGTTCTCGGTCAATTGTGTGCAAACATTTAATAACACACACAACACAATTGATCATAAGAAGCTCAGTCAAAGTCCTTTCAAGGGCTGAAATGGCCAATTTGTTTTTGTTTTTTTTTTTTTTTTCTAAAATCTTAATGTGACTATAGTTTGTCCAGGACTTAAAATTTGTACAGAAATAAGATTATGATATCTATTTTCATCTTTTGCCTTATATCTTACAACTCATTTACTCGGTGAGTTGTAATCCAAAAAGTGTGAAAAATTCAGAAAAAATACATTATTTTGAATTTCAAACTAAAGGCGCCCAATACATATCTTTTTAGTGTGTGCTATGTTCACAAAAGTTAAAGTTTGAGACATTTTGAACGTCTTTGTCAAAGAAATATTGGCGACAAGACCAGATATAAGTTACAAGGACTTGAATAGGATATAAAACCCGAGAAAGCTTCCTTTGGAGTCAACATTTTCAACAAACAACTTTGTATGATGGCATTCCAAAAAACGTAAAAACTAATGATACAGTTCAATTACCCGAAATAATGTGAAAACGTACTCTCTTGACATATCTTCGAAAATAAAAAAAAACCACCTCAGTGTAAAACTCTCAGCCGATCACCAGTGCTAATGGAATTTTAAATTTCGAAATTATATTGATTACAATCGAAATAGTCTGCATTGTTATAATTATCAGAGAGCTACATACTTTTTAGTCAGAGCAATTAGCGTCCTCTTGAAATGAAAAAGAAAGTAATAATAAAAATGTATATTTTCTTATGGCTCTTGTTCGTAAGCCTCTAATGGTGTGATAACAAAAAAGAAAATTGAAGAAATTGGAAGAAGTCATGTTGCCACAGTCATTTGATTGGCTAATCAATTATTTTTTTGAGATTTTTGGCTGTCGTTTATTGGTAATATTTTTTATTTCGACACAATAAAGTCATGCATGCCAAAGTATTCATAATTCAGTCAAGCAAATGAGCTGTTAAACCAAGTTTAAAGTTTAAAAACGTCAGATGAGACATAACGGCTTTTTGATGATTAAAAAAAATTTTAATTTTGTTGTTGTATTGCTTGTATTTAATATAGTTTTTTAATTAAGCTTTTTGCTTAGTTCTATACATAACAGATAGCCCAGTTCGTTGCTTAAGTCTTTTGTTTTGCTTGCTTAAACGAGCGCATATTTTTATATAGATTTTAGAATAGCAACAAAATAACATGAATTGAAGTCATTTATAAGCTCCGACGCAACATTTTCCACTTTCAACACCCCCTTCCTCCTTACTTCTTTAAACTTACCAAATAAAAATCAATAGGTTTTTCGCGCATCTTGTTGTAGGCCTTCTGTATTTCAGTCTGCTTGAGCGCATGTGCAATATGCAAAGCACTGGCATCGAAACGCCCATATTTATAGTCAGAATCATTTTGTGAAGGTGAACTGACTTCACGACTGCCATAACCATTTGGTGTCGATTGACGTGAGCCCAAGACGCCACCTATAAATATAAAAAATAAACATGACAAAAAAATGTTTTATTTTACAATATTTTCTAGCACATAAGTAAACAAAGTTTTTGCAAAGAAATCAACAAGAAACCAACACAAATAAATTTTGTAAAAAAATAACTCACTTACCATCGACTTCAGTGCGTGTGCCGCGTATCTGTTCGTTAACATATTTGTTGGTGCGCGGTGCATTCAATGCTTGCCGTATTCCCACAGCTGTCTGATCAAGATGACCAGGTCCACTCTTTGGTACATGTGAGCTGCAATAGACCTGTACAAAAATATGTTGTCAGTGTGATATGCAATAAGAAAAAAAAATATATAAAAAATATCAATAAGTATTAAATAAACAAATAACATGGCTTAATTTATGATAATAGAGAAAATATTTGCAGTAAAATAGTGAAAATATGCGCAATTAAACCGATGATTATGACGATAATGATGATGATGATGATGATGATGATGATGATGATGCTGTTGTTGTTGAGTGCTGTAAAGTGGTGAAATGTTAAATTGGCATTTAAGTTCAATTATCACATGCTAACATGGCTTAATTAAAGCGCTGCATAGAGCGACTTAAGCAACTCTCTCACATATTCTTGCTTTGGCTCAAACGGCTTTATTAAATCGTTTTTAATTAAAACCACGTCTACAGCGCTTTTTTCTTAACCTAAATTATTTTATTATATCACTATATCTTCCTGCTATTCCTAATAGAGTTTTGACTGAATCCAAATAAATATTTTATTTATGCAGTTTATGTAACTTTAGTGCTGCAGCAACAAGATGTCAAAACTTCTATAAGCCACAAAAAACAATAAACGTTACGCAAATACGTAAAAGGCCACAACGTGGCGGACAAGTCTTAAAACACACACACACATATATACACATAAACGAAGCTGCATATTTATGTGCGTTGCTGTGCACATTAAGTATTGTCCCATATTTAGACAGCAACAATTTGCAACAACTTCACCTACATAAAAGCCACAACAAACAAAGCTAAAAATGCATTCGATATTTATTAAGTTATGTATATTTATAACTATTGATGTCAGCTTGACTTTTTTAATGAATATTTGAATTTTTTTTTTGTTATTAAAAAAGAAAAAAATGCAGCTATAAAGAAGATTAAATTAATTTTGAAAGATTTTAAAAAAGGGCTACAAGGCCTTGAAATGCTTGACCCTTATATAAAATATGACGTAAACGGTTTTGTTAAACAAAAAAACAAAGAAATTAATTTTGTAAGAAATTCTGCGCCCTATGATATCTCAGCAATATAAGCTAAAAAAAAATTCACAAAAATTCTCACATCAAAACTCTTTGCAGATAAGATCTTTAAGTGATCTTGAGTAATATTGCTAACAATAAAATGCTGCAATTTTGTGCGAGTAATTTTATCTAACCTCGTTTAAGTTTTGGCCAATTATCATTAACTCTTAAGCTATTAAGCAACATCCATAGTTTTATTTATGTGAACAACGTTTTTTTTTTCCTTTAAATGAAGGTTGGCTGCAAACTTTTGATTCATTCAAACAGTGAAATGCTATTTCATTAGTGCCCAAGTTAGCTAAAGTCACTATTTTGCTGTTAGCGCGTGTTTTAATTGCTATTATGAAACTTATAGATTTTTTTTTTGTTTTTTTTGTAATTTATTTTATAATAGTTATATTTTTATTTTAGCTCTAATTAACATAACTTGAAGTTCATTTCTTTTAAGATTGACGCAGCTCAGTTTAAAATTCCTTTTCTTAACTTTCTAAGTCATAATTTCAATCACGTTTCACGGTGCGTTGATTTTGTTTACTTAAAATGTTCAGTTTTTTTTTTTCTTCAACAGTCAATTCAAACAGTGCCAAATATTTTGTTTTTAATTTTTTTTTTTTCATTATAATTTTTTTTATGCTATGGCTTAATGAAAGTGGCGCCCAACTTTAAAACGTGGCCTGCATGCCCAAACACGTTTTATTTTATTGCCGTGTGTGTGTGTGTGTTTGTGTGTTCTTAAAATCTGCTAATGATGACTGTTAATAGCTTTTAAGCCTTTTATGTACAACAAAAGAGCTGCTTAAATACGTCGAACCTCCAAACTTGGTTGCTGTTATAATGAGTAATTGATTTATTTTTCAGTTACTTAACGTGATGTTTTTTCTTTGCTTGGCAGCGTGTTGAAGAATCATATTTTTTGATTTAAGTTAAGTGGGCGGCGATAATGTCTGAGTTTTTTTTTTCGGATTTTTGAAAGAATTTAAAGCATAGCTGTAGCTGATGGCGTCTTTGATCTCAGATAACTGAGATTAAGTAATTTTTCTCTCTTGAATTTAGATGCACATGTTGATAAATTTTTTTTTTTGTTTCTAATTTGAAACCAAGAGATATGTAATGAAATTAACGAATTCTTCAACTCTAAACTGAGAAGGTGCCGCTTTCCAATTGATTCATATCTTGGAAAGTTTAAAACTAATATCACTGTAATCCAAGGAATGTAATGGCAGGGACAGGGTTGCTCGCTGCAAGTATCCCGTGATATCTATGTATAACAGCGGCCATGCGGAAAATTCACACCCGCGAACGAACAAATTGCCTAAGTCCGCTTGAAACCAGAAGTTAGAAGCAAGAAAATATGTTCAGGTGAGCAAGGAAAGTCAGAAAGTTCAGAATCATATTCAGGAAAACCAGAAGTCAGAAGCAAGGAAAGATGTTCAGGTGAGCAAGGAAAGTCAGAAAGTTCAAAATCAATCAGGAAAGTCAGAAAGTTCAGAATCATATTTTTTTATTTAAGTTAAGTGGGCGGCGATAATCCATGACAGACATTATAAGACTAATCGACTGTCTCTTTATCTCTTAGACGCGTAACCAAATTGATCACGTTTTAATTGACGGAAGGCACTTTTCATCTATATTTGAGATACAGATTTCAAACTTGGTATGTCTGTTTGTTACATCAAATTTAAGATGCGTACAAGTTATGAACTTTATCCTTTCACAGAGACGCTCACAAGCATCTAGTTGAAAGAACAGAGATTTTGAATTTTTTCATATTGACAATGGATTTTATATTATGCCGCAAAGAATTCCAGAGATAGGTATAATTAAATTACTAATTAGATAGGTATAATAAGGTTCTAATAGAAGAGCTGAAGCGAAGCTTATGAAAAAGGTATAGAGGAGTTTTATTATTTATCAACTCATCCAGAAAGAGACAATTTCTAGCATTTAAATAATTAATTATACTATAACCTAGGATTTCTTTGCTTCTAACCGAAGCATGCACATGTCGCCTCATGTCTTATAGATATCTTGTGGCATCGTTCAGCAACCTGAATTTTGTGTGCAGAGTGAGAGCCAAGAGAACTATAAACTAATTCAGAATAAGTTAGCAGTGGTAGTATTAATTAATCACTAACCAATTTTTGGTCTCAGTAGGAATGAAATGTCCTACACTAGTCTAATACGGTTAGAAATATATAGCTGAATATCATCATCATAGGCATGCATTCTTATATATTCAATATATAAAGACATTATTAAGAATGTTTCATCCCAAATTTTCATCCCTGTTGGCAAATGCTCTGACGAGATAAAACAGTTTTTTTCAAAGTGAATTATTTGTTATTTAATATGTTTTTAATTTTAGTATGAAAATATTTTTAAACTTTTGTTTTTTTTTTGTTTGCTTAATGCAAAAGTAACTAATTTTTATACACTAAACCTGAAAGGTGAGGGTATATTAACTTTGTGCAAACGTTTGTAACGCATAGAACGAAGCGAGTCCGGTATAGAAAAGTATATATATTCTTGATCAGCGTCACCACGTGAGTCGAGCTATCTATGTCCGTGCGTCCGTCCGTCTGTGTGTTGTCCGTAAACACAGGATAAGAAGAAGGAGTTGAGATAATTGCGTAAAACTTGGTACACATGATCATATGGACCCAAGAATTTGCACTATTGAATATTTTTGGAATCCGCCCACGGACACGCCTACCTCCCATACAACGCAAAAAATTAAAACTGCATAGCTCAGCTCATAATAAGCCTACAATAATAAAGTTTGGTGTGTATGTGTTTTCTATCAACACAAAGATGTCTTCGAAAAATGGGTGTCATCCGCTTACGGACACGCCCACCTCCCATACAACCCAAAAATTGAAAACGCAATAAATAAGCAATAAATTCCACTGAATTCAGGGCAACAAAACATCAAAAAATTAATTAACGGTAATACTTGTGTTGTTGTTTTTACATAGTTTTGTTTAAGAGTTTAGTAGTCTCTAAAAATACAACAACAACAACAACTTAAAAAAATCTCTGGCAGATGCAGCGCAGCTTTACACTCGAAAAAAAAACTGAACCTATTCTGCTGACAGGGAGTGTATGTAATTTTGGTTTCGGAATTGCGGGTAAGATTTTTCCCAAACAAGTTGATACACTCTAACCTACTTATGCAAATATAAACAGTTAACAGATTTCATGTATTTGTGTTTTATTTTCGAACTATTTTCCTTCATAAATAAAATTGGGATATCTTGTATTTTACTCTTTATTGATAAGAGTTGTCGTCTCATTTCGTTCGGTTTTTTCATTGATAGCATTTTGGAAGAAAACTATTTCAGCGAATATCAACAACAAAACTCATGGGAATATTTTTTGACGTAGAATTACGTCTTACAGCGTGGTTTGTATGGGGTCGTTTTGACAGATTTTTTCAAGGTCATTAGGCAACGTTTTGGCGAATACTTTAGGGTATACCTACAGCCTTTAATACTCTTCGTTCAAAGATAATATATATACTAAAATATCAGATGTATCCTGCGTTGAATGAATATCTAATTTTGGATTTTGTCACTATTATATTAAAAACACAAAATAGTAAAATATAAGAAAGAAAATGCATGTTTTTATATAAGAAAATCAATCATCAGCTGCCATGTGCCTGCTGCTTTCTTTGTTTTTCTTTCGTTGTTTATGCTTGTATGCTTTGGTTTTGCACGAACTGATTGTTCGCTTTGGCAGCATTGTAAGCATTGTACGCATTGGGTTTATGTATGAACTACTGTTCTAGTATACTATTTTGAAACCAGAGATCATGAACCTCTTTTCAACTCAGTCAATGAACTCAAACTGTCAAATTCAACGAAATGGGTCTGTGATCCGTTTAGATTTAACTCTTATGAAAAAAAAATAGTTGGATCATATTTCGTTTTATGCTTTAACCCAATAGATGGCGTAAAATTTTAATTTTTGTTTTTAATGCAAATTAATTTGGATCCCACATCCCTATAGCACTAACCAGTGTAGTTCGCAAACTATACATTCGAACAGAGACGGAAGTGTAGCTAGCAAACTAAATATCAGACAGGAATGAGAGGAAAGGACATGTGCTCAGCGTGAAATATAGTAACCATACGATTTTTTAAAAATCGGGGTCTTAATTTTAATTTGAAATTAGTAGTTAAACTGACTGTAGCTCGCAAACTATATATCAGGCAGAGACGAAAGTGGCACCAATGGCAAGTGCATTTGCCTCGCCTTCTTTTCAACATAAGTCAATGAACTCAACCTGTCAAACTTAAGAAAATGATCGAAAAAATTTGAAATTTTGCTTGTTTCTTTTTGCTTGCTCATTTAATCATACTTACTTTTTAACTTTTTCTTTGTTTTGGCCTCGATAAGTAGTCCATAATTGAGTGTTATTCATTTATTTGTTAATTTTTGGAAGATCAATAAAAATACGTGCAAAATTAACAAAACAATCGGACCAATGAGACAAAGTAGAAGAGATTACAACTTAAACGGAATTCTACGTCTACACTTACGATACTATCGAAACTGTTTCCTTTTTTTTAATTTATTTTTGAATTAAATGTAATTTGAAAATTCTTTCTAGGGATAACCTTAGTAAGGAAGTGTAGAACAGTTCAGAAAAATAAATTTTAAGATCGGTCAATCCATTCGAGAGTTTTTTGTGTCTAAACTTCTTCAAACTTGTGTCTAAACTTCTTGTTCCATGGGAGCTTTGCTCGCTAGCTCCAAAAAACTTCTTTGATCACTTACAATAAAACTGCTTTAGGTGTGATAAGTTCTACAACGGACCATAAGTGCCATGGAACTTAGTTTGCCTCTGTAAACAGCTTTAAAGGGAACTCATAACTAGATTTCGACTCATTTTGCTGGTTGAGTTATATTTAAGGTGCTGAGAAGCAAAGTGGTCCAACCCATTTACTAATGTTATGGAGAAAAATTGATTTGAATGTTAAAATTTCATGTCGCTCTGAGTCTGAATCTTAAATAGAATTAAAAAAACTTTGTTTCGGTTGAACCACTTTTTCATTTCCGTAATGCATTTAAAAAAAAAAAGGCAAAGACAATTTCAAATTGCCAAAATCTTAAAGTATAGATTTGTATCTCAAAATATTATCTCAGTAAGCGTGTCTTATAACACAATTCCGAAAAAAAAATTTTCGGCTCAAGCAAACGGTAGTTTTTACTACAGAAATGGTCAAATACTTACTTTAAGGGTGCATGAGAAGTTATTTTAGAATAAATTTTAGCTAAATTTAAAAATAAATTAAGCTTCCCATGATAACAAAATCATTAAAAGAAGCTCGTAAAATTCCATTCCGTGAAGGCGTGAGACGTCGCACGGCATTTTTTCACTTGTGACCACTGTTCCAATGGCAACAAAGAAAAGAATTTTTACATCGTACACGGTTAAAAATTTTGGTTTACTTTTATTGAAGCGTTGAATTTTTAAATCCTTTTTTCATTAGAATTAATACTTTTCAAAATACTAGAAATTTTTTTTTAGACAAGGCTGTACTTAAATTTAATAAATTGGGAATAAAATTTTAATTTAAGTACCCAAGGTAAAATTAATACAAAATAACTAAACGGTAAAAAATCTTGGAGTAATTTCTAAACCGTTTTTATAAAAACCTTTATATTTTAACCTTTAAGCCTTTTTTATTAGAATTGATACTTTTCAAAATACTAGAAATTTTTTTAAGTCAAAGCTGTACTTAAATGTATTGAATTAGGAATTCAATTTTAATTTTACTACTTAAAGTTTACTTTCTTAAGTACTTAAAACAAAAAAGGTATTTACAAAAAACTTGACTTTTTGGCAAAAAAGGGATTCAAAGGAACCGATCCAAAAACAAAAAAAAAAAAAACACTCGCGTGTAGCAACGTACACGTGGCAGAAGTGAAACTTCTTTAACAGTAAGAAATAAGAGAGATTTTTGTGTGAAATAAAGAGAGAAAGTATCTTAAAAGAAATTCAATTAATACGAAATGGAATAATAATCTTTGGATTCGATATTTGCATCCAGGGGCCGTATCGGCTATGGTTTTTATCGAAAGTGTCACATATTTACTTTTATCTCTTTGTTTTTTTTTTCCGACAAAAATAAAAGTTATTTTGAGCCTTATAGTTTTTTGGACAAAAATAACAGTTACTTTTGACTTTCATTTTATCGGTCAAAAATAACAGTTATTTTCTGCCGTTTATTTTTTCGGTCAAAAATATCAGGTAGTTTATATTTGTTCAAGTCATTTTAACGACTAAAAAAATGTTGATACCATTATTTTCATCTCATCGGTGAGACATGGTGTCAACAGTTCAATCTGTCAAGCGGCCTTTAAAACAAACACAGATTGCTTGATAATTTTGACCGAAAAAAACTAAAGATAAAATAAAAATCAAAAGAACCTTTATTTTTCCTCGAAAAATACAAAGCAAAATATAACACTTAAATTTTAACTTTTAAAGAATCAGTCTTAAATTTAAAAGGAACTTAAAATTCATGAGGCTGAGGACATTTGTAACAATGGTATATTTGAAAAAGTCTTTCAACAATGTTTTTCATTTGAAAATTGTAAAATAACAGTTATTTTTGTTCCTTGTTTTAGTTCAGTTGGTGTTTTAGTTGCTTTTGAATGTCTTCTCAACATTGTCACTTTTTGAATGCTAGATTGCATTTGCATAGTATAGCATAGCATAGCAGAGACAAATCTTGTTGATTATTGTGTTTTGCTTCCTGATCATAATAATTGCTAAGTTAAGTGAGGGCCTCGTAAAGCAGCGAACGTTGATTGTTGAGTGTATCAACTTGTTTGGCTATAAAATTTTGTTGAGATGCTGGCTGAGTTCCAAAATACATTTTAACAAAGCATCAGTGTGTTTTTTGGGTATTGGTTCATTGTAGATTCACCAAAATACACTGATGTTTCGTAAAAATGCATTTTGGAACTCAGCCGATGTTGCAATCACCTTACCTTCATCATTAGTTGCAGACCCAGCTGCTCATTCTTAAGAGCTCTAATTCGCTCTCTATATTCACGAACGCGTTCTGCTCCTGTTTTAGCTATTTTTCTATTTTTTTTGCGTGCATACTTGTAGGATGAAAATTAATGTTACGGTTATGTTAATAATGTAATGTTTATGTAAATGTAATGTTAATGTTAATTATATTATTTTCAGTATGTTACGCGTTCAGTTTTAATTACATTTTGTTTGATAGTATTCATGTGCCTACATGGCGCAATGGTATAGATTCCGAATCTTGAGAAACGATGTTTGGGGTTCAATTCTCGGCAGCGGCAATAATTTTTTTAAATTTTCATATGAATTGAAAACGTTAGCCTAGCGTCACGAATAAGAGACGCTTCAAAAATGAGTCGAATTCTAAGTCGGTGTTGGGTGAAATCTTAATTTCGAATCGGCTTACTATTCAACCTCCAAACATAAATTTTTTAAAATGTCATGTCAAAAAGTGTCTGGTTTGATAAGGAATGACCGATAAACGCGATTTTGTAAAGATATCAATCTGAAATTTGTCGATGCAAAACTTAAATATGTAAAAGAAATCAATGCAGTTAAATTTTGTCAGATTTTTTAATGACTTAAAAAATGAACAGCAAGTGTCTTTAATGAGAAAAAATACTTAAATTTAATGAGTTGTCATTAACCTCTTGTAGCAACTAGTTCTTTAAAGTTACAACAGCTTAACACTCTTTCCGCCCGCCCCAAAACTCCCACAGCATATGTGCACTAAAACAACATTAACTCGCGCAATTTACACTCACCTCTTTGTCGTCTTGCTTGTGCTGATTGTTGAAGTAAGTCTTGAGCGTCAATTTGGTGCCGCAGTGAACGCATTTAAAACAGCCCGAATGAAAGAATGTAAAATCTTTGAGCGGCCCAACACGATCCACTTGATAGACGATTTCATTGCAACGCAAACAAGTGGATTCATAGAAGTTTGGCCGATACATGTTTAAAATTTGAAATTTTTTGCAGCTATTTGTTTAGTTTAGTTGTTATTATTTGTTTTTTGCTGCAAGGTTGTGCTTTATTTGAGCCGCAGCAGCAGTAGTTTGTTGCCAATACGTGCTACAACAGTTAAGTGATTTGTTTTTGGAATTTGAAATTTTTGGTTTTTTTTTCTTTATTTGTTTTTTGTTTGCTGCTGTTGTAAAGTTTCCTTTTTGCTAGCTGTGTGTGTAATTTTTTGAAAAAAAAATTGCATTTAAATTGTTAGCCGCGCTTTCCATAAAATGCGCAAATTTATGCACATATTGCAAGTCTTGCTGTTGTTGTTGTTGTTGTTGTTGCTGTTTTTATGTAGATGTTGCAATATATTGTTTATTTGGAATGTGCGCCTGCGCACACTCTATGCTTAATCCGTTTCAATCTTTGCGCCGCCGTTTATATGTGGAAGCAATTTTAAATACAATTCTTATTCATGTGGCCTAAATGTTGTTTTTTTTTTTTTTTGTAGCTGCCTGAAGAATGTTGCCAAAACAGCTGCCTGCAATGAAAATGAAAAACCAAACAATACGTTATTAAAAATTAATTAATTTATTTTATTAAATTTTTATGGATATAATTTAAAATGTAAAAAAAAAATAAAAAAATTATTTATATAAATAATGATAAAAATTCAGTAGTCTTTCTTAACAACTTATAACGCTATTATCATTTCATAATATTTCATACACTTTCTTTATCTAAAACGATCTCACGAACGCGAATTAAATGATTCTTTAAGCACCTAATTTAAACAAACGAAAGACTTAAGACACAAACTCGTTTACATTCATGAATGAATATAGTTACAACTGTTGCCATGCGGTGTTTTTTCTTGTGCAATAGAAAAAATTTGTTTCAAAACCGTTTAATATAAACAAAACTATTAGAAAGGCATTTACAAATAATAATGCATTTACTTAATAATATTTAAAACAGTCATTTCCTTTTTAGTATATCTTCTAATAGCGAAGTAAATATAAAATTATATATTAAAACAGATATGTAGGTGTTTGAACTTCCGTTTTATATGGTCATCATCCAAGTTATATGGCATAGTTTTAAGCATTCGTGCGGGTGAATATTTGCTGGTTTTACAAACACGTTGTTTTACGTTATATTTGTTTTTATTTGCTTATTAATTTCAAGAGATTGGCTAGCACAGTTTTCCTTATATAGCCGCAAAGCAAGTTTGTTGTGGACTCTTTTGTTGGAGTGGGTTAAATATTAAATATTCTTATGTTTCATTCAGACTATAAAAAGTAGTATTTCTGTTTAAAGAAGGCAGATAAAACAACAGCGTTTATAAATAAAATAGTGGTGAGTAAGTGTTGATATCAAATGAAAGTGAAAACAAATCTGCGGTTTAAATTTGGTCATTATGTCAATGCAAACAACAAATAAAAAAGTATTTTATTTCTTATTTCTCTTATAAGGCAAATTTTGTATTTGTTATACAAATTTGGAGTGTTTTGTCAAAATATTGATATTGCTCAAAAAATATTTTACTGAAATTATAATTAGCATATCTTCTCTTAGGCACTTATAGAAATTTTCTAAAATTCACATTTACCAGTCAAAAGTTCTTAAGCCTTTTCTAACTATTGGGTAAAAAACTACTATTTAAAATTTCCATCAAAATAAGTAGTTAAATCTGTGAATTAGCAGATTACTAATACATACAAAACTACAAAACTCTGATAAGTTAAAAAAAGCAATGTTCTTTCTTCGAAAGCTATAAGTAGAAAGAAAGCTCTCAATAACACAGATTCTAAAAACGTAACTTTTTCGGAAATACTTCTGAACAAATAAAACTTAAGCAACTGAGGGGACCACAGACCACAGCTTAAATGACGCATGACTATTGATGAGTTAGTTTAACACCCTGCGAAACAGTGCTATGTGGGCAAGTTATGTTATATACTCTATACAGAGTTGTTGTTGCTGTTAATTTTTGTTGTCTTCATTAAATAACTTGGCCTAGAACTCAATTAAAGTCTTATATATTAATACTTAAATTGGTAACAAATTATTAAAAACAATTAAATTTCCAGAAAAGAGTTTTAAAACTTCATAAAATTGTCTGTTCTTTCTAAAAATCATTCCAAATTTTCGATTTCGACTTAGCCGGACCGGTAAAAATCCTTATGCAAGTATTTTAATCCTTATGTAATACATAAAAAGAGCATATAGTATGGAAAAAACCTGTTCCGCAATTCTGGTTTCAAAATGAAATAATTTTTATAGATATTCCTTTCGACTCTTTAGTTTGTTTTTTTTTTTTTTTTTTTTTTTTTTTTGTGAACTAATTTTGATGTCCCTTGAATTACATTTTTGTGAATTTTAGAGCCACTTTTGCATTGGAAATCCACTATTGGTTGATTTAGAAGAAAATTAGCTTGTGCATCGATTCCTTGTATATAAAAACATTGAACTTAAAATTTGCATGCCAGTTGTCAAATGCACTAATCTCATCAGTTTTTTGAGTTGTAGGGGTTTTTTCAAAATGAATCTACTTCTTATATAATTGAAGTGAAACTTCTTTGGCGGCGAGTGAAATTTCAAGGTCTCTTATTCGTGACGCTAGGCTTACGTTTTCAATTCATATGAAAAGTTAAAAAAATTATTGCCGCTGCCGAGAATTGAACCCCAAACATCGTTTCTCAAGATTCGGAATCTATACCATTGCGTCATGTAGGCACATGAATATTATCACACAAAATGTAATTAAAACTGAACGCGTAACATACTGAAAATAACATAATTAACATTAAAATTACATTTACATAAACATTACATTATTAACATAACCGTAACATTAATTTTTATCTTACAAGTATGCACGCAAAAAAATAGAAAAATACCTAAAATAGAAGCAGAACGCGTTCGTGAATATAGAGAGCGAATTAGAGCTCTTAAGAATGCAGCCGCAGCTGGGTCTGCAACTAATGATGAAGGTAAGGTGATTGCAACATCGGCTGAGTTCTAAAATGCATTTTTACGAAACATTAGTGTATTTTGGTGAATCTACAAAGAACCAATCCCAAAAAACACACTGATGCTTTGTTAAAATGTATTTTGGAACTCAGCCAGCATCTCAACAAAATTTTATAGCCAACCAAGTTGATACACTCAACAATCAACTTTAGCTGCTTTAGGAGGCCCTCACTCAACATAGTTATTATTATGATCAGGAAGCAAAACACAATAATCGACAAGATTTGTCTCTGCTTTCGGAGGCTCCTTCAACGAGTACTATGCAAATGCAATCCAGCATTCAAAAAGTGACAATGTTGAGAAGACATTCGAAAGCAACTAAAACACCAACTGAACTAAAACAAGGAACGAAAATAACTGTTATTTTACAATTTTCAAATGAAAAACATTGTTGAAAGACTTTTCAAATATACCATTGTTACAAATGTCCTCAGCCTCATGAATATTAAGTTCCTTTTAAATTTAAAACGGATTCTTTAAAAGTTAAAATTTAAGTGTTATTTTTTGCCTTGTATTTTTCGAGGAAAAATAAAGGTTCTTTTGACTTTTATTTTATCTTTAGTTTTTTCGGTCAAAATTATCAAGCAATCTGTGTTTGTTTTAAAGGCCGCTTGACAGATGGTATCAACATTTTTTTAGTCGGTAAAATGACTTGAACAAATATAAACTACCTGATATTTTTGACCGAAAAAATAAACGGCAGAAAATAACTGTTATTTTCGACCGATAAAATTAAAGTCAAAAGTAACTGTTATTTTTGTCCAAAAAACTATAAGGCTCAAAATAACTTTTATTTTTGTCGGAAAAAAAAAACAAAGAGATAAAAGTTAATATGTGACACTTTCGATAAAAACCATAGCCGATACGGCCCCTGGATGCAAATATCGAATCAAAAGATTATTGTTCCATTTCGTATTGATTGAATTTCTTTTAAGATACTTTCTCTCTCTATTTCACACTAAAATCTCTCTTATTTCTTACTGTTAAAGAAGTTTCACTTCTGCCACGTGTACGTTGCTACACGCGAGTTTTTTTTTATATTTCAGTTCTTTTTTGAAAGCCTTTTGAAATTTTTGGGGTTTATTTTTATATAATGCAAGAGTGCAGTATATTTTGGAACTGTTAGTCTTAGAAAACAAGGATATATGTTTTTAGATCCTATAAAGTTAAAAAACTTTCATACAAAAACAAAAACATACTAATTAAATAAGAAGTTAATTAAAAAACTAATTAAAATTTTAATTTATTTAAAAAAATAATTATTTAAAATGTTTTGTTTTTAAATCCAAGGACTTATTGATTGTTAACCTCTGATTTAGTCACTTTTTTTCAATAAATTTATATGTTTCTTATAAACTAAATTTTTCTAAAGTTTTATTCCCTTTTTATTTCATTTCAAACGAAATTTTTTGCATATAGGGAAAAATAGGTATTTCTGTGTACGTTATGAACATCCAAGAGCACAAATGAGGGTATGTGAGAAGAATGTGCTTTCTCCATATTTCCCTACTTTTGGCAACACTTTTTCTGAGCAGTTTCCGACAAAAGAAAAACCCGATTTTTGCCTGTTAAAATGTATGACCTCTCATACAAAACTATATAAGAACTTGATAGATGTCCAAGGGAGGTACTCCTAGAGTCTAACCGGTTTCGAACTTTTTAGTACATTTTTCTGTCTCTATTTTGTAAGCCTTCTGACAGAGTTCCGTTAAGATTCCTCCCATACAAAATTATGTTCAGACATTTTTAAAATTTTTTTATTAGGCAAGAAGACAAGAGAGCTATGATGTCTTATATAATACAAAATTCCAGCCTGTCCCTGACGTTCTCAGCAAAAATTTTCTGACATTCCATTGCAAGAAAAATATAATGGACGAACAAATGTGTCTAGGAAATTCCGAAATCTTAAGCAATTTAAACCTTATAATTGGGGATTTTTAGCCTTTTTGTTGTGAGAGCAGTTATTTGTTTTCCTTATAAGTATCAAATTTTCTGTGGACAAGCCCAAAAACGAGGCAAAACGAACTGGACCTTGATGCCTTGTCTAATGCTCTTGTTAGACTCACAAGAATTGTAGCTCAAATTAAAATTATAGTGATTTCTTTAAAAATTCTTATATATCCTAACCGCTTATCGAGTTTTTCACAAAGAACGTGTTCTTGTGTTTAGGCATAATTAGAAGAAATAGAATTCCAAGAGAAAAGAGGAACGTCGGTGGAACAAGTTGTTACGTGGCGAGACAATAAAACAGTCACTCTTGCCTCCAATTTTGTTCGTAAAATTCTTTTGACTACGGTCCAGAGATATGATAGATCCAAGAGTGAATACATAGATTGTCTTTCGGTAAAAATGGAATATAATTGTCACATGGGTGGTGGGGAGCTTTTAGACAGCATTATTGGTTTGCATAAAATTAAAGTGCAGAGCTAGCGTTAATATATATGTATTTCTTATCATTTCCTATGTCGAACTATGATTTAACTATATCTCCGAAAATTGCAACCTCTCAGAAAGCATCTGAATTAAACTAAGTTTCATATAGAAGTTGCCGAAGTCTTATAGAAATCATTATCTGAAAGTGAGCCCCTGGCCTTCTTAGTAGACCAAACGTATGCATTGCGAACTACCGGGGTGTACAGTAGAGCATATGACATAAAAAATTGATGTATCATACTTTAAGATCAAACTGTAAATGCCAAAGATATGACGAAAAATGTAAATGTAAATGTAAATGGAACCTACGATCGAAAAAAAATTGTTTTTTGAAATTGCCTTGCAAAAATACATTTGATTCGAAGGTGACCGGTGAACTTTTTGACGTAGAATTACGTCTTACAGCGCGGTTTGTATGGTGTCGTTTTAACAGTTTTTTTGAAGGTCATACAACTTTTTTGGCTAATACTTTAGGGTACACCTACAACCTTTAATACTCATCGTTCAAAGATAATATATATACCAAAATATCACATATATTTTGCGCTGAACAAATATCTAATTTTGAATTTTGTCACTATTATATTAAAGTAGAAAAATAGTAAAATATAAGAAGAAAAATGCATGTGTTTATATAAGAAAATAAATCATCAGCTGATTATGCTGTGCCTGCTGCTTTCTTTGTTATTATTTCGTTATTTTTGCTTGTGTTGTTTTTGTTTCGCACGAACTGATTGATTCACATTGGTAAGCATTGGTAGCATTGGTTCGCTTTTCAATGTTGAGAGTGCACTTTTGGCGCATTGGGTTTATGTATGCACTACTGTTCTAGTTTACTAAGTGCTCTATTTTGACACGAGAGGTCATTGAATCTCTTTTCAACTCTGTCAATGAACTCAAACTGTACGAAATGGGTATGTAATCCGGTGGTGACCGTGGCATGCAGGTTAAGTGTGTAGCCTGGCATGCTCGGAGCCCGGGTTCGATCCCCAGCCGCGGCGAAAAGTTTTTTTCAATAAAAAATTTTTCTGATCGGTCACCACCTCTCTGCAGACAATGGCAAATCTCAGAGAGTAAACAATGCCATGTAAAGCTTCTTGAGAACATGAACTTTAGCCGTTCGGAGTCGGCATAAAACCTATAGGTCCAGTTCTCGGTCAATTGTGTGCAAACATTTAATAACACACACAACACAATTGATCATAAGAAGCTCGGTCAAAGTCCTTTCAAGGGCTGAAATGGCCAATTTGTTGATTTTTTTTATGTGATCCGGTTAGATTTAACTCTTATAAGAAAACGAGTTGGACCATATTTCGTTTTATGCTTTTGCCCAATAGATGGTGTATAACTTTAATTTTTATTTTTAATGCAAATTAATTTGGATCCCACATCCCACTAGCACTAGCGAGTATAGCTCGCAAACTAAACATCGGACAGAGCACCAATAGACAGTGCATTTGCTTCGCCTTCTAAGTCAACTAAGGCAATGAACTCAACCTGTCAAACTTAAAGAAATGACCGAAAAATTTTAAATTTTGCTTGTTTTTTTTTGCTTGCTAATTTTATCATGCTTACTTCTAACTTTTTCTTTGTTTTGGTCTCGATAAGAAGTCCATAATTGAGTGTTATTAATTTATTTGTTAATCTTCAGAAGATCAATAAAAAATACGTGCAAAATGGACAAAACAATCGGACTAAAGAGACAAAGTAGAAGAGGTTACAACTTAAACGCAATTCTACGTCTACACTTACGATACTATCGAAACTATTTCTTTTTTTTTTCTTGCTTTGATGTGATCAAATTACTTGTCTTATATATTAATGCGTGAACATTGAACTTTGTCGTAAGTTTTTTTTTGTATTAATTAAAACTCAAGATAAAATGAAACTTATATCATTTGAGAGATACTGTAACACAGATTTGCAGAATGTATATATAAATGATATATCTGATGGTGGGGGTTCCCAACTTTCTAAGACAGCAATACAATTTTTGAGGTAAGCCCGCTCTTTGATTAATATGAAATTGAGTTTTTTTCAAAATTGACAACTTATTCAAGAAATTTAGTTTTTGTGCATTCATCAATTGTGATATTTGTAAAAAAATGATGTTTTTTATTAAAAAATTCTACTTTCTATGACAATGTTTAACGATTTTTAAATTTCTCTTATTATTTATAAAAGTTTGTTAAATTTTCTCTCAAATATGATAACAATCACTGTGAAGTTCTAAGTATTTTTTACGAATTTTTTCTCGATATATCAACAGAACTTTTACTTCAACATAAAAAATATATTGCAATCCATACACCGGTATTAAAAACAGGTTAAGAAAATAATATGAACGTGATTTTCATTTGTTTTAATTAAATTTTCATTAACTTGTTTTTTTCTGCATACTTTCAGAACACTCAACATAAAGTTTCTATATGTTCTGAATATTTCGTGAATACGCTTACAAATGCGTTCTATAGTTATTGTAATAGAGTGTCGCCGTTTCTATAACTTCAGATACTTGTTTTTTTATATTTTTTAATAAAATAATTTTCCAAAATACTTTCATAGAGGATATAAGACCATTAATGGATAAAATAATTTTTTTGATTGAATTTCTAAGAAATTTCAACCAGTTCCTTTAGTGGTAATTTTTTTCAAAAATTACATTTTTTTTTTTTGGTTTTAAGCACTTTTGCTTCTAAATAGAAATTTTTCTGAAATTTTGTTGGTATGTTTTCTCAAGGTTGTAAAAATGATACAGGAAAATTAGTGCTTTTTGTGAGCTTTAGAATAAAGTTTGTCAAAATTTTATTTTTATCAATCAAAATCCTAAAATTTGATTTAATTTCAGCAGCTACTGAATACTAAAAATTTAGTTGTTAAAGTTTTGTTCTGTATTAAATAAAGCCGCTTAAAAAAAAAGCTATATAAAAAACAAAAGACTTAAGACACAAACTCACTTGTGTAAGAAAAACATGAAGACATATAATCAGCATGCTTAACAAAGTGCAATTAAGTTGTTTTCAGTTTTAAGGTGTAGCTTAACAGTTATAGTCTCTTAATCCATGGCACTTGCGTGAAAGTTACTCAATTGAGCTTGAAGCTTAAGAAAAAATCACAGCTATTTAACGCAAGAAAAAAAATGTATAAAAGTAATATAATTAATTGAAAGCGTTAATAATTCAAAATTAATTTTCTTATAATTGCAATGATCACAAAACAATAGAAATTATAACATAACTGATCAAAAGTGAAACACTTTGATTAAATCAATAATTTTGTGATTAAGTAAGAAAGGTTTTTTTTTTCTGCAATTATTGCTCAAAGATTTTGTGAGTTTTAGAAAAAAAAAAAAAACAAAATTGACTAGAAAGGAAAGTAAAGCTTGTAACAATTAAGCAATGTGTGTGATTTTATTAACTGTGAGCGCAGGCGAAGTGGAGATACAAGTGCTTGGCGCGGTCTCTACAAATGAGTAAATGAGATATGTATGAGTGAGCATGTTTGAGTGTTTGCAAAAAAATGTTTAAAAAATTTTCAAATTATAAAAAGCACAACATAGCATGATGATTTTTCACTTCTCACGCGTGATATCGCGAAAATCTGCAAACTTGCAGGCATGAATGAGGGGTGTGTTTGAATGTATGAGTGTGTATGTTGCTGTTTATTTTGTTTAAACACAGCTGCAACAACAGGGCAGTTAAAACAACAATACTGCTAGCTGTTGTTGTTGCTGTTGCATGCTTCGGGGTCAATGGCAATGGTGTCAGCTACAATATCATTAGCAACAACAGCAACAAAAACAACGACAACAATAATAACTTCAGCATTTACTGCAAAAACAACAACTCATCTGCAATTTTTATCTATTTCAACTGTTGACTGCGGAAAAAACCTTAATTTTTTTTTAAAGTTTTGCTGTTTGATTGTGCTGCAGCCAACCCTTGAATGCTGCCATTTTTATGATGGCGTCATAATTTAGCAATTTAATTGCAGCATATTTCTCATGACTTCACTTCTTCTAACACTAAAAGAAAACAATAAAGAAAAATTCATTAGCAGAAAAATGAAAGTTTGAACGCTGCGTGTTCTGCGTTGCCAGTTATGGTCGTCAGCTGGACTGTGTCGTTAGTCAGCTGATGTGTTGCTACGACAGCTTCTTGGCTGACACATGACAACATAGCGCATAAATGCGTGGTAGCTGCTTGATTAATTTTTTTTATAGAAGCCTCTGCTACACTCTGACTTAAGTTCAACTAAGGAGTTGGTGTTGGTCTTGCTTGGTCGTCGTCTTTACCTTTTGTAGCCGAGTTTATGGCAAGTTTGTAGGAATTTGTGGCGAATATAACTATAATGAGACATTTTTAGTTGCTGCGACTGCTGCTGCTTGTTTTAAATATGTTTTATTTGCTTAAAACAATTTTGATGAAGTCATCAGCTCTGGCGGCAAGGCTGCTGCCTGTGTTTTTTTTATTTAAATTTTTATGTGTTTTTGTTTTTTTTCGTTATTACTTGTACAAATAATATCAAAGGTATTCATTGTGACGCAAACTCTTGAACAAGTTTGTCGCCTAAGTCTTTCGTTTGCAATGTTAGCGATTGAAAGTTTTCAAGTGACGGCAGTTATGCATGTTTGCTGTTTTTGTTATCTGTCTGGGGGACTTTGAGCACATTTATATATAAATATAAATCAAATATTGTTTAAAAAAATTTTAAGAGTTTTAATGGTTTTGCATATTTTAGTGTATATCATGATGATATAATGCAAGCTATCTCCAGCTGCCGGCTCTAGTACATACTTTCATCAGCTGCAGGCATCATTTTATAATAATAAAAATAATAATAAAAAATTAAAAAAAAAAACAAATGTCTTCATCAAATCTTTGTCAGTCTCCCAACAATGCATCTTTTAAAATTACAAAATATTTAGCGAACCTGTTATTAATTAAAAGTCACTAATTATTAGTTTTTTTTTTATAACAAGACAAGCATATAAATGCTTGTTTATATAATATTTAATTATATTTTTGTGCTATTAATAACATTTACTGCAAATAATCATTAATTAAAGCTTCATTTAGCTAAAAAGAAACAGCAGCGCAAAAATTGCTACAAGTTTGTGTCTTAAGTCTTTTGTTTGCCTTGATTATTTGCCAATTTTGCACATTGTCAAACAGCAGTTCAAACATTAAACCGTTAGGCTGACATAATAACCACTGTTGTTCTTGTTAATGCTGCTTTAAATAATATGCTTCTTTTACTTTTTTTTTATTTTTATGCCCACGCGACTGCTTTAAATTTGTATCTACATTATTTTTTCTATTTTTTAAAAAATTTTTTTTTCTTTGGCGCCCACATTTTCTTTTCAGCTTTTGATATACTAATTGAATAAGACTTAAAATTACTTCAAGTCAATTAACGCCTTATGTTTATAAATTGCCTGATATTGATCTTAAGTGATAAACAAAAGATCAATGTTTTTTGGTAAATATCTTTATTTGACATTGACACCTGCTATCAAAGCATTCCAAATAAGGCTTCAAGCTGTTGTATGGCGTTCAAGTGTTGACATAATGACTGTAACTCAAGCTAGCGTGTCAGTCAGTGTATTGTGAGGATTTTTTTTTTTTAATTTTTTCAATTATGAAAAT
This sequence comes from Tetanocera ferruginea, assembly GCA_958299015.1. Taxonomy (NCBI): domain Eukaryota; kingdom Metazoa; phylum Arthropoda; class Insecta; order Diptera; family Sciomyzidae; genus Tetanocera; species Tetanocera ferruginea. The sequence goes on along the minus strand of OY282640.1, from coordinate 33,386,004 downwards.
TCTTTATTGCATAACTATAAGAGGCATTATTTTCTTTTTGGTATTTAAATAAGTTTATTTCTAAAGCATTAGAATAACTGCAATGCAACTTAGTAGCTCGCAGTAATATCGACTTACACTGCCTTTGCATTTCTGTTACGCTGTTTGCTCGTTTCTTCTAATGTATCAGAATGACGTAGATCGCATGTATTTGCTAACTGAAGTTAATTTTTGATTAATTTTTCAATTTATATTCAGTCAAATCATTTCATATATTGCTTAAATTTATTGAATAGATTAATTTTATTGAAATAAAATGCAGTTTGTTATTCGTTCTCATGGTCAAGATGATTTTTTTGAAACTATATTTTGTTTGGATTTTTTTAATTTTATTATATAGCAGAGACTGAGTTAAAGTAGGCCATTTGTCGAGAAAAAAATATTCTTAGGTTAAAACAAATCAGAAAATATCCGCTAAAAATAATCAAAAACTTGGATATATGAGGAGTTTACATTCAAAACCAGATGAGGTCACACAGATCGAAAAAAAGTCTCAATTTTGACAGACATTTGTTATAAACAAACTAATTACGCAAAATTATGCTCCACAGGAATATATATGTATATTATGCGAATCTTATAGTGCAAAAAATAGTCGTATTTTCAATTTCAAATTTAGACTTGTCTGGTTTTGAATGAATCAAAATAAAGATTCCACCGTTCGGGATCTCAAAAGTTAGATGAACTCATTAAAATTATTTCTGCATACTTTTTTTTAATATCGGAGGAAATCCGGCAAAGCAATTTTGATTCTCCTGAATATAATTTTTAGCACAAAAATAAGTTTTTTGCTTTAAATTTTTTATTTTTTACAAAACGAATATCCAAATCCGCTAAAATGTTAAATTCATAACTTATACCAACGTTTTAACATAAAAATTTTATAAATTTGAATGAAAACTTGCTTGGATTGCAAGTGATTGAAAATTTACAGTGAACATGTCTGCTTTTGATTGAAAAGGAGATTTTTTTAATGCATTTTTCTCTAGGACTATTAACATTTTTATCAAAGAGAATTTTATGGATCAATGTATTGTAACATTAGCTTTACAATGGCATTTCTAACTAAAATTGTTTTTTTCTGTGACTTATCTGGATTTGAATGTAAACTCTTCATTTATGCATTCAAAAAGTTCATTAAATCCTTAAAAATATCGTTCTACCAAATGAATACAATAACGTATTTCAGTTTTGTGTTAGTTTATGATGACTAATTTTTGTGATTTTTAAATTTTAAAACCACCCATACATCCCCAATAATGAAAACTCTATAAAGAGACTAATATTTAAGCTGAAATTTGGTATTTGTGTATTCTATGTCACTAATGAGGTGTGTTAGAAAAATGAACGTCATTCACCCACTAACACGCCCACCTTCCATACAACCCCAAAATTTACAACTATATAAAAACGCTTCTGTGGAAGCTATATAAATAACATTAAGTAGTTATTCACTTTGTAACAAAACTAAGGCGTGTTCGAAAAATGGGCGTCATCCACCCACGAACACGACCACCTCCCATACAACCCCAAAATTGAAAACTATGTGGAAAGACTTCGGACAAAGCCATAAAAGTAAAATTAGATATTTATTCATTTTATATCAAAAGTAAGGCGTGTTAGAAAAATGGACTGCATCCACCCACGAACACGCCTACCTCCCATATAACCTCAAAATTTAAAATACTATAAAAAGGCTTCTCTTTGAGCTACAGGAAAAAAATTTGATACTTTTGTATTTTATATCAAAACTAAATTGTGGAAGAAAAGTGGGCGTCATCCACCTAAGAACACACCCACCTTCCATACAACCCATAATAGTGAAAACTCTATAAATAGGCTTATATTTAAGCTACTGAACTGTAATTGGGCTTTTGTGTATATTTTTGGGTTTTTTTGTGAATTAAGGGGATGTGACACCTTCAAAAAAAGTTTCTTTTAATGTTTTAAAATGCCTATTAGTCGAATAATAAACAAAATATCATTTTAAAAAATTAAATATATATTTTTTAGTAAAAAAATTACACAAAAAAAATTTTTCCAACAAAATCGGCCAAAAACTCAAAATCTATAACAGCGATTCATCACCGTCCGTAGTTCATTCCATGTATCGAAAAGTGTTAAACAACATATTAAAATTTCAGTATGATCGGTCGAGTAGTTTTTGTTTTGTCACGCCCGCCATGATTGTTTTAATGATTTTTTAAAAAATTCCAATAACAATATACATATGTGATAAAAATTTTAAAAAAAAAAATTTTTTTTGCTTAATTTTTTTTCAGAAAAATATACTTGTAATTTTTCAAAATGAAATATCATTTTTTATTCAACTTTAAAAATTTAAAAATTAAAATTAAAAAATGTTTGAAGATGTCACGTTCCCTTAATTTATAAATAAAAGTTTGGCTAATTTTCTCTATGGAAGATCTAAAACATGGTATCTTTTCAATCTTCTTATTTCTTCACTTTCATTTAGAAGGCTTATAGCTAAAGGATTGACATGATTACTTAGTCGTTGCAGATATCTGGTACTCAAATTATTTATTTGTCTCTAAAAATTTGAATATCTAATATACTGGCTTAAAATAGTTTTGTAGAGAATAGTTTTATTTTTCAAGGATAGCTGTGATTTTGGTCTCAGTAGCCAAAACATTCGTTTCGTCTTAATATTGAGTTGTTCTCGCTTGTAGGAATTGGACAGCCATTAGGAGAATAGAGTGTTTGACAATCACTTCGTCTTAACGTGAATGTGATATGAATAGATTTTTGTTAGTTAATGTTCCACTTTAAGTCACTGTTGCAAGCCATTTAGCTCTTGATGTACTGCATTAGACGCATCAGAATATCGAAGAATACGGCTGAGGAGTAATGTTTGCGTTCTAAGGCATCGTTTATTTTATTAATGATACGATGGTATTGCTCTGGAGTTCCATGTCTATGGCGGAAACCAAATTGGTATTCAGAGATTATACTGTTAATTTTCTAGTATTGGATGAACTCTACGATAAAATATTTTTTCTATATGAGGTCAAGATGCTTTCAGGTTTGTACGCGTAAAGTTTAAATATCATTACTATTTGCGCACATTTCCATTGAGATAGAAAGTGACTGAGTCGGAAAATGGAATTGAAAATGAGAGTCAAGAAATAACGCCTTTTTTTAAGTAAATATTTCAATACTTTTGCATAAATTTTTTCATATCCAGGAGATTTGTTATTGTTAAGCATAGCTTTTTCAGCGTGAACTTCGTTTGGTGTTATGTGTTGGAAGGGCAAATCTATTTGACAAGCTAAATCCAAGAAGTGTTGAATTTAAATTACGTTATCCTTTAGAGTGGTGACCGTGGTGACCGTGGCATGCAGGTTAAGTGTGTGGCTTAGCATGCTCGGAGCCCGGGTTCGATCCCCAGCCGTGGCGAAAAGTTTTTCAATAAAAAATTTTCCTGATCGGTCACCACCTCTCTGCAGACAATAGCAAACCTCAGAGAGTAATAATGCCATGTAAAGCTTCTTGAGAACATGAGCCGTTCGGAGTCGGCATAAAATGTGTAGGTCCAGTTCTCGGTCAATTGTGTGCAACAATTTAATAACACACACAACACAATCGATCCTAAGAAGCTCGTTCAAAGTCCTTTTAAGGGCTGAAATGGCCAATTTGTTTTTTTTTTTATCCTTTAGAGTGTATGGTTGAATTATCTGTTCTAGCTGAGCAGCAAATGCAGTGCTTTACTTAAATTTGATCTCACCATTGATCGTTGAAATTTTTAGGAGCATTTCTCAGGCCTTTTAAGGTATTTAGTGCTTTCCATAAGCTTTGTTCATTTTTGCACTGATTAACACTCAAATTGCGCAAATAGTTCCACGTTGATTAATATTTAAGACCTTCTAAACGAGATTTTAGTAATTGCCAAACTCTTCATAATCTTCGTTTTTCTCTTAAAAGTTATCTTATTTCTGCTGATAAATAAATTTTATTGCCATTATCGTGATTCAGTGAAGTTTTGAAAGTTGACAGAAAAGCGGCTTCGTGAATTACACTCTAAGAACAAATGACGAGATTTCACTACAATTATTGCTGGCAACACTTTAACAGCAATTATTGTAGTAAAATCCCACTGCACGATAATGAAAATAGTTCACGCTATAAATGCGTGAATGCTCTCTTCTGCAATAATTTCTCTCTAATAATATAGTATGCCTCCCGCTCTTTTGTTCATAGAAAAAAAACGCTAGAAATGCGTTTTATCTCTCACGCTTCTCTCTCTTTCACGGTATATCCAACTAATGTAGTGTTTTCTGAAGCTTTTTATGAGTTAATTTTTCATTATTATTGTAAAAAAAAAGTTCGAAACAGAAGTTTATCCCCGATTTCAGAGAGATATTTTCATTATTATAAAAAACTATTTGAACTACATTTAAAACTACTATTAAACTAACAATAAATAATTGTGATTTGATGCGGTTTCCGTTTAAATCTTCGCATCAAGAAAGCAATAAAATTAAAAAAAAAACCAAAATAAAACACATCAATTCAAGATTGCATATTACAAAAATTTTATTTTTATTAATAAGTTGATTTCTTATATATAAAATGTTTGAATATTAAAAATGTATAAAAAGACACAAGAAACAAGATACATATTACTTTAAAATATATTTTTTCTACTTCCAAACAGCACTTTTAACAATTTTTTATTTAATTTTAAAGAATGTTGTCACATAACAAATTATTTAATTAAGGGAATTTTATTTCACTATAAATTTTAAAACTATATTTGTTATTAAAAACGAAAATTTTAAATACGGGCTTTGGTTAAATGTTATCGCGTGTGCAACTCAAGTCGAACTAAAGAAAAATATGTATTTGTTAAAAAATAGCTCTTGCAGAAACCCGCCGAAATAGCGTAAAATACCGCTTCAGCAGCTTTTCATGAATTGATGAGCGAAAAAACGCTGAAGTAGCGTGAAAAAGAGAGAAAATATAATTTTTTTGAAAAACACGCTTAATTTTTGGCGGAATTGAAAGGTCCCACTGCGATGCGTGTTATTTTTAAAAAATCGCAAATATATGCGTGAAATTTCACAGCAATAATTGTAGTGATATTACAATCAGTTTTTAGAGTGTAAGTTGGTAAATGTTTCAACTGCAGCATCTAGCTCATCAGCTCATCATCACTCTAAAGAGGTTTATAAAATTTATCTATCCAATATCCAAACGAGTACACATCTGTTTGTGATGTTAGCAACCTTACGGTTCTAGGTGGTTTATTTAAAATAAAGTTATAATCTTAATATATAAAAGACAAGCGACCTGCTCCGTGCTCTATATCGTAAAACATGTTCAGCCTGGACCAGAACCTGTTTTAAAATTATCCATTTGAAATGTTTGTACTTACTAAACCTCTTGCTCTATATCGTAAAACCTGTTCAGCCTGGACCAGAACTTGTTGTAAAATTATCTATTTGAAATCTTTGTACGTACTGTACTTTTTAAAACCTGTTCATCCTTGACCAGAACCTGTTCTAAAATTATCCATTTAATATCTTTGTACTTACTATTCTTTTTAGAAACTGTTCAGTCTGGACCAGCACCTATTCTTAAATTATGTATTGGAAATCTTTGTACTTGAAGACAATTGTCATTTTCCTCAACTACTCTAAATCAAACATCATGTCTTGCTATTACAGTGCTTCTTAATTCACAGAACCAGAACCTTTTCGGTCTGCATAAACTGAACAGCAATTATTATATTCATTGAGGTGTCAATTGGAATTGCTAGAATTAAATCACAATGTTCGGTCTTCTGATCCAAGTTTTAGCGATTGGCTACTCAAGTTAGGAAATGGAGATGAAGATATCATAGAAATTTTGTTTGTAAAGGTTCGCTTATTAACCCTTTCAATGGCTTGCCTAGAATTATAGTGGACAATGTTTTTGAGCTTATATTCCCATCATTTAAGCAATAAAAAGATTAAAAAACACCCCTCTGATTTTTACATGAGCTGCTTTGCTTTTGGCAGGCTGTCTAATATAATTTACAAAACCATGATAACGTATTTTAATATTTTAGTTCAACTAAAACAACCGGAGACAAATGCAAATGCGTTATTTTTGCAAATGTTATTATAAAAAAAAATTATACTTTGCACAGCAATCATAATAATCACTTCTTTTTTGCAAAATATATTAACACGCGATATAAAAAAATTGAAGGCTTCTTTTTGGGCATAAAATCGAAAATCTAACTAAGTTAAACGTTATATATATCTCCCTAAAATTATTTTTGTCATGTTAGCATAACTTCATTTCATAGTACCAACCTATTTGATTTTAGAAAAGACGTTGAAAAATAAAAAAAAAAAAATTTTTCTGAAGTGTCCAATACAATGGACAACTCCATTGAAAGGGTTAAATAGATTTCTGGCGATACTTTGAGTCCGAATAACATCAACCGTTATTCCAAAATTGCTATTCTGTGCCCAAAAAATTCCGATGTGAACGAAGTCAACGAGCAAGTTCTAAATATTTTAGTTGGTGACACAGTGAGAGATCTGAGCATGGATTAAATTGAAGACAGTGATGACAACGATAAACAAAATTACCCTGCCGAGTTTTTGAATGAATTTTATCCTTCAGGAATGCCACTGCATAAGTTAAACCTCAAAATTGGAAGTATTATAATACTTCTACGAAATTTCAATACCAAAAGAGATATCTGTATTGGAAGGTGGTTAGTTTTGAAAAACCTAAAAACTTGATTAATCATCGCAGAGGTATTGACAGGCGCACTGGAGAACATGAAATAGTTTTCATACCTACAAATGATTTGGCCCCGACAAACACAGATTTGCTTTTCACTCTCCGGAGGCAACAATTTCCAGTTAAACTGACATTTTCAATGACCATAAATAAATTTCAAGGTTAAATATTGCAAAAAGTAGGAGTTTTTCTAAAAGAACTGATATTTAGTCATGGGCAGTTTTGGCGGGCTGATGATGTAAAACTAAGCATTATAGATGGCAAGGGACAAGGTTAAAAATTCTAAGAATTTTTTTACTAGAAATGTTGTATATAAAGAAGTTTTATCAAAATAATTTAATAAACATGTTTTCAAATAAAAACCTTTTTATATAAATCCAATAAATTTTTTGTCGCATTTTGTACTCTAAATCGTTCCTTCCCGTCGAAGGACGGGCTTTTACACTAGTATAATATAATTGGCGTGTGGTCTGACCTAAGATCATTCATTACCTGTTATATACAATAAATTATTAGGTATACCTCTATTCACAACAAAATCTAATAGGCCTGAAATTTTATTTGGATCGCTGGGTCAATATGTAGGTTGTCAGTAGAAAATGTTTGGTAATTATACTAACGGATACATTTGTAAAGTCCTTTTCATTTGGGATTGGTAAGTCTTGAACACCACCATGTATGTTTAGGGTTAAAGTCTGCTCCCACTTTAAAACGGAGTCCTAGTTTTTCAAAAAAGTTTTCATAATTTTGGCATGAAACAAAATGCCTTGATGGAAGATATATCGAGAATATTGATATAAAATTATTAAATTGATTTAACTTTGACGCCAGCTGCTTGCAAATAAGGTTGCCTAAATTATTTTTGGGTATCATTAACTAATAGTAGATTTTATTAATATTGCTGAACCAGCGTGAACTCTTTGATAACTTTGATTACTTCTGGTGGTGTAGAAAAATGTAACTCTTTTAAGACAACTCTGTAAGTGCGTTCTTGTTTTAGTTGGGACGTATGAAAAGCGATTTTATTAGCTTCAAGATATTTTATAGTTTTTCTGTATAAGTCAGTTGTTTTGATCATAATTCTAGGCTTATGATAAATAAGATAAATTAAAGAACTGATACCAACAATTTTTCTTAAGTTGTTTTTATGTTTAAACTTTGAAGAGGTATTTGGCTCTTCTTGAATAATTTTGGAGGAAAATAATGTTGCTAAATTTTGCAGTCTTGAGAATTTTCCACAATTTTGCTGAAAGTAGGAAATAAAGTGCACATAGCTTAGAAGATAAACCAAAAAAAAATGTGTCAATAAATTAAAAACTTTGACCTTACTAATAAACTCGTTTTACCTCAACTAACTCAGAAATATCCCTTGATCCTTGATTCAAAAGAACTAGGACTACTTGAAACCTTTGAGATATTAAAATTTACTTATGGCAACCCGTATTGGAAATATGCAAACATTTGATTGCAATTATTTTCACTCTTAGCAATTACTTTCTCGCAGAAAATAAAATAGTCATTATCAAGCCAAAAGCAAGCCAAACACATGGCAGCATATCAAGTGTAAAAACGAAAAACAAAAGACTTAAGCAACGAACTTGATTTTGAATTTTGCATTCGTGCGTTGCACTCTCTTTGCTCATGCTGTGCCTAGCCAGAAAAGCATTAAATATGTTAGCCATCAAAACAACATTAATATTTATTGCCCATTTATGTAGCTAGTTGACAGTGACTTTTGGCAGTCATAAAATAAAAACCATGTATGTTAGAAGCGCCCACAAACCTGCAAGTTTGTCTAACTGGAAATTAAAATGACAACAACGAACGCAACTGGCGGGTGTTGGTAAAGAAAACAATTTTCAAGTTTGCAAAAGTAATTGAAAAAAAACAACAAAAATAAAATCGAAAACAAAAACAGAAACGTGAAACAACTAAGAAATGCAAATCTAACAACAATATATAGAAAATGCCAATAAATGTGCAAAACTAAACACGTTATCTGCAATATTTTTTGTTATGTTATCTTGTTGTTTTGTGGCTTAGCGTTGAACATGTTTTTTAAATAAAAGTGGTGAAAAAATTAACGCGCTTTCTTATTTGGCTTTGACTGCTTATAACACTTAGCTTTAAATGTCAAATGCTGACAGAATGCGAACGCATACAATTTTGAAGTTAAAGTTGGCGAAAAATATAAATCAAGGCAGATAAGCGAGTAAAAGTATTTTCATTTTCTAACACTGCCTAGACGTTGAGGATTTATATGCACACACAAAGCCACACACAAACATTCACTCAAATACTCACTCATATACAAACAAGCACTGGCACGCACTCTGTTATATATGCAGTCTGAGAATTAAACCGGAAATGACTGACCATCAGCACAAACGTATTAAAGCCGCAAATATTGGCATTCAATAAATTGCTTATTTAAGTGTGGCAACACTCAGTCTAAAGTTATAACAACTTAATTTCGTAAATTAAGCCTTATAAACCATTCTTTATATGCACTAGAGCACTAAAAAACCATAAAGAAAATATTTATACCACAACAACAAGGTCAGAAAACTTGCTCGCTACCACTTTAATTTAAGTTGTAGCAGTTTTTGGAATGCTTGGCATAAAGCAAATAAAGTTTAACGTTATTTGGCCAATAAGTTTAAATCGATAGCAGTTTAACTCTATGCGAGGGCGACAAGAAAAATTTACGCTTTAGGTAGGAGTGATTTTTAGCTTGATTTTTTCTTTTTAGTTTTAATGCAAATTTTAGGTAAATGCAAATATTAAATATTTTAAATATGTATATTAAATATTTTAAATATCTATATTAAATACTTGTGTTTGTGTGCATATCTTATACATGTGCATATCTCAAAGTTAGCAATCAATCTTTTATTAACATTTTTGCTCATTATCATTAAGGAAAACATTAGCGGAATCTGCTAGTATTTATCTTTTTAACGACATAATGGGTTATTAGCAGCATCCGCTATTAGTTGCACCAAAAAAAAACATGATATTGAAATGCTTCAAACACCAATATCACTGACACACACATAATGATATATGGATCCTTTTTATTTTCTTTTAAACATAAATTTCTGTCTCACAATTTAAACCATTATTCAGTCCAAAATACAGCCCAAAAATATATACCTACAATGGTTTCTTCAAGTAAAATTATTCAAAATCACAATAAAAATTCCAGTTCTCTATCAGTTGTTAACAACATTTTGCAATACATACAACACTATTGATCTTAAGAAGCTCGTTCATAGCCCTTGCAAGGGTTGAAATGACCAATTCGTTAATTTTTTCGTGCGTTTTCAATAATTTCTGCATTGAGTTTTTAGATTTGCTTCATCCTTTGCTTCAAATCTGATAATAAAACAATTAAAAAAATATTTGGAACTGTCAAAATTCATCTACTTAGGCACAAAAATTAAAAGAAATCCCTCGTATTTAAGTACATATCGACTTTCTGAAAAATTGTGTCCATGAAGAAAAAGTTCTAGCGATTCCTTTTTTGGTTTCGGTCTGTAATGAAGGTCCACAGCAGGATCTAAACAAGTGCTTTTTGGCTTGTTGTGTCTCTTTGTTTAAGTTGGTTGAACACGGTATGTAGCTTTCAAAATGAGGAATTATTTGACAAAATTATTTGGTAGATATTAATATTAATAAGTTGATTTAGCCATAGCTGTCTGTCTGCCTGTATGTCCGTCTGTCTATTGACATGATTACAACCGTAATTTTTAATCCAGATATATCGACGGACTTAATGGTACAGCAGTCAACATAGGTTTCTTAGATTCATTTGTTCTGGCAGAATTTATTGCAAAACTGAAAAAATTAATCTGCAAATTTAAATTTTTACTTGGATTTTGAAGTCGTACCTTTTTTAGCTTTGAACCAAGGATATCAGGTGTCAAAGCTGTTCAGTCAAGTTTGCCTAGGTTCAAAAATGAGGAGATAGATAAGAAGAGAGAAATAGAGAAACAAGTGTAGAATGTTCCATGTGTGACGGAAAGGTAATCAATATGAGAATCTGAGGCAATTGTTATGCCTCTATCTCAATAAATTTGAGTTACTAAACAGTCTCATTCCCCAAACATCTCTACCACCACCTACAACTTCCAGTTGATTAGTTGTGGTGACCGTGGCATGCAGGTTAAGTGTGTGGCTTAGCATGCTCGGAGCCCGGGTTCGATCCCCAGCCGCGGCGAAAAGTTTTTTTAAATAAAAAATTTTTCTGATCGGTCACCACCTCTCTGCAGACAATGGCAAACCTCAGAGAGTAAATAATGCCATGTAAAGCTTCTTGAGAACATGAGCCGTTCGGAGTCGGCATAAAACATGTAGG